>JAVSCE010018218.1:0-20281 GCA_032199065.1 Smutsia gigantea | reverse complement strand
GGGACTTGCTAATACCCTAGATGTAGTAATTACTCAATGTTGAATCACTTTCTAAAATGTATTATGATCATTTGTGCCTTCTTTTAACATTTAAATTATGTTTTGTTTTTTTTAATATAATTTATTTTATTATCATTAATTTACAATTACATGTGCAATATTACGATTATTAAACTACCCCTTCATCAGGTCCCCCCCACCAACCCCATTACAGTCACTGTCCATCAGCGTAGTGAGATGCTATAGAATCACTGCTTGTATTCTCTGAGTTGTACTGCCCTCCCCGTTCCCCCCCAACATTACATCTGCTAATCATAATGCCCCTTTTTCCCTCTGTATCCCTCCCTTCCTGCCCATTTTCCCCAGTCCCTTTCCCTTTGGTAACTATTAGTCCGTTCTTGGGTTCTGTGAGTCTGCTGCTGTTTTGTTCCTTCAGTTTTTCTTTGTTCTTATACTCCACATATGAGTGAAATCATTTGATACTTGTCTTTTTCGGCTTGGCTTATTTCACTGAGCATAATACCCTCTAGCTCCATCCATGTTGTTGCAAATGGTAGGATTTGTTTTCTTCTTATGGCTGAATAATATTCCATTGTGTATATGTACCACCTCTTCTTTATCCATTCATCTACTGATGGACACATAGGTTGCTTCCATTTCTTGGCTATTGTAAATAGTGCTGCAGTAAACATAAGGGTGCATCTGTCCTTTTCAAATTGGGCTGCTGCATTCTTAGGGTAAATTCCTAGGAGTGGAATTCCTGGGTCAAATGGTATTTCTGTTTTGAGTTTTTTGAGGAACCTCCATACTGCTTTCCACAATGGTTGAACTAATTTGCAGTCCACCAGCAGTGTAGGAGGGTTCCCTTTTCTCCACATCCTCGCCAACATTTGTTGTTGTTTGTGTTTTGGATGTTGGCCATCCTCACTGGTGTGAGGTGATATCTCATTGTGGTTTTAATCTGCATTTCTCTGATGAGTAGCGATGTGGAGCATCTTTTCATGTGCCTGTTGGCCATCTGAATTTCTTTGAGAAGTGTCTATTCATGTCCTCTGCCCATTTCTTAATTGGATTATTTGCTTTTTGTTTGTTGAGGTGTGTGAGTTCTTTATATATTTTGGATGTCAACCCCTTATCGGATACGTCATTTATGAATATATTCTCCCACACTGTAGGATGTCTTTTTGTTCTACTGATGGTGTCCTTTGCTGTACAGAAGCTTTTCAACTTGATATAGTCCCACTTGTTCATTTTTGCTTTTGTTTCCCTTGCCTGGGGAGATATGTTCATGAAGAAGTCGCTCATGTTTATGTCCAAGAGATTTTTGCCTATGGTTTTTTCTAAGAGATTTATGGTTTCATGAGTTATATTCAGGTCTTTGATCCATTTTGAGTTTACTTTGTGTATGGGGCTAGACAGTAGTCCAGTTTCATTCTCTTACATGTAGCTGTCCAGTTTTGCCAACACCAGCTGCTGAAGAGGCTGTCATCTCCCCATTGTATATCCAAGGCACTTTATCAAATATTAATTGACTGTATATGTTTGGGTTAATGTTTGGATTTTCTATTCTGTTCCACTGGTCTGTGGGTCTGTTTTTGTGCCAATACCAAATTGTCTTGATTACTGTGGCTTTGTAGTAGAGCTTGAAGTCAGGGAGCATAATTCCTCCTGTTTTATTCCTCCTTCTCAGGATTGCTTTGGCTATTCGGTGTGTTTTGTGGTTCCATGTGAATTTTAGAATTATTTGTTCCAGTTCATTGAAGAAAGCTGTTGGTAGTTTGATAGGGATTGCATTGAATCTGTAGATTGCTTTAGGTAGTATAGCCATTTTGACAATATTTATTCTTCCTAGCCAAGAGCATGGGATGCATTTCCATTTGTTAGTGTCCTCTTAATTTCTCTTAGGAGTGTCTTGTAGTTTTCAGAGTACAGGTCTTTCACTTCCTTCATTAGGTTTATTCCTAGGTATTTTATTCTTTTTGATGCAATTGTGAATGGAATTGTTTTTCTGATTTCTCTTTCTGTTAGTTGATCATTAGTGTATAGGGAAGCAACAGATTTCTGTGTGTTAATTTTGTATCCTGCAACTTTGCTGAATTCAGATATTAGTTCTAGTAGTTTTGGAATGGAATCTTTAGGGTTTTTTATGTACAGTATCATGTCATCTGCAAATAGTGACAATTTGACTTCTTCTTTACCAATCTGGATGCCTTGTATGTCTTTGTTTTGTCTGATTGCTGTGGCTAGGACCTCCAGTACTATGTTGAATAACAGTGGAGAGAGTGGGCATCCTTGTCTTGTTCCCGATCTTAGATGAAAAGCTTTCAGCGTCTCGCCGTTAAGTATGATGTTAGCTGTGGGTTTGTCATATATAGCCTTTATGATGTTGAGGTACTTGCCATCTATACCCATTTTGTTGAGAGTTTTAATCAGGAATGGATGCTGAATTTTGTCAAATGCTTTTTCAGCATCTATGGAGATGATCATGTGGTTTTTGTTCTTCTTTTTGTTGATGTGGTGGATGATGTTGATGGATTTTCGAATGTTGTACCATCCTTGCATCCCTGGGATGAATCCCACTTGATCATGGTGTATGATCCTCTTGATGTATTTTTGAATTCGGTTTGCTAATATTTTGTTGAGTATTTTTGCATCTACGTTCATCAGGGATATTGGTCTGTAATTTTCTTTTTTGGTGAGGTCTTTGCCCGGTTTTGGTATTAGAGTGATGCTGGCTTCATAGAATGAGTTTGGAAGTATTCCCTCCTCTTCTATTTTTTGGAAAACTTTAAGGAGAATCGGTGTTATTTCTTCTCTATATGTCTGGTAGAATTCAGAGGTGAATCCATCAGGCCCAGGGGTTTTGTTCTTGGGTAGTTTTTTGATTACCAATTCGATTTCGTCACTGGTGATTGGTCTGTTTAGTTTTTCTGTTTCTTGCTTGGTCAGTCTTGAAGGTTGTATTTTTCTAAGAAGTTGTCCATTTCTTCTATGTTTTCCAGCTTGTTAGCATATAGATTCTCATAATATTCTCTTATGATTCTTTGTATTTCTGTGGGGTCCGTCGTGATTTTTCCTTTCTCATTTCTGATTGTGTTTATGTGTGTAGATTCTCTTTTTCTCTTAATGAGTCTGGCTAGGGGTTTATCTATTTTGTTTATTTTTTCAAAGAACCAGCTCTTGGTTTTATTGATTTTTTCTATTGTTTTATTCTTCTCAATTTTATTTATTTCTTCTCTAATCTTTATTATGTCCCTCCTTCTGGTGACTTTGGGCCTCATTTGTTCTTCTTTTTCCAATTTCAGTAATTGTGTCTTTAGACTATTCATTTGGGAATGTTCTTCCTTCTTTAAATAGGCCTGGATTGCAATATACTTTCCTCTTAGAACTGCCTTTGCTGCGTCCCACAGAAGTTGTGGCTTTGTGTTGTTGTTGTCATTAGTCTCCATATATTCTTTGATTTCTGTTTTGATTTGGTCGTTAACCCATTGATTAATTAGGAGAGTGTTGTTAAGTCTCCATGTATTTGTGAGCCTTTTTGATTTCTTTCTAAAATTTATTTCTAGTTTTATACCTTGGTGATCTGAGAAGTTGGTTGGTAGGATTTCAATATTTTTGAAATTACTGAGGTTCTTTTTGTGGCCTAGTATGTGGTCTATTCTGGAAAATGTTCCATGTGCACTTGAGAAGAATGTGTATCCTGTTGCTTTTGGGTGTAGAGTTCTGTAGATGTCTGTTAGGTCCATCTGTTCTAGTGTGTTGTTCAGTGCCTCTGTGTCTTTACTTATTTTCTGTCTGGTTGATCTGTCCTCTGGAGTGAGTGGTGTGTTGAAGTCTCCTAAGATGAATGCATTGCTGTCTATTTCCTCCTTTAATTCTGTTAGTATTTGTCTCACATATGCTGGCGCTCCTGTGTTGGGTGCATATATATTTATAATGGTTATATCTTCTTGTTGGACTGACCCCTTTATCATTATGTAATGTCCTTCTTTATCTTTTGCTACTTTCTTCGTTTTGAAGTCTATTTTGTCTGATACAAGTACTGCAACACCGGCTTTTTTCTTTTTGTTGTTTGCATGAAATATCTTTTTCCATCCCTTCACTTTTAGTCTGTGTATATCTTTGGATTTGAGGTGAGTTTCTTGTAGGCAGCATATAGATGGGTCTTGCTTTTTTATCCATTCTGTTACTCTGTGTCTTTTGATTGGTGCATTCAGTCCATTTACATTTAGGGTGATTATTGATAGGTATGTACTTATTGCCATTGCTGGCTTTAGATTCGTGGTTACCAAGGGTTCAAGGGTTGCTTCTTTACTATCTAACAATCTAACTTAACTTTCTTGTTAAGTTATTGTAAACACAGTCTGATGTTTCTTTCTTTCTCTCCCTTCTTATTCCTCCTCCTCCATTCTTTCTATAATAGGTGTTTTATTCTTTGCCTTTAGTTAGTATTTGGATGGTCTGCTTTCTTTGCTATGATTTTTTTTTCTCTGGTGACATCTTTTTAGCCTTAGGTGTGCTTCCATCTAGAGCAGTCCATTTAAGATATCCTGTAGTGGTGGTTTATGAGAGGCAAACTCTCTCAACTTTCGTTTGTCTGGAAATTGTTTAATCCCTCCATCATATTTAAATGATAATCGTGCTGGATACAATATTCTTGGTTCGAGGCCCTTCTGTTTCATAACGTTAAATATATCATGCCATTCTCTTCTGGCCTGTAAGGTTTCTGTTGAGAAGTCTGATGATAGTCTGATGGGTTTTCCTTTGTAGGTGATCTTTTTTCTCTCTCTAGCTGCCTTTAATACCCTGTCTTTATCTTTGATCTTTGCCATCTTAATTATTATGTGTCTTGGTGTTGTCTTCCTTGGGTCCCTTGTGTTGGGAGATCTATGAGCTTCGGTGGACTGCGAGACTACTTCCTTCCCCAGCGAGGGAAAGTTTTCAGCAATTATTTCTTCAAAGACACTTTCTATCCCTTTTTCTCTCTCTTCTTCCTCTGGTACTCCTATAATGCGAATATTGTTCCGTTTGGATTGGTCACACAGTTCTCTTAATATTCTTTCATTCCTAGAAATCCTTTTATCTCTCTCTGCCTCAGCTGCTCTGTACTCCTGTTCTCTGTTTTCTATTCCATTAACAGTCTCTCGCATCTCATCCATTCTGCTGTTAAGCCCGTCGATCGCTTGTCTGATTTCTGTATTGTCTTTCCTCAGTTCCCTCACTTCCTCCCTCAGCTCTTGCACATTTCTCTGTAGGTCCATCAGCATGGTTATGACTTTTATTCTGAATTCTTTTTCAGGGAGGCTGTGCATTTCCATCCCTTCAGACTCCCTCTCTGGGGTTGTCTGGTTGATTTTGGTCTGAACCATATTCCTCTGTCTTTTCATGGCTGTATAATTTGGTCACTGATAGTTGCCACGTATGTCAGCTGGGCTCTTTAAGACTTTAAAAAGAGAAGAAGAAAAAAAGAGAAAAAAAGAAAAAAAGAAAAGAAAGAAAAGAAAAAACAAAAACAAAACAAAAAAACAAAACAAAACAAAAAAACAAAAAAAATGCCCACCAGACGTAGATTCTGTGGGAATGCTCTAGGTGGCGCTATTGCCCCACTATTCCACAGCTGTGACTGTGCCGCTCCGCAGGGCCCTTTATCGCTCTGGCAGGGGTGGGAACGAATAGGAGGCTGTTGATCTCAGTGAGAAGTGTTAAGTATGGCTACGCTTCCTCAGTCACCAGCTAAGGTGTCTGAAACTCCCCAGGACTCCCAGCCTGCTGGGCTGAGTGTGCTGGGGCGATCCGGCTCCTCCGCTGGGCTCCTGTCTCTTTAAGACCGCTGAAGAAAGCGTGCGCTTTTTTTTTTTCCTTCCCGGGAGCCGGCTGCAAGCACCCTGGCGCTTCCCCGCTCAGATCCTGCCCCTCTGTCTCTCCAATCTCCGCTGCACTGCGCAATGTGGGTCAGCGCTCCCCGCGCAGATCACTGGGGCTGGCTACTTCGCAGGGTGCACTTCCACTCCCTCCCGGCTCTGAATCCTCTCCTCCCGCCGGTGCGCTGGGGTGGGGGAGGGCTCGGGTCCCGCCGGGTCGCGGCTCTGTATCTTACCCGCCTCTTGGGGTGCCGAGTCCTCTCGGGTGTAGCTGCACGCTGTGCGCTTTCCTGTGTATTCTCGTCTCTCTTTTAGGAATAGATGTATTTTCTGTGTTTTCGTTGATAAATATAGTGTTGGGAAGAGATTTCTGCCGCCCTGCTCACACCGCCATCTTCCCGGAAGTCTTAAATTATGTTTTTTAAGGAAATCATCTATTATCTTTATTTCTCACAGCACTTTGTGCAGTTGAATGAATTAATGACAAAATGATATGGCAAGAAAATCAATTAACAACTGTTGGTTTCACTGGGATCATTAAGAGTTCATGCTTGTGTACCTGGGTGGTTCCTTCTTGAAAAGACAAATTTTAATTTCCACCTTACTCTTAGGCCTTTTTCCTGGTATGTATATATGGGACTAGCCAAAATCTGTAAAATATTTTGCTGCATTTCATCTGGCTTTTTGCTCAAGTAGGAGAATATTAACACAATTATCCTGTCATTCCTGAACTGATTAGCTCATAGGCAGTTGATTCACAATGTGAAGGTAACAATTCACAGAGTAAGAGAAAATATTGACAAATCATATATCTGGTAAGAGATTTGTATCCAGAATATATCAATAGCCTTATAACTCAACAAGATAAAAGATAAATAACCCAATTTTTAAGTAGTCAAAGGATCTGAATAGACATTTCCCCAAAGAAAATATACAAATGTCCAATAAATATATGAATACATGCTCAATATCATTAACCACTAGGGAAATGCAAATAAAAGCCACAATAAGATACCACTTCACACTCATTAGGATGGCTATAATAAAAAAGACAAATAATATTAAGTGTTGGCAAGGATGTAAAGTAATTGGGAAACTCATATGTTGCTGATGAGAATATATAATGGTACAGCCACTCTGGAAAACAATTTGTCATTTCCTTAAATATTAAATATCAAGTTACCATATAACCTAATAATTCCATTCTTAGGGATATACCACAGGTAAATGAAAAATATATCCATTCAAAAACTCATACACGAATGTTCAGAGCAGAATTTTTCATATTAGCCAAAAAGTAGGAATAACCGAATGGCCATGAACTAATAAATGAATAAATAAAATGTGCTCTATCCATACAATGTAATATTGTTCAGTAATAAGAAGGAATTAATATTAATATGTATGTTACAACATGAATGAACCTTAAAAACATAATGCTAAGTGAAAATCATTCAAAAAAAGTCACATATTATATGATTCCACTTTAAGATGTCCAGTGACAAAAAATAGATTACTGGTTGCCTAGGGTTATGGGAAAAATGGGGAATGATTGCTAATGGATATGAGGTTTTGTGGTTATGACTGTATAACTCTGGAAACATCCTAAGAACCACTGAATTGTGCGATGAAGGAGAATAAAGATGGAGTAGGAAGGCAGGAAAGAAACTTCCCACACACACAACAAGGAAGCAACTACAGCTAATACAGCTAAACCTGAAAATGACCTGAAGATTGCAGAACAGACTACCTACACCTGGTGAAGAAGAGACAACCACACAGAAAAGGGTAAAGTGGCAGAGCTGCAATTGAGTGGGACCCAAATCCTTCCCCCATCCCAGCCCACACGTAGAAAGAAGAGGAATGGAGTGGGAAATGGGGTTGTCACTCAGGAACTTTGCAAACCTGGCCCTGGAGATCTGCTCTGGAAACGTGTCCATATTGCACTGGGTTCTGTTGATTAGTGGGGCTGGACACCAGGGAGAGCTAGAGCACTCTGAAAGGCTGAGATTCCAGCCACTTGTGGAGGACAGGCATGCTCCAGCAGTTTTGCTGAGGCCCAAAACAGGGGACAGTTTGAAAGACTTGCCAGGAGCAAGTGGGGTGCTGGAAGGGTGAGAGTTGCATGGAGCTCTCTCTTCAGGAGAAAAGACAGGTGAACAACACTTCCCAGGTCCTCCCTCAGGCCAACAGGTTGTGTACTCTCAGTAGCCCCAAACACTTCTTTCCCTTCTGCTGGCATCTCAGCCCTGAGGCACTAGCCTGCACATCTCTGGGTCACTCACACACTTAGCCCAGCAGCATCAGAGTTTGATGCCTGGCAGGCAGAAGTAGGCTTCCACAGATTTCTCACCTGTGTTTCAGCTGAATTAGGCACCTGCAGAAGCCAGCTCAGAGTGCTTCTTCCTACTCATAGGTGTCCCAGCTCAGTGTAGCAGACCCCACCTCTGCCACATGCCCTGTTTCTTCTGAATGGCTGCATGACTCACCACTGCTGGGCCCCTGCCCCAGAGCCATGGGACCTCCCTGCCCACCCTGTTAACTCAGCAGCCATGCCATCACTAAAGGGTAGGCAGAAGGTGGCCCACCCACAATGATCCTAGCAGAAGCCCCACTGCTCTGATTACAAATAGCTGAGACAAACTGCCATGTATGGCAGGCTGAGATATACCATTGTCAGCAGACAGACAGAAAGACAGCTTGTTGGGTAAGTGTGGCTCTGGGGAGAAGGGGGTTCCCTGTACAGGGCAAGTCCTTATGAATCCACTGAGACTGAAGGAAGACAAGAGTGAGAGGTTGGGGAAATGCATTTCTTTTTTTTTATTTCTCATGGCTCAGTCTCTCTCACAGTGTACTCCCAGGTTCTCTTAGAAGAGCTGAGAAAGAGCCACTCGAGCTGAAGAATACAAGAACTGCAATGAAATGTACAGTGGAGGGAATGAATAATAGACTGTTGCAAGTAGAAGAGACAAGGAGATGGAAATTAGAGAACAGAAAAACAAGCTGAGGAACAGAGGAAAAAATCTCTAGGAATGAAAGAACACTAAGAAAGCTGTCTGACAACACCAAATGAAACAATATTTGCATAATAAGGGTGCCAGAAGGAAATAATTGCTGAAAAATTACCCAGTCTGGGGAAGGAAGTCCGCACTCAGGTCATGGAAGTACAGAGAGCCCCTCACAAAAGGAACCCCAAGAAGACAACATCACGGTGTATAATAATTAAAATGACAAAGATTAAGGATAAGGAGACAGTATTGAAAGCAGCCTGTGAGAGAAAAAATCCCTTACTTATAAGGGAAACCCCATATAAGAAAAGTCTACAGACTTCTCAGCAGAAGATTTACAGGCCAAAAGAGGGTTGCATGAAATATTGAATGTAATAAAACAGAAGGACTTTCAACCAAGAATCCTCAATCCAGCAAGATTATCATCAAAATTTGAAGGAGAGATTAACCATTTCCCAGATTAATGAAGGTTGAAGAAATTTATAACCACTAAAAAACCAGCATTAAAGGATATGTAAGGTACTTCTGTAGATGGAAATGTTCCTAAGTCTAAATAGGTTTCACCAGTGAAAATAAACCCACAGTAAAGGCAGTAGACCAGTGCTTACCAAGCAAGTATGAAATTAAAACAAAAGTAATAGGACCAGCTATACACAAAACCAGTCAAGGGATACTCAAAAAGTACAGATTATGACATTTAATAAATAAAGTGTGGAGGAGGAAGAAGAAGAAAAGAGAACTACTTTTAGATTGTGTTTGAAATAGAGCAATCATCAAATTAATATAGACTGCCATATAGTTAGGATGATATCCTTGAACGTGTGGTAACCCCAAACATAAAGCCTATAAATAGATACAAAAAAAATTGTTTTAATCGAATCACAACACTAAATAAAGTCATCAAATAAGACAATAAGAGAGGAAGAAAAGAACAGAGAGGAACTATACGAACAACCATAAAACAATTAATAAAATCACAATAAGTACAGACCCATCAATAATTACCTTAAATGTAAATAGACTGAATGCACCAATCAAAAGCCATAGAGTGGTAAAATGGATGGAGAAACAAGACCAATTTATATGCAGCCTACAAGAGACTCATTTCAGACCCAAAGACATACACAGTGAAGGTATAGAAAAAGATATTTCATGCAAATGATATAGAGAAAAAAGCAAGAGTAGCAGTACTTGTATCAGACAAAATAGACTTCAAAACAAAGAAAGTTGCAAAAGACAAGGAAGGACATTACATGATGATAAAGGGGTCAGTCCAGCAAGAGGATATGACCATTATAAATATCTATGCACCTAGCATAGGAGTACCTACATATGTTAAACAAATACTAACAGAATTAAAGGGGTAATAGACAGCAACTTGTTCATTTTAGGAGACACGAACACATCACTAACATCAATAGATCAATAAGACAGTAAATAAATAGAAAACAGAGGCACTGAACAACATATTAGATCAGGTGGACTTAACAGATACCAAAAGAACATTACACCCAAAAAGAGTAGGATACATTTTTCTCAAGTGTACATGGAATGTTATCCAGAAAGATCACATACTAGATTGCAAAGAAGAGCCTTAAAAAAATTTTTTTAATTGAATTTTATCAAGCAGCTTCTCAGACCACAATGGTAATAAATTACACAAAGAAAACAAAAAGCCTACAAACACATGGAAGCTAAACAACATGTTTCTAAATAATCAGTGGCTCAATGGCCATATTAAAACAGAAATCAAGCAATACAAGGAGACAAATTAAAACATAAATACAACATTTTAAAATTTGTGGGATGCTGCAAAAGCCAATCTATGAGGGAAGTACATAGCAATACAGACCTACCTCAAGAAACAAGGACAATCCCAAATAAACAGTTTAAACTCACAACTAAAGAAACTAGATCAGAGCAGAAATAAATAAATTAGAGAAGAATAAAACAATAGAAAAAAGTTAACTAAACCAAGAGCTTGTTCTTTAAGAAAATAAACAAAATAGACAAGCCCTTAGCCAGACTTATCAAGAGAAATTGAGAGAGGACACAAATAAACAAAATAAGAAATGAAAAAGGAATAGTTACTACTAACACCACAGAAATACAAAGAATTATTAGAGAAATCTATGAAAAATTATATGCCAAAATGGGACAAACTAGAAGAAATGAACAAATTCCTAGAAAAGTACAACCTTCCAAGACTGACTCAAAAAGAAACAGAAAATCTGAACAGACCAATTATCAGTAACAAAATTGAATTGGTTATCAAAAAATTCCCAACAAACAAAATTCCATGTCCAGATGACTTCCCAGCTGAATTCTACCAAACATTTTCAGAATAGTTTAATACCCATCCTTCTTAAAGTATTACAAAAAAATAGAAGAGAAGGGAATATTTCCAAACTCATCCTATGGGGCCAGCATCACTCTAATACCAAAATACAAGGACACTGTAAAGAAAGGAAGGTTTACACCAATATCCCTGATGAACATAGATGCAAAACTCAACAAAATATTAGCAAACAGATTCAAAAATACATCAACAGGATCATCCAACATGACCAAGTGTGATTTACATAAGGCAAGGATAATACAATATTCATAAATAATCAACATCATATACCACTTTAACAAAAAGAAGGATAAAAACCACTTGATCACCTCAATAGATGTCAAAAAAAATTTGACAAAATTCAACATCCATTCATGATAAAAATTCCCAAGAAAATGAATATAGAGGGTACATACCTCAAAATTAAAGACCATATTCTACAAATACACAGCTAACATCATATTAAATGGCAAGATGCTGAAAGCTTTTCCTCTAAGATGAGGAACAAGGCAAGGATGTCCACTCTCACCACTCTCATTCAACATAGTACTGGATGGAGGTCCTAGCCATGGCAATCAGACAAGACAGAGAGATAAAAGGCATCCAAATTGGTAAGGAAGAAGTTAAACTGTCACTATTTTGCAGATGGCCTGATACTTTACATAGAAAACCCTAAAGACTCCACCAGAAAACTAATAGAACTAATACTTGAATTCAGTGAGGGTGCAGGATACAAAATTAATACACAGAAATCTGTTTCATTCCTGTATACTAATAAAAAACTAGCAGAAAGAGGAATCAGGAATACAATTCCATCAGAAAGAGTAAAATACCTAGTAATAAACCTAACCAAGGAAGCGAAAAACCCTTGCTCTGAAAGCTATAAGACATTCATGAGAGAAATTAAAGAAAACATCAATAAATGGAAATCTATCCTGTGCTCATGGATAGGAAGAATTAATATTGTCAAAATAGCCATCCTGCCCAAAGCAATTTACAGATTGAATGCAATCACTATCAAAATTCCAACAGCATTTTTCAATGAACTGGAACAAATAGTTCTAAAATTCATATGGAACCATAAAAGACCCTGAAGAGCCAAAGAAATACTGAAAAGAAGAACAAAGCTGGGGGTATTACACACTCCAACTTCAAGCTGTACTACAAAGCTACAGTAATCAAAACAGGATGCTGCTGGCACAAGAGCAGACCCATAGATCAACGGAACACCCAGATATGAACTCTCACATATATGGTCAACTAATATAAAAAAGGAGCCATGAATATACAGTAGGAAAGGGCTGTCTCACCAATAACTGGTGTTGGGAAAACTGGACAGCGACATGTAGGAGAATGAAACTGGAGTACTATCTAACTCCATACACAAAAGTAAACTCAAAATAGGTCAAAGATGTAAATGTAAGATGTGAAACCATAAAACTCATAGAAGAAAACATCGGCAAAAATCTCTTGAACATATCATAAGCAATTTTTTCCTGGACACATATCCTCAGGCAAGGGAAACAAAATAAAAGATAATCAAGTGTGACTACATTAAACTAAAAAGATTCTGTACACCAAGGGACAATAACATCAGAACAAAAAAACAATCTGCAGTATGGGAGAATATGTTTATAAATGATTCATCCAATAAGGGTTTAACACCCACAATATATAAAGAACTCATACACCTCAACACCAAAAAAATATATAACCCAATTAAAAAATGGACAGAGGACCTGAACAGTCATTTCTACAAAGAAATACAGATGGCCAACAGGTACATGTAAAGATGTTCCACATTGGTAATCATCAGGGAAATGCAAATAAAAACCACAATGAGATATCACCTCACACCAGTTAGAATGGCGACTATCCAAAAGACAAGAAATAACAAGTGTTGGTGAGGATGTGGAGAAAAGAGAACCCTCCTACCTTCTTGGTGGGAATATAAATTGGTACAACCACTATGTAAATCAGTATGGAGTTTCCTCAAAAACTAAATATAGAAATACCATATGACCCAGTAATTGCACTTCTAGGAATTTAAGTGAAAGATATAAAATCCCTGATTCAAAAAGATATATACACCCTTATGTTTATTGCCATATTATTTACATTAGCCAAGTTATGGAACAACCTATGTGCACATCAATAGATGAATGGATAAAGATGTGGTACATATACACAATGGAATATTATTCAGCCATAAAAAAATAGATCCTGCCATTTGCAACAATATGAATGGACCTAGAAGGTATTATGTTAAGTGAAATAAGCCAAGCAGAGAAAGACAAATACTATATGATTCAGTTATTTGTGGAATCTAAAAACAAAACAAATCAAAATTAACAAAATAGCAGCGATGCACAGACACTGAGAAGTGACTGGTGGCTACCATGGGGTAGGTGGGTGGGGAGGGTGAGGGGAATAAAGGGGCACAAAAATTCTCAATCATAGTATAAGTTGGCCACTGGGATGGAAGTACAGCATGGAGAATACAGGCAATGATTCTGTATCATCTTCCTATGCTGACAGGTAGTAACTGCTTGGTATAAGAGACCAACAGCTTAGATCTGTGGTTCTTGGCAGATGGTTACTATTGTCTTGAACCCTTCTGCACAGGCCCAAGTATTCAAGTGCTAATAATAAGCATTTAATAATATGGGCAAATGTTGAACCACTGTGTTGTATTCTTTATCCAGTATACGGTTGTATATCCATAATACTTCAATTTAAAGAAAACATGTTGAACTGTACAACTAGAACAAATTGTATGGCATTTGAATTATATTTCAATAAAGCTATCAAAAAATTTAAAAAGAACACTAGTAGAGGCCAAAACAATGAATCTCTATAGTATCTCTAAAGCATAATTTTCTTAGGGGATAACTTTCTAAAGTTTCTAAAGCACCAACTGATTTTGAGTGGGGGGAAGTTAATTTCTTTAGGATGTACCTTGGTCTAAAGACATTTTAATGTGTCAACATCTTTTGGAAAGGTCATGGAATATTTGTTATAAAAAGTTTTATCAGAATGGAACCTATAATACCGCTTAGTTTTTTTTGCTTGTAAAATAAGAGAATTCACTGGATGGACTTCAATATTTTCTCACCCCTTCTAACTAAGCATTTTTATGGTTATAGTGAGCCTTCTTTACCCAAGTAGATGCTGAACATCTATTTGACTCCCTTAATATTTTAAATATAAAAATAAAATTTTCTTACTGCACCTTAGTACTATCTCATTTTAATATCTACACTAACTTTTTGACTATAAATAGTATTATTATTCCAATTTTACTTATGAGAAAACTGAAGCTTACAGAGGTTAAATTTCCCAATATGACAGTAAATTGAGTAGCTAGAGTTAAATCCAGAGATTTAGAGCTTGCAATCTTAACTACTATGCTTCACACCCTACCTACATAAATATTCTAGACTACTAACATATTAAATATGTACATAAAACTATCCTAAAATAGTTTTATTAGAGAAAATAGCAGTACTCAGCTATCTTATGCAGATGTTTATACTTCATTGTAATTTCTTTTCTAAATAACCAGATTTTTAGAGGTTATAAGGGACTGGTGTCAACATAGAGTGCTGTTTATTAAGTCTCATTCATGGGATTTAACAGAAACTTGATTTATTTGCTCATTGGACAATGCCTTATGCACCAAAGAAGGTCACTGAAAACGTTGGTGTATTTCCATTGTACTCATACTACAACCCCCACTCTCAGTTTAACTGAACTATTAAAAAACTGGAGGACAAGCTGTTTCCAGAAATGAACCTTTCAACTCCTCTAAATTCAAAAGCTGTCTTTTCTGGGAACAAAGAGTTTGTGCTTATTGAGTTGTCAGAGTGAGTTCTTCAGAAATCTCAACTTTTTCTTCTTTGAATAGTCTATTTTTTCAATGGTTTAACCTCTTGAAAACTGGTGTGCTCAATTTCTACCTTGGAAAATTTTTAATATTGTTGATGTAATGCTGTATGAAGATTTGCCACCTCCTTTTGGTTTATTTTTAGCAAGAGACATATTGAGATTTAATTTATCGAGTGTGGGCCATAGGGTGTTAATATTTCCACTGCTGAATGCCAGCAGTGTGCTCACCAGGACTGATATTTCCATTAGAGAAAATGCTGTCAGAATACCAGAGACCCACAGCTTAGATCTGTGGTTCTTGGCAGATGGTTGCTATTTTCTTGAACCCTGATGCACAGGCCCAAGTATTCAAGTGCTAATAATAAGCATAATTACCCAAGGAATTAAAAGACAGTTCAAGCAAAGTATTCATTTAAAAATAGCAGCTTTGAATTGGCATCAGAGGATTACATCAGAATCTGAAATAAAAATTTGACAAGGTACCAGAACTTGCCATCCCACATAATATAAAATTATTATTTTGTAGGAAGAATAATATTTAACAATACCTTAGATTTCAAAATTAGTTTCCTTGGGAAAATGTGCCACAAAAATGTGTTTGCACCAAACTACTATACTCTTTAATGTAGGAATTAGTTTATATTTAAAGCCATTCTTGACTAGCATTGTAATTAGGCAGAATGGAGTATGGAAAAGGGAGATGGTTATAACTTCCACATTTGACTAAATAATTAAGTGATGGATGATGGTGTATCATTTCCATGTATTATTCAGTAAAAATATGTGTACATAGAAATTGGTGTGCAATGAATCAAAAAGACAGAAGGACAAGTCATAGTGATTGTCTCTAGAAAATATACAATTTAGAGTGAAAGACTTAAACTAGAGATCAAAACACAATATACTCCATACTAAAATAAAAGTGTTAACTGCTACATATGCCAAAGGAGAGAAAGTAAAGAAAGCTTCACAAAAGAATTGAATCCTGACTTGATATATTCATAGGAATTTCCTGAGTGGAAAAGAAATGAAATGGCATTCAAAACAGACTAGCATGTGCAGTTATAGAGGTACATAGTGAACAACTTATTATCATATTAGGAAGGAATTATACAGGGAGATACGACTGTAAAGGGTGGTTAGTTTCAATGGTTTGGGGCCTCATGAGGCACATTTGTACTACAGGCTTGTTACTGGAGCCCATTAAATTTTGTTAAGAATGGGAGTCATACAATCAGATTTATGTTATACAAGGTTAATTTTAACATCAATGTGAAGGGTAGACTACAATAATTAGAAAATGAGAACAAAGATATTAGATAGATGTCAGGTACTGAAATAGTCCATTTGAAAAATTGTCTGAGCCTGATCCAAGCACTGGTAGAGATCCATACAGCAGATCTGAGAGATATTTTAGAAGAAAGTTAAAAAGAGAAGAGATAAGGAAGGCTTTGAGCTTTCTGTTTTAGAGAAACGACAGATAAATTACATCATTAAATAAGATATGAATTAAGAAGAGCAAATTTGGATGGTGTAAGATGAGTTTTTTATTGGACATGTTCTATTTTTAAAAACCTGTAGAGGACTAAGAATGAAAGAATATTGGGAGAACTGTGGGAGCAATCCAAACAGAACAATATTTGTATTGTAGGGGTTCCAGAAGAAGAAGAGAGACAAAAAGGGATAGAAAGTGTCTTTGAGGAAGTAATTGCTGAACACGTCCCCAGTCCGGGGAAGGAGATATTCTCTCAGGCCATGGAGGTGCACAGATCTCCCAACACAAGGGACCAAAGGAGAGAAACACCAAGACATATAATAATTAAAATGGCAAAGATCAATGACAAGGACAGACTATTAAAACAACCAGAGAGAGAAAAAAGATCACATACAAAGGAAAACCCATAAAGCTATCATCAGACTTCTCAGCAGAAACCTTACAGGCCACAAGGGAGTGGCATGATATATTTAATGCAATGAGGTGGAAGGGCCTTGAACCAAGAATATTTTATCCAGCAAGATTATCATTTAAATTTGAAGGAGGGATTAAACAATTTCCAGATAGGCAAAAGCTGAGAGAATTTACCTCCCATAAAACATCTAAGAGAGTATTTTGGTGGGACTGCTATAGATGAAGTGTTCCTAAGGTTAAATAGATGTCACCAGAGGTAATAAAAGGGATAGACAAAGAGTACAGAATATGATACCTAATATATAAAGAATGGAGGAGGAAGAAAAGGAGGGGAAAAAAACCTTTAGATTGTGTTTGTAATAGCATATTGAGTTGAGTTAGACTCTTAGATAGTAAGGAAGGTAACCTTGAATCTTTGGTAACCACAAATCTAAAGCCTGCAATGGCAATAAGTACACACCTATCGATAATCACCCTACATGTAAATAGTCTGCACCAATCAAAAGACAGAGAGTCACTGAATGGATAAAAAAACAAGATCCATCTATATCTGCCTACAAGAGACTTACTTCAAACCCAAAGACATACACAGACTAAAAGTGAAGGGATGGAAAAAGACATTTCATGCAACTAATAGGGAGAAAACAGCACTTGTTGCAATACTTGTATCAGACAAAATAGAGTTCAAAAACAAAGAAAGTCAGACAAAGAAGGACATTAAATAATGATAAAGGGGTCAATCCAACAAGAGGATATAACCATTATAAATATTTATGCACCCAACACAGGAGGACCTACATATGTGAAACAAATACTAACAGAATTAAAAGGGGAAATAGAATGCAATGCATTCATTCTAGGAGACTTCAACACTCCACTCACTCCAAAGGACAGATCAACCAGGCAGAAAATAAGTAAGGAGACAGAGGCATTGAACAGCACATTGGAGCAGATGGACCTAACAGACATCTACAGAACTCTACACCCAAAAGCAGCAGGATACACATTCTTCTCAAGTGCACATGGAACATTTTCAGGAATAGACAATATACTAGGCCACAAAAAGAGCCTCAGTAAATTAAAAAACATTGAAAATGTACCAACCAGCTTCTCAGGTCACAAAGGTATGAAACTAGAAAAAAATTACACAAAGAAAACAAAAGAGCCCACAAACATGGAGGCTTAATGACATGCTCCTAAGTAATCAATGGATCAATGATGAAATAAAAACAGACATCAAGCAATATATGGAGACAAGTGACAACAATAATTCAATACCACAAAATCTGTGTGATGCAGCAAAGGCTGTGCTAAGAGGAAAGTGTATTGCAATACAGGTCTACTTCAGGAAAGAAGAACAATCCCATATGAACAGTCTAAACTCATAATTAATGAAACTAGAAAAAAAAGAACATATGAGGCTCAAAGTCAGTAGAAGGAAAGACACAATAAAGATTAGAGCAGAAATAAATAAAATCAAGAATAAAACAATAGAAAGAATCAGTGAAAGCAAGAGCTGGTTCTTCGAGAAAATAAACAAAACAGATAATCCCCTAGCCACACTTATCAAGAAGAAAAGGGAGTCTACACACAAACAGAATCAGAAATGAGAAAGGAAATATCACTACAGACACCACAGAAATACAAAGAATTATTAGAGAATACTGTGAAAAATTATATGATAACAAACTGGATAACCTAGAAGAAATGGACAATTTTCTAGACAAATACAACCACCAAGGCTGACCCAGGAAGAAACAGAACATATGAACAGGCCAATTACCAGCAAAGAAACTGAATTGGTAATCAAAAAAACTGCCTAAGAACAAAACCTGTACCAGATGGCTTCACCACTGAATTTTATCAAACATTTAGTGAAGACCTAATACCCATCCTCCTTAAAGTTTTCCAAAGAGTAGGAGAAGAGGGAATACTTCCAAACTCATTCTACGAGGTCAGCATCACTTGAACATGAAAACCAGGCAAAGACACCACAAAAAAAGAAAATTACAGACCAATATCCTTGATGAACATAGATGCAAAAACACTCAACAAAATATTAGCAAACCGAATTCAAAAATACTTCAAAAAGATGATCCATCATGATCAAGTGGGATTCATCCCAGGAATGCAAGGATGATACAACATTCGAAAATCCATCAACATCATCCACCACATCAACAAAAAGAAGGACTAAAACCACATGATCATCTCCATAGCTGCTGAAAAAGCATTTGACAAAATTCAACACCCATTCTTGAAAAAACTCTCAACAAAATGGGTGTAGAGGGCAAGTACCTCAACATAATAAAGAGCATATGTGACAAACCCACATCCAACATCATACTTAACAGCGAGAAGCTGAAAGCTTTTCCTTTAAGATCAGGAACAAGACAAGGATGCCCACTCTCCTCACTTCTATTCAAAAAAGTACTGGAGGTCCTAGTTATGGCAATCAGACAACACAAAGAAATAAAAGGCATCCAGATAGGAAAGGAAGAAGTCAAACTTTCCCTGTTTGCAGATAATATGATATTGTACATAAAATACCATAAAGAATCCACTCCAAAACTACTAGATCTAATATCTGAAATCAGCAAAGTTGCAGGATACAAAATTACTATGCAGAAATCTGTGGCATTCCTATATACTAACAATTAACTAACAGAAAGAGAAATCACAAAAACAATTCTACTCACAGTTGCATCAAAAAGAACAAAATAGCTAGGAATAAACCTAACCAAGGAAGTGAAAGACCCATACTCTGAAAACTACAAGACACTCATGAGGGAAATTAAAGAAGATACCAATAAATGGAACCACATCCTGTGCTCATGGATAGGAAGAATTAATATTGTTAAAATGGCCATCCTGCCTAAAGGAATCTACAGATTCAAAGCAATTCCTACTAAAATACCAACATCATTCTTCAACGAAATAGAGAAAATAGTTCTAAAATTGATATGAAACCACAAATGACCCCGAATAGCCAAAGCAATCCTGAGAAGGAAAAATAAAGCTGGGGAGATTATGCTCCCCAACTTCAAGCTCTACTATGAAGCCATAGTAATCAAGAAAATTTAGTATTGGCACAAGAACAGATCCATAGACCAATGGAACGGACTAGAGAGCCTGATGTAAACCCAACCATATATGGTCCATTAATATATGATAGAGGAGCCATGGACATACAATGGGGAAATGACAGCCTCTTCAACAGCTGGTGTTGGCAAAACTGGACAGCTACATTGAAGAGAATGAAACTGGATTATTGTCT
>JAVSCE010018217.1:0-27374 GCA_032199065.1 Smutsia gigantea | reverse complement strand
ACAAGAGACTCACTTTAAACTGAAAGACATACACAGACTAAAAGTGAAGGGATGGAAAAAGATATTTCATGCAACTAATAGGGAGGAAAAACCAGGAGTTGTAGTACTTATATCAGAAAACATAGACTTCAAAACAAAGAAAGTCACAAGAGACAAAGAAGGACATTACATAATGATAAAAGGGTCAATCCAACAAGAAGATATAACTATTATAAATATCTATGCACCCAACACAGGAGCACCTACATATGTGAAACAAATACTAACAATTAAAAAGGGAAATAGAATGCAATGTGTTCATTCTAGTAGACTTCAAGACTCCACTCACTCTGAAGGACAGATCAACCAGACAGAAAATAAGTAAGGAGACAGAGACACTGAACAACAAAATAGAACACATGGACCTAACAGACATCTACAGAACTCCACACCCAAAAGCAGTATACACATTCTTCTCAAGTGCCCATGGAACATTTTCAAGAATAGATCATATAATAGGCCAAAAAAGAGTCTTGGTAAATTCAAAAAGATTGAAATTGTCCCAACCAGTTGATCAGACCACAAAGGTATGAAACTAGAAATAAATTATACAAAGAAAATGAAAAATCCCACAAATACATGGAGGCTTCACAACATGGTCCTAAATAACCAATGAATCAATGACCAAATAAAAACAGCTATCAACCAATATATGGAGGCTAATGAAAACAATAATTCAACACCACAAAATCTGTGGGATGCCGTGAAGGCCGTGCTAAGAGGAAAGTATATTGCAATACAGGCCTACCTCAGGAAAGGACAATCCCATATGAGCAGTCTAAACTCACAATTAAAGAAATTTAAAAAAGGAGAAAAATGAGGCCCAAAGTCAGTAGAAGGAGGTACATAATAAAGATTAGAGCAGAAATAAATAAAATTAAGAAGAATAAAACAATAGAAAGAAGCTATGAAAGCAAGAGCTAGTTCTTTGAGAAAATAAACAAAATATATAAACCCCGAACTAGACTTATCAAGAAAAAAAGAGAGTCTACTCACATAAACAGAATCAGAAATGAAAAAGGAAAAATCACTACAGATAGCACAAAAACACAAATAATTATTAGAGAATACTATGAAAAATTATATGCTAACAAACTGGATAACCTAGAAGAAATGGACAACTTTCTAGAAAAATACAACTTTCCAAGGCTGACTCAGAAAGAAACAGAAAATCTGAACAGACCAATTACCAGCAATGAAATTGAACTGGTAATCAAAAACCTACCTAAGAACAAAACTCCTGGAACAGATGGCTTCGCCACTGAATTTTATCAAACATTTAGAAGAGACATAATACCCATCCTTCTTAAAGTTATCCAAGGAGTAGAAGAAGAGGGAATACTTCCAAACTCATTCTATGAGGCCAGCATCACTCTAATACCAAAACCAGGCAAAGACCTCACCAAAAAAGAAAATTACAGACCAATATCCCTGATGAACATACATGCAAAAATACTCAACAAAATATTAGCACACCAAATTCAAAAATGCATCAAAAAGATCATCCATCATGATCAAGTAGGATTTATTCCAGGGATGCAAGGATGGTATAACATTCAAAAATCCATCAACATCATCCACTACATCAACAAAAAGAAGGACAAAATCCACATGATCATCTCCATAGATGCTGAAAAAGCATTTGACAAAATTCAACATCCATTCATGATAAAAACTGTCAACAAAATGGGTATAGAGGCCAAGTTCCTCCACATAATGAAGGCCATATATGACAAACCCACAGCCAACATTATACTTACCAGAGAGAAGCTGAAAGCTTTTCCTTTAAGATCAGAAACAAGACAAAGATGCCCACTCTCCCCACTTCTATTCAACATAGTATTGGAGGTCCTAGCCATAGCAATCAGACAACACAAAGAAATAAAAGGCATCCAGATTTGTAAGGAAGCAGTTAAACGGTGCCTGTTTGCAGATGCCATGATATTGTACATAAAAAACCCTAAAGAATCCACTCCAAAACCCCTAGATCTAATATCTGAATTCAACAAAGTTGTGGGATACAAAATTAACACACAGAAATCTGTGGCATTCCTATACACTAACAATGAAATAGCAGAGAGCGAAATCAGGAAAACAATTCCATTCACAGTTGCATCAAAAAAAATAAAATACGTAGAAATAAACCTAACCAGGAAGTGAAAGAACTATACTCTGAAAACTATAAGACACTCATGAGGGAAATTAAAGAAGATACCAATAAATGGAAACACATCCCATGCTCATGGATAGGAAGAATTAATATTGTCAAAATGGCCATCCTGCCTAAAGCAATCTACAGATTCAATGCAATTCCTATTAAAATACCATCATTCTTCAACAAACTTGAGAAAATCATTCTAAAATTCATATGGATCCACAAAAGACCCCAAATAGCCAAAGCAATCCTGAGAAGAAAGAATGAAGCTGGGGGAATTATGCTCCCCAACTTCAAGCTCTACTACAAAGCCACAGCAATCAAGACAATTTGGTACTGGCACAAGAACAAACCCATAGACCAATGGAAGAGACTAGAGAGCCCTGATATAAACCCAACCATATATGGTCAATTAATATATGATAAAGGAGCCATGGACATACAATGGGGAAATCACAGCCTCTTCAACAACCAGTGTTGGCAAAACTGGACAGCTACATGCAAGAGAATGAAACTGGATTATGGTTTAACCCCATACACAAAAGTAAACTTGAAATGGATCAAGGACCTGAACTTAAGTCATGAAACCATAAAAATCTTAGAAGACAACATAGGCAAAAATCTCCTGAATATAAGGATGAGCAACTTCTTCCTGAACGCATCTTCTCGAGCAAGGGAAACCAAAGCAAAAATTCACTCATCAAACTAAAATGTTTCTGTACACCAAAGGATACCATCAACAGAACAAAAAGGCATCCTACAGTATGGGAGAATATATTTGTAAATGACATATCCGACAAGGGGTTAACATCCAAAATATATAAAGAACTCACATGCCTCAACACCCAAAGAGCAAATAACCTGATTTAAAAATGGGCAGATGGTATGAAGAGACAGTCCTCCAAAGAGGAAATTCAGATGGCCAACAGAACATGAAAAGATGCTCCACATCACTAATCATCAGGAAAATGCAAATTAAAACCACAATGAGATATCACCTCACACCAGTAAGGATGGCCAGCATCAAAAAGACTAAGAACAACAACAAATGCTGGCGAGGATGCAGAGAAAGGGGAACCCTCCTACACTGCTGGTGGGAATGTAAGCTAGTTCAACCACTGTGGAAAGCAATATGGAGGTTCCTTAAAAAACTAAAAATAGAAATACCATTTGATCCTGGAATCCCACTCCTTGGAATTTACCCAAAGAATACCATTTCTCAGATTGTTTATTGCAGCACTTTTTACAATAGCCAAGATATGGAAGCAACATAAGTGTCCATCAGTAGATGAATGGATAAAGAAGAGGTGGTACATATTCACAATGGAATACTATTCAGCCATAAGAAAGAAACAAATCCTACCATTTTCAACAACATAGATGGAGCTGGAGGATATTATGCTCAGTGAAATAAGGCAGGCAGAGAAAGACAAGTGCCAAATGATCTCCCTCATTTGTGGAGTATAACAACGCAGCAAAACTGAAGGAACAAAATAGCAGCAGACTCAGAGGCTCCAAGAAGGAACTAGTTGTTACCAAAGGGGAGGGGTGTGGGAGGGCATGTGGGGAGGGTGGGAGAAGGGAATTGATGGGTATTATGTTTAGTACACATGGTGTGGGGGATCAAGGAGAAAACTGTGTAGCACACAGAAGGAAAATAGTGAATCTGTGGCATCTTGCTACACTGATGGACAGTGACTTCATTGGGGTATGGGTGGGGACTTGATAATATAGGTAAATGTAGTAACCACATTGTTTTTTCATGTGATACCTTCATAAGAGTGTATATCAATAATACCTTAATAAAAAAAATAAAAATAAAACTGTTTGCTGTCCCTGGGCTCTAGAGTCCCTATCAAGTGAAAAGAGTGATTGAGATTATCTCAGTACATGTCAGTGGGCCACTTGGAAAAGAAAAGGCAACTACAAAAAATAAGTATTTTTAAAAGAGCTTTGAAGTCACACTGATTTTAAGGACTATGTATATTCAAATCAATAGGATAATATGGAGTCATAGAGTAAGACTGATGTGGATTTTATAGTGTTCTCACTGATTAGATAGACCAAGAAGTAAATAACTAAAGTTATCCCCTCAGAATGAAGAAATTTAACAGACCCTCCCTCCTAACCCTCAATGACACAACCTGGAATTTTCATCAATATACATATTCAAACTGGGTCCCCAGGAAAACTAGAAAAGACAAGTATCTCTGCTTTTTAGTAGCATGCAAGCTTTTGTTGACCTCATGAACTCAAGGACACCATGGAATATAGCAAACTGATATATCAAGTTCATATAAAAGGAATAACTTTTCACCAAATTTTACATACAGTGATGAAACGACTTCTCCCAAAAAGTACAGCAAGAGGGCAGACTGAATGAACACCTTTTCCAAGCCTCCTATCTTCTTTATGGAGAACTAATGTGAATGGATCAGGAATTTCCTGACCACATCATGTTTTCTGTTGCCATGAATAATACTTATTTAATCAGCTCTTGCTTACTGCATTCTGTATTTTAAAACAATTAATTAGAAAACAACGAAATAGGAATTCCGGAAAGATGGCGGCGTGAGCACGGCGGCGGAAATCTCCTCCCAAAACCATATATATTTATGAAAATACAACAAATACAACTATTCCTGAAAGAAAGACCAAATGGTACAGGACAGCACTTAGCCTGCATCTACACCTGAGAGACTCAGCACCCTGCAAGGCTGGTAAGATATGGAGAGTTGCGTCCTGGCGGGACCCAATCACTACCCCACCCCAGTGCACTGGCAGGAGGAGAGGATTCAGAGCCTGGAGGGAATGGAAGAACAGGCCCGTGAAATACCCAGCCCTGGTGATCTGCAAAGGGAGTGCTGACACACATCACGTGGTGTATCGGAGATTGGAGAGACAGAGGGTGCAGGATCTGAGCCAGAGAACACACTGGGTCCTCACAGCTGGCTCCCCAGGACAAAAGCGTGCACTTTTTTTAGTGGTCTTAAAGATATAAGGGCACAATGGAGGAACAGGATCGTTCCAGCACACTTGGCCCAGCAGGCTGGGAGTCCTGGGGAATTTCAGACCCCTTGGCTGGCGACTGGGAAAAAGTAGCCCTACTGAGACTTCCCACAGAGATCAACAACTTAACATTCGCTCCCGCCCCAGTCAGAGCTACAAAGGGCCACAGCCATGGCTGCAGAATAGTTGACCAACAGCACCACCTACACCATCTTCACAGAATCTACTCGCAGCGGATGACTTATTCTGTTTGTTTTTTTGGTGTGTTTTTTTTCTCTTTTCTTTTCTTTTCTTTCTCTTCTTTAATTTTTTTTTTCTTTTTTTTTTAAGGCTTAAAGAGCCCAGCTGTCATACATGGCACCTACCAGCGACAAATTCTATCACCATGAAAAGACAGAGGAATACAGTACAAACAAAGCTTATCCAGACCGACACAAGAGAGGGAGCCTGAAGGGATGGAAATGCACAATCTTCCCGAAAAAGAACTCAGAATAAAAGTCATAACCATACTGATGGATCTACAGAGAAATATGCAAGAGCTGAGGGAGGAAGTGAGGGAAGTAAGTAAAGACCATGCAGAAATGAGACAAGCAATTGATGGGTTTGGCAGCAGACTGGACGAGATGCAAGAGACTATTAATGGAATAGAAATCAGAGAACAGGAATACAGAGAAGCTGAGGCAGAGAGAGATAAAAGGATCTCTAGGAATGAAAGAATATTGAGAGCACTGTGTGACCAATCCAAAGGGAACAATATTCGCATTATAGGAGTACCAGAGGAAGAAGAGAGAGAAAAAGGAATAGAAAGTGTCTTTGAAGAAATAATTGCTGAAAACTTCGCCATGCTGGGGAAGGAAATTGTCTCAGCCCACGGAAGCCCACAGATCTCCCACCACAAGGGACCCAAGAAAGACAACACCAAGACACATAATAATTAAAATGGCAAAGATCAAAGATAAGGACAGAGTATTAAAGGCAGCTAGAGAGAGAAAAAAGATTACCTACAAAGGAAAACCCATCAGACTATCATCAGACTTCTCAACAGAAACCTTACAGGCCAGAAGAGAAAGGCATGATATATTTAACGTAATGAGACAGAAAGGCCTCAAAGCAAGAATACTGTATCCAGCACGATTATCATTTAAATATGATGGAGGGATTAAACAGTTTCCAGAGAAGCAAAAGCTGAATGAGTTTCCCTCCCATAAACCACCTCTACAGGGTATCTTAAATGGACTGCTCTAAATGGAAGCACTCCTAAGGCTAAAAAGATGTCACCACATAAAATAAAATCATAGCAAAGAAAGCAAACCATCCAAATACTAACTAAAAGTAAAGAATAAAACACCTAATATATAAAGAATGGAGGAGGAAGAATAAGAAGGGAGAGAAATAAATAAACATCAGACGGTGTTTACAATAAATTAACAAGAAAGTTAAGTTAGACTGTCAGATAGTAAAGAAGCACCCCTTGAAACTTTGGTAACCATCAATCTAAAGCCAGCAATGGCAATAAGTACATATCTATCAATAATCACCCTAAATGTAAATGGACGGAATGCACCAATCAAAACACACAGTTACTGAATTGATAAAAAAGCAAGACCCATCTATATGCTGCTTACAAGAGACTCACCTCAAACCCAAAGATATACACAGACTAAAAGGGATGGGGTGGAAAAAGATATTTCATGCAAACAAGGAGGAGAAAAAGCAGGTGTTGCAGTACTTGTATCAGACAAAATAGACTTCAAAACGAAGAAAGTAGCGAGAGATATAGAAGGACATTATATAACGATAAAAGGGTCAATCCAAAAACAGGGTATAATCATTTAAAATATATATGCACCCAACACAGGAGCATCAGCATATGTGAAACAATTACTAGCAGAATTAAAGGAGGAAATAGAAAGCAATGCATTCATTTTAGGAGACTTCAATGCACCACTCACTCCAAAGGACAGATCAACCAGAAAGAAAATAAATAAAGACACAGAGGCACTGAACAACACACTAGAACAGATGGACCTAACAGACATCTACAGAACTCTACACCCAAAAGCAACAGGATACACATTCTCCTCAAGTGCACATGGAACATTTTCCAGAATAGACCACATACTAGGCCACAAATAGAACCTCAGTAAATTCAAAAATATTGAATTCTACCAACCAAAATCTCAGATCACAAAGGTATAAAACTAGAGATAAATTTTAGAAAGAAAAAAAAAGGCTCAAAAATACATGGAGACTTAACAACATTCTCCTAATTAATCAATGGGTTAATGACCAAATCAAAACAGAAATCAAAGAGTATATGGAGACAAATGACAACAACAACACAAAGCCACAGCTTCTATGGGATGCAGCAAGGGTAGGTCTAACAGGAAAGTATATTGCAATCCAGGCCTATTTAAAGAAGGAAGAACATTCCCAAATGAATAGTCTAAAGACACAATTACTGAAATTGGAAAAAGAAGAACAAATGAGGCCCAAAGTCACCAGAAGGAGGGACATAATAAAGATCAGAGAAGAAATAAATAAAATTCAGAGGAATAAAACAATAGAAAAAATCAATGAAACCAAGAGCTGGTTCTTTGAAAAAACAAACAAAATAGATAAACCCCTAGCCAGACTCATTAAGAGAAAAAGAGAATCTACACACATAAACAGAATCAGAAATGAGAAAAGAAAAATAACGACGTACCCCACAGAAATATAAAGAATTATAAGAAAATATTATGAGAATCTATATGCTAACAAGCTGGAAAACCTAGAAGAAAGGGACAACTTCTTAGAAAAATACACCCTTCCAAGACTAACCAAACAAGAAACAGAAAAACTAAACAGACCAATTACGAGCAAGGAAATTGAATGGGTTATCAAAAAACTACCAAGAACAAGACCCCCAGACCAGATGGATTCACCTCTGAATTTTACCAGACATATAGAGAAGAAATAATTCCCATTCTCCTTAAAGTTTTCCAAAAAACAGAAGAGGAGGGAATACTGCCAAATTCATTCTATGAAGCCAGCATCACTCTGATACCAAAACCTGGCAAAGACCTCACGAAAAAAGAAAACTACAGACCAATATCCCTGATGAACATAGATGCAAAAATACTCAACAAAATATTAGCAAACCGAATTCAAAAATACATCAAGAGGATCATACACCATGATCACGTGGGATTCATCCCAGGGATGCAAGGATGGTACAGTATTCGAAAATCCATCAACATCATCCACCACATCAACAAAAAGAAGAACAAAAACCACATGATAATCTCCATAGATGCTGAAAAAGCATTTGACAAAATTCAGCATCCATTCATGATTAAAACTCTCAACAAAATGGGTATAGACGGCAAGTACCTCAACATCATAAAGGCCACATATGACAAACCCACAGCTAACATCATACTTAACGGCAAGAAGCTGAAAGCTTTTCATCTAAGATCGGGAACAAGACAGGGATGCCCACTCTCTCCACTGTTATTCAACAAAACACTGGAGGTCCTAGCCATGGCAATCAGACAAAACAAAGAAATAAAAGGCATCCAGATTGGTAAAGAAGAAGTCAAATTGTCACTATTTGCAGATGACATGATATTGTACATAAAAAACCGTAAAGACTCCACTCCAAAACTACTAGAACTAATATCTGAATTCAGCAAAGTTGCAGGATACAAAATTAACACACAGAAATCTGTTGCTTTCCTATACACTAACGATGAACTAACAGAAAGAAAAAATCAGAAAAACAATTCCATTCACAATTGCATCAAAAAGAATAAAATACCTAGGAATAAACCTAACGAAGGAAGTGAAAGACCTATACTCTGCAAACTACAAGACACTCCTAAGAGAAATTAAAGAGGACGCTAACAAATGCAAATTCATCCCATGCTCTTGGCTAGGTAGAATAAATATTGTCAAAATGGCTATACTACCTAAAGCAATCTACAGATTCAACACAATCCCTATCAAAATACTAACAGCTTTCTTCAGTGAACTGGAACAAATAATTCCAAAGTTCATATGGAACCACAAAAGACCCTGAATAGCCAAAGCAATCGTGAGAAGGAGGAATAAAACAGGGGGAATTACGCTCCCTGACGTCAAGCTCTACTACAAAGCCACAGTAATCCAGACAATTTGGTATTGGCACAAAAACAACCCACAGACCAGTGGAACAGAATAGAAAATCCAAACATTAACCCAAACATATACAGTCAATTAATATTTGATAAAGGAGCCTTTGATATACAATGGGGAGATGACAGCCTCTTCAGCAGCTGGTGTTGGAAAAACTGGACAGCTACATGTAAGAGAATGAAACTGGACTACTGTCTAGCCCCATACACAAAGGTAAACTCAAGGTGGATCAAAGACCTGAATGTAAGTCATGAAACCATAAAACTCTTAGAAAAAAACATAGGCAAAAATCTCTTGGACATAAACATGAGCAACTTCTTCATGAACATATCTCCCCGGGCAAGGGAAACAAAAGCAAAAATGAACAAGTGGGACTATATCAAGCTGAAAAGCTTCTGTACAGCAAAGGACACCATCAGTAGAACAAAAAGACATCCTACAGTATGGGAGAATATATTCATAAAAAACGTATCTGATAAAGGGTTGACATCCAAAATATATAAAGAACTCATGCACCTTAACAAACAGAAAGCAAATAATCCAATTAAGAAATGGGCAGAGGACATGAATAGACACTTGTCTAAAGAAGAAATTCAGATGGCCAACAGGCACATGAAAAGATGCTCCACATCGCTAATCATCAGAGAAATGCAGATTAAAACCACAATGAGATATCACCTCACACCAGTGAGGATGGCCAACATCCAAAACACAAACAACAACAAATGTTGGCGAGGATGTGGAGAAAAGGGAACCCTCCTACACTGCTGGTGGGAATGCAAATTAATTCAACCACTGTGGAAAGCAGTATGGAGGTTCCTCAACAAAGTCAAAATACAAATACCATTTGACCCAGGAATTCCACTCCTAGGAATTTACCCTAAGAATGCAGCAGCCCAATTTGAAAAGGACAGATGCACCCCTATGTTTATTGCAGCACTATTTACAATAGCCAGGAAATGGAAGCAACCTAAGTGTCCATCAGTAGATGAATGGATAAAGAAGATGTGGTACATATACACAATGGAATATTATTCAGCCATAAGAAGAAAACAAATCCTACCATTTGCAACAACATGGATGGAGCTAGAGGGTATTATGCTCAGTGAAATAAGCCAAGCCGAAAAGACAAGTATCAAATGATTTCACTCATATGTGGAGTATAAGAACAAAGAAAAAAAACTGAAGGAACAAAACAGCAGCAGACTCACAGAACCCAAGAACAGACTAATAGTTACCAAAGGGAAAGGGACTGGGGAAGATGATTGGGAAGGGAGGGATAAGGGGGAAGAAGGGGCATTACGATTAGCAGATGTAATGTTGGGGGGGCACGGGGAGGGCTGTACAACTCAGAGAAGACAAGTAGTGATTCTATAGCATCTCACTACGCTGATGGACAGTGACTATAATGGGGTTGGTGGGGGGGACCTGATGAAGGGGGTAGTTTAATAACCATAATATTGCACATGTAATTGTAGATTAATGATACCAAAATAAATTTTTTTAAAAACAATGGAATAATTGCTTTCTATTTGCTTTAAAGAATTGGAAAGCTTCTATCTGGGAATTCAGGTGTTTCACCCTGAACAGAAATATAAGCAGACTCAAGCATTCTGTGTGTGTTTGAACTAATTCAAGACCCACGGAAAGATAAAGTCACTGTCAGTCAGCTCACATGCAATTATGCCTTAACTGAGAAGTCATCAGAACACATTCAATTCATTAAAAAGTTTACATTAATTTGGGGCTGGATTTCTGCTCTGAAATACAATGTCATTGACTATGACTCCTTCCTTGCCCACAATTAATTTGATCAGGTGAACTTTGTCTTTAAACCCTTGTTCATTGAACCATAGGAAGACAATATATTTTTGCATTTAGGGAGCATGGACCTTGTCATCAGGCAAACATAAGTTGAAGTCTAAACTCTACCTCTTAGCAAATACAGGGTCTTGAGAAAATTATTTCGCTTATCAACTTTCCACTTCTCAACTTTTCATGTGTAAAATGGGGATGTGTAATTATATAACCTACATAGAAATGTTGTTATAAAGATTGTAAAAGACAGTATATACAGAGTACTTAGATCAGAACTGAGCCAAAGAAGAGCTCAGTTACTATTATTTACCTAGCTAAGACTTTAATTATATTTTATGTAATATTAGATATTCCCACATTTATCCTACCTTTAAATATATGATAGTGAATTGAAGAAAGTATTCTATAAAATTTTATTAATTAAATGAATGAAAAATAAAAATCGTAAAATTATAATCCTACACTATTTGCTCCAATTTTTGTTTTGAGTTGGAGAACAACTGACCTTTTTTAATAAAAATTGTAGATATTTAAGGTGTACAACATGATTTGATAGACATATATATAGTGAAACTATCAATACAGTCAAGCTAATCAACATATCTCCTCAGAGTTACCTTTGTGTGTGTGTGTGTGTATGTGTGTGTGGTGAAAGCATCTGAAATCTATTCTCTTAGCAAATTTCCAATATTCAATACAGCATATACAGTATCATTGTCGTCATACTGTTTATTAGATCTCCGGACTTATTCACCCTGCATTAGTGCAACTTTGTAACCTTTAACCAATATGGACAGCAACTGACCTTGAAGCATAAGTCAAAAATGAGAAAACTGAACACAAATTCCCCTAATTATTTGTGGTGTCTCATATTTTTGTGCCCAAGTCGCAAGTCCCGAGAGACCACCAAGGAGCCGACTCCGATGCAAACACAAAAGGGTCTTTTATTTCAAGCTCGGGCTCGGACCCACAACCTTCACCAACGCAGCGGGCCAGGAATGTGAGCCCCTAGCCCTGGGCAGACAAAGTTTTTATGCATTACAAGGTGCAGGGAGAGGGGGACCATGGTTGTCTGGCTGGTGCCCAGCTGCTGGCTGATGTAAGGTATTTTATCTTTAAGGGACAGGAGAGCCTGGACCTTGAGTGTCTGGACCTTGAGGTCATTGCTAGGAAACTATCTGGGGTGAGGGTTACTGGAACAAACAATGGGTGGTTTTTCCAGTAACCGGCTTTTTTCTTAAGATGACCTTTTTAAAATGGAGTTTCTCTTGCTCTCACAATATGAAGAATGGATAACAGAAGGAAAAGCTGTTTTGAAGAGAGGGGGTGCTATTTTCCCTCTCTTCACTGGGATGAAGTCCTATCTGGCTACCCACAGGGAATTTTAAGCAGACTCTTTCCTGGTTTCCATTGAAATATCCCTAAGCATGTGGAGAGAATCAAGCCTTTTGCTTTTTATCTGACTCGGTTGTTTTACACAAGACCTATTGTGCCACCTTCCTGTCTCCAAAGACACTCTCCCCTCTGATATATGTTTAAAGCTCTTTTTTGGAAAGAGTTCATTCAAGTCCATTACACATTACACATAGATAAATTAGCAATTTTTTAACCTGGGCTCTCAAGGGAATCTTTTGTTTACTCAGTCAGGTGATCACAACACACCTGTTTCAGACTCAAGGGCTATAACTATTAGTGTTCTTTTAAATGTAAAATTCAGTGGGAGACCCAGCTCCCTGTTCAGAAAGGCTAGATATCAATTTCCCAAGTACAGTTCCTAACAGTTTCTACAGTGTCTATCTTAGTTAAACAATACACGGATTTTTCCTACTGATAGAAGGGAACAATATTATTTGGAATTTGCTCCTTTTATGTTTCTTAAGAAAAAAAGTGACTGAGAATTGATAGACATCAGTTACTGAGAAGAACTTACAGAATTTTTTCAAGTACTAGTGTGAGGATGCACATGGATAAAGTGAGATCTACACTTACCTGTTTCTAGTCACCTATTCCTGCCCAGCTTTGAGCCACGGTAAGGTCCGTTGTCCAAGTGCACTCAGAAGCCATGAAGCACCATTAAAAGGGTGAATATAATTAAGTAACTTTTAAAAGATATTCACTATCCAGAAACTAGTAGAATCATATCTGAATAGCAAATAATGTTGACAATATTCCAGAAAAGGAATCAACAGATAATTCTGAGGTATTACCTTGTTCTGTGACATGTGACATGACATAGAAGAGACAATGGTTAAGAACAGAAAGAAAGGATTTGTAGAGGATACAGTCACCAAGGAAAGATTCTGAGAAAGCCCTTCCTCCTCAATTCAATGAAACTGTCTCCCCAGTGTTCTCCTCTACACAATTTTTATCTCCAAGCTGAGGATATAACCTTCTTTAATATTTTACAATACTCATACCGAAGTGTGCAAACACATCAGGTTATTGGTCAATGAACACATTAAGTTAAGCATGTATATGCTATTGTACAAGAGTTTATTAATTTATTTTCTAGGTGATATTGGGACATGGAGAAAAATTAAATTACAGAGAAAAAGTAAAAAAATTTTCAGGGCTCAGGGCATAGTCCAGGGTAGTGAGTATTTTGCAAGGTATCATATGAAGGCACTTGAAACCTGCATCAAAAGTAACAGATGGAATTAGGTAGACAGGATGGAAAAATAAAGTCCAGAGACTTGACCTCCCCTCTTTAACATTTGGTATCCTATGAGCAGTGTTTAAGTGACTCTATAACCTGAGATGGAACCAGCTAGCAGGTGACAAGAGCCGGGGGCCATTCCACTTCCCTTTAATGCTGTCTGAGAACCAGGGAAGGGGCTATATAGTGCAACTATACACAGTCCATCCCTTATTGGGAAGAGAAAAGCCACATTTCCTTAGACTTAGGGGAAACAACATTTCAAGGCTATTTGTGGGAAATATTGCCCAATAATCAAGTGAAAACCATTCTTGCAAAAAAACTAATTAGAGTCTTCTGGGAGGATCCTGTTCCATTTAAATCATAGAAAAAGTCAGGAGCTCTGGAGACATTGATTACAGATGGGAAATGTTAATTAGCTACAATGTGATGAATTATAGATTGCTAGAGGAATTGTCTGCCCACTGTTGGTCCTAATTCAGGTAAAATAGCAAACTGACTGATACTTTGGTCAAGTAAGCAAAAGTGGCATCATATAAAAGTTTGGTTATCTACTCAAAAAATAGGGGAAACAAGAGCAGGGAGAAGTCCATTATCCATGTTCTCTCCTTTGCCCAATCATGAAAAGCCTATACATGGGTGAAATAAACAAGTTAAAAGGCATTATTTTGAAATATTTAAGAGTTAAGTCTTTAGAGACAAACTACTTGTTTTCACAGCCCTGCTTTCCCATGCCCTAGCTGGATGACATCGTACATGGATAAGTTTTAGGTTCCCTAAACTTATGAGCCTCAGGTTCCTCATCTGTAAAATGTGGATTATAATACTACATAACCTCAGAGAGTTGCTGTGAGGATTAGTTGAGGTTAACCATGTAAAGTGTTTAGCCCAGTATCTGAAACAGTTAATGTTCTAGAAATGTTCGCTGTTATCCTAGTAAGATTGGAAAATTAATTTGATGGGAGAAATAATGGATTTCCTTATCCAGAAGCATCTTGTATATGGTTGAACTCATCATCAGATACGTACTTTTCAATTAAAAGCAAAATATCTCAAGAATTGATAGTTCAGTTATTTTCAGCTTTTGAAGGCTCAGAATTGATCCATTTTCTAATTCTGTCATAACAAGAAATCTGAGAGCAGCTTTCTGAATAATATGACATATTCACTTAAGTGGTTAACCTTTTATATGGTAAATTGCACACTTAACAAATGTTCCAGAGAAATTATAAAAACTGAAGAACAGAAATAGGTAGATAAGTTGTTGAAGAAGCCAGAGAACACATTAGAGTCTGGAGAGAAAAATAGACTTCTAAAAATTCTTTTCACATTTGTATAGTAAATACATAATAAAGAGGAGATAAATTCATTATCCAGTTACTAATAAGGTTGCCATTAATAAGCCAGCAAGATATATTATTTATGTAATAGTAACTTACAATCATCTGTTCTTAACCTCAAAATAGGCTATTGAAAAAAATGGTTGATGATGTCTCCCTTTTGGAGATAAGTGACTAAATGGAAATGGTTGAAAGATGCTTCATTTAAGTGAACTGGCCAAGTGCAGCAAGGAGGAGGCAATGAATGACTCTACAGCATCTTACTATGCTGATAGACAGGGACTGCAATGGGGGGGTGAGGACTTGATGTTGAAACCACAAGTTTGTTCATGTGAAACCTTCATAAGATTGTATATCAATGATACTTTAATAAAAAATAATGTGAATCAGCTATTTTCATGTATAAAATGGTTGGTCCCACTTGTTTATTTAACTCTTGCTGAGTGCTTGACGTATTGTTTGGCAGTTCATTGAGAGTAATAATAAAAACAAACATGACCTCTGTACTTAAGGGCCTGGCAGTCTAGTAAGGGGAAAATATCACCAAGTTAAAAAGAAAACACATAACTGCAAAGAGTAAAGCAGTGTCATAAGAAAAACAGAGCACAGTACTGAAAACCCCAAGTTCACAGAAGGTTTTGGGACAGTGACCATAGGCTTAGATAGAACAGAAGGAGGGCCTCCGGAAAAAACAAAGATAATCCATTGTGGGATTTGCTTTGGCTGCTGGGGGCCCGGCTCGTTTTTCTGACTTTACCCAAGCGCAGCTCTTCTTCCTCCAGCCCTAAGTAAATGATTTGCGACTGGGCAACATAGCAAGCCAGCCCCGGACAATGTAGTGAAAACAGGAAGGATGCCATCTTGAAAATTAGATTGCATTTTAAAACCCAATTTGTTAAAAAGTATCTTTCTTGGCATACTGTTTAACAAACAGACAATAATTCAGCCCATCTTGGGAGCAAAGCAGGCAGTCTTGAGTGATACGCTTGCTCCCAGACCAGGAAGCTGCTATCCTAGGAGGAAATCCGAGCAGTACAATTCTTGTAAATAACCAGGAAGACTAACAAACTTAATGTCTCTTCAAAGATAAACATTTTGGGACCACTTAGCAGGTGTACATCCCTAGCCCTTTGTCCTCAACCACCTATAAAACCCGTAGACAACGCACCACCCCGGAACTCTCTTGACCCCTCCTGGCTTGAGCCAGGAGCTCTGTCCTCTCGCTTTCTCTCTAAATGAAAGCCTCTGCCTTGCTCTCCTACCTTGAGTGTTTGCAAAGTTCATTCTTCAACTCCGCAAACAAAAACCCCAGCATCAGTTGAGGGGGTCATAATTACAATGAGCAATAAGACCTAAAAATTACAAAGAATGGACATATGAGAAGGTGGAGGAACTGAAAAAGGCCACAGTAAATGGAACTTGCTGAATGAGAGAAGGAGTAGGAAAGGCTGAAGTTGGAAAGATGTGCAGGGCCAGATCACAGGGGAATTTACGGGAAACGATATCACTCAGTGTATTTGTTTACAAGAGCACTTTGGTTGCCAGGCACCTGATGCTTTCTTTTCCTCCAGTTTTGAAAGTGAAGCGAGTAGGAAGGTGACAGTTAATTTAAAGGAGGAAATTTGACTGTGGACTCAAAATAGGCAGACTAATAATAGAAGAAGCAGTTTTTAGGAACCTCATGCCTTTCGTTATAATCAACTCTACATTCCACTTTTTTATATTAATCCAGCCATAGAAAAGAAAGAAATCCTGCCATTTGCAACACATGGATGAACACATGGATTAAAAAAACAAAGCTTATAGTGTTTATGAATAGAAGGTTTATCATTATTAATTCTAAAATCTTGTATATAAGAAGAATACCAAAACCATATGGAGTGCTTATGATATGCCAGACAATATTCCAACTGGTTTAAATGCGTTATCTCATTCATGGCTTTTAACAACTCTGAAATAAGTTCAATTATCTTCCATACTTTATTTATTTTTAATGAAGTATAGTTGATATATAGTATTATATTGGTTTCAAGTTGATATATAGTATTATATTGGTTTCAAGTCTACAACACAGTCATTCAATAGTTGCACACATTATTAAATCCTCACCCTAATTCATGCAATTACTATCTGTCAACATAGGGAGATGTTACAGAATCATTAGCTATATTCTCCATGCTGCATTTCCATCCCTGAGACCAACTTATATTATGATAGAGATTTTGTGCCTTTTTATCCCCCTCAGCCTCACCACCCAACCACCACAACCTCTACCCATGGTAACAAATCAATCACTTCTCAGTGTCTATGAGTCTACTGCTGTTATGTTCATTGTTTTGTTTTGTTTTTATATTACACATATAAGTGAAATCATATGGTATTTGTCTTTCTCCACCTGGCTTATTTCACTTACCATAATACCCTCCAGGTTCATCCTTGTGTTGCAAATGGCAGGATTTCTTTCTTTTCTATGGCTGGATTAATATTCCGTTGTGCATATATACCACATTTTCTTTATCCATTTATCTATCAATAGACACTTTCATTGCTTCCATATCATAGCTATTGTAAATAATGTAGCAATAAACAAGGGTACATATATCTTTTTGAATCAGGGATTTTTGTTTTCTTCAGGTAAATACCTAGAAATGGAGTTACTGGGTCATATGATATTTTTATTTTCAGTTTTTTGAGAAACCTCCGTTCTGTTTTCCATAGTGACTGCACCAATTCACATTCTCACCAGCAGTGTAGAAGTGTTCCCATTTCTCCACATCCTTGCCAACACTTGTTATTTCTTGTCTTTGGAGTGGCCATTCTAAAGGATGTGAGGTGATATCTCATTGTGGCTTTGATTTGCATTTCCCTGATGACTAGTGATGTGGAGCATCATTTCATGTGCCTATTGGTCATCTGTATTTCTTCTTTGGAGAAGTGTCTGTTCAGGTCTTCTGCCCTTTATTTAATTGGGATATTTGTTTTTTGATGCTCAGGCATATGAATTCCTTATATTTTTTGGGTGTTGACTTCTTATTGGATAAATAATTAGTGAATATATTATCCCATAATGTAAGTTGCCTTTTTATTTTTTTGATGGTGTCCTTTGCTTTACGAAAGTTTTTGATTTGATGTAATCCCACTTCTTCACTTTTGCTTTTGTTTCCCTTGTCCAGTGAGACATTTACAGAAATAAAATTGCTCATGCTTATGTTCAAGAGATTTTGCCTATGTTTTCTGTTAAGAGTTTTATGGTTTCAGGTGTTATATTGAGGTCTTTAATCCATTTCAAGTTTTACTTGTATGAACTTTTGTGTATGGAGTTAAATAGTAATCTAGTTTCATTCTCTTGCATATAGCTGCCCAGTTTTCCTAACACCATTATTTAAAGAGACTGTCTTTTTCCTATTGTATATTCATGGCTCTTTTATCATGTATTAATTACCCTTATATGCATGGGTTTATTTCTGTGCTCTCTATTCTGATCCAATGATCTATGCATCTGTTCTTATGCCAGTACCATACTCTTTTAGTTACTGTAACTTTGTAGTATACCATGAAGTCAAGGAGCATGATAACCCCAGCTTTGTTCTTTCTCAAAATTTCTTTGACTATTTGGGGTCTTTTGTGGTAACATATGAATTTTAGGTTTCTTTTCTTTACTTCATTGAAAAATGCCATTGGTATTTTGATAATAATTGCATTGAATTTATAAATAGCTTTGTGTAGGATAGATATTTTGACAATATTAACTCTTCCTATCCACAAGCATGGAATAGATTTCTATTTATTTGTGTCTTCTTTAATTTCTCTCAGCAGTGTCTTACAGTTTTCTGAGTTCAGGTCTTTCACTTCCTTGGTTAGGTTTCTCCTAGATATTTTATACTTTCTGATACAGTTATAAATGGGATTTTTTTTCTTTATTTCTCTTTCTGCTAATTCATTGTTAGTACCTAGGAATTCAACAGATTTCTGTGTGTTAATTTTGTATCCTGCAACTTTACTGAATCCATCTTAGTTCTAATAGTTTTTTTGGTGGACCCTAAGGTTTTCTGTATACAGTATCATGTCATCTGCCACTAGTGACAGTTTTACTTCTTCCTTACAAATTTGGGTGCCTTTTATCTCTTTATCTTATCTGACTGCCAAGGCCAGGACTTCCAGAACTATGTTAAATAAAAGGGGTGAGAGTGGACATCCTTGTCTTGTTCCTGGTCTTAGAGAAAAGCTTTCAGCTTTTTTGCTATTAATTATGATGTTAGTTGTGCATTTTTCCCATATGGACTTTATTATGATGAGGTATGTTCCCCCATACCCATTTGGTTGAGAGTTTTTATCATGAATAAACATTGGATTTTGTCAAATGCTTTTTCAGCATCTATTGAGATGATCATATGGTTTTATCCTTCCTTTTGTTAATGTGCTATATCACATTGATTGAATACAAATATTATCATCTTTGTATCCCTGGAATAAATCACCTTTGGTCATGATGTAAGGTCCTTTTGATATATTTTTAATCTGGTTTGCTAACATTTCATTGAAGATTTTTTCATCTATGTTCATCAGGGATATTGGTCTATAATTTTCTTTTTTTGTAGTCTCTGTCTGACTTTGGTACTAGAGTGATACCGTCCTGATCAAATGAGTATAGAAGCATTCCCTCCTCTTCTACTTTTTAGGATACTTTAAGATAGGTGGTTATTAGCTTTCCTTTAAATATTTGGTATAATTCAGCTGTGAATCCATCTGGGTATAGAATTTCTTTTTTGGGAATATTTTGATTACCAATTCAATTTTATTACTGGTAATGAAAATCAGTTCAGATTTTCTGATTCTTTCTGCATCAGTCTTGGAAGGTTGAACTTTTCTAGGAATTTGTCCATTTATTCCAGGTTGTCCAATTTATCACTATGTAATTTTGCATACAATTCTCTAATAATTATTTGTATTTCTTTGGTGTCAGTTGTAAATTCTCCTTTTTAATTTCTGGTTTTGTTTATTTGTGTCCTTTATTTCTTTCTTGATAAGTCTGAATAGGGTTTTTTCCATTTGTTTATCTTCTCAAAGAACCAGTTCTTAATTTCATTGTTTTTTTTCCTGTCATTTTCTTTTTCTCTATTTTATTTATTTCTGCTCTGATATTTACTATGTCCCTCCTTCTACTAACTTTGGGTTTTATTTTTTTCATCTTTTTCTGGTTCTCTTGGTTGTGAGTTTAGATTGTTTATCTGGGATTGTTCTAGTTTCTTGAGTTAGGCTTGTGTTACTATGTACAGCTTTTGCTGCATCCCACATTTTTTGAAACTTTCCTCCTACACTCTTGATGGGAGTGTAAGTTTGTGCATCTGCTATGGAAGGCAGTGTGTATATTCCTCAAAAAAACTAAAAATAGAAATAGCATGGAACCTTGTATCTCCACTTCAAGGTGTTTATCTGAAAAAACAAAATCTCTGATTCAAAAAGATATATGCACCCCTATGTTTATTGCCATATTATCTACAGTAGCTAAGATATGGAAGCAACCAAAGTGTCTATTAGATGGATGGATAAAGATGTGGTACATATACACAATAGAATATTATTCAACCATAAAAAAATAAAAAGTCCTGCCACTTGCAAAAACATGGATGAACCTGGAGGGTATCATGCTAAGTGAAATAAGCAAGGTGGAGAAAAACAAACTGCACATGATTTAATTTATATGTGGAATATAAAATCAAACAAAATGAACAAAACTGCAACAGACTCATAGCACTGAGAAGGGGCTGGTCGTTGTCTGTATAGAATAGGTGAAGGGTATAAAGAGACACAAAATCTCAATCATAATATAAATTACTCATGGGGATGAAAGTGAAGAATAGGGAATAAAGCAATAGTTCTGTAGCATATTTCTATGTTGACAAATAGAGACCTCCCAAGTTGAGCACTTAATAATGTATATAGCTATTGAAACACTATGTTTTGTACTTCAAACCAAAAGAATATTATATATCAACTATACTTCGGTAAAGGAAATATATTTTAAAAAATAGAAACTTTATGCCTGCCTGCTTATCTCCCATACCTTACCCCATGAATTTCTGCCATTTGGCTGTTCCTGAGTGATATTATTTATAATAAACTGTCAGTAGTAAGTATAGCACTTACATATTCCCATGGGAAATATTCAAAAGGACAAACATCAAAACAATAAATGTTTATTCTGGATATTACACTTTCTAGAACTTTTATAGTTTTTCAAATGTAATTTATTCTTCAAGATTTATCTTTCTTATAACTCTCATTCACAATGGCCTATGCCCCCACATACCTGTACATCACATCAAATGGGAACAAAACCATCAGTTTCAAATCCTGCTTCACCAAAATTTTTTGTTGTCCTTTTTGGAGGTACCAATTTTTTTCTCTTGGCTGTGATGTCCTATGACTTCTGTGTCCATCTGCAAAACCCTGCATTTCATGACCACCATGAGCAGCAGATTCTGCAGGAATCTTATCCTGTGTTATTGGGTATCTATCTGGTTTATTGATTATTCTTCCACCCTTGGTTTGAGCTTCCATCTGGAATTCTATGACTGTTATTGACCATTTTATCTGTAATGCTTCTCCAATACTGAAGAATTCCTGCTCAGATACATTGTTCATAGAGCAACTATGAGGTCAACACAGCAAAGAATATAACCTCTGAGATCACTAATTGTTTTCCCTCCTACACTCTTGCTGGGAGTGTAAATTGGTGCATCCGCTATGGAAGGCAGTGTGTATATTCCTCAAAAAACTAAAAATAGAAATAGCATGGAACCTTGTATCTTGAAACCTTGAAAACAATTAGTGATCTCAGAGGTTATATTCTGTGCTGTGTTGACCTTCATAATGACCCTTGTGTGTTTGTTCTGTCATATGTATATATATATGTCATTAGGACTTTTCTAAGATTACCCTCTACCCAGTAAAGGAAAAAAGCCTTCTCTGCCTGTTCTTTCCACATGACTGTGATTTCCTTCACCTATGACAGCTGGGTCTTTATCTATAACAAATCTGCAGCTAAGGATGAAGTGGTGATTAATAAGTTGGTTTCTCTGTTCATTACATTTGCTGCCCTTTTGTTGAGCCCCTTCATTTATACCCTGAGAAATATTCAAGTAAAACAGTTTTTCCATGACTCCCTCAAAATAACTGCATCTCCTTCAAAGAAATATTATATTTTCATATCACAAATTTTAAATAAAATAAAAATAATTTATGAACATATAGATGAAAATTGAGCAATGGGAATTTTTCAGTCTCCTACTATTGAGGAGAAATAAAGAGAGTTGAAAAGAAAGTCTAAAAAAGAAATGTGAGGGACAAGCATTATGCAGATGATATTTCTCTACTCTTCTGAAATTTCTATGTCTTCTTCACCTACAGTCAACCGACTCTTTTTAGTCTTGTCCCATAATCATTAGTCATTTTCTTATGCATCCATGTCACTGCTCTCTACTCCTTGCAACACAGCCTCTTTCTTTTTTTTAAGTTGAAGTAGAGTTGATATTCAATGTTATATTAACTTCAAGTGTACAAAATAGTGACTACACAATTATGTACATTATAAAATACTCATCACACTGAATGTATTTATCACTGTCACCATGTAAAGATATAACAATATTAGAGACTATATTTTGCATTCTAATGAATTGTTTATTTCATAATAGGAATTTTGTGTCTCCTTATTCCCTTTGCCTATTTTGCCCATCACCCTTCCCTTTCCCCATGGCAACCACCAGTTCTGTGTATTTGGGTCTGTTTCTTTGCTTTATTTTTACTGATTCCACATACAAGTGAAATCCTGTGGTATTTGCTTTCTCTGCCTATTTCACTTAGCACAATACCCTCTAGATCCATTCATTTGTTATAAATAAATGGCAAGATTTTTAGCTAACAACTGTGCAATGTTCTGTTATGTATTTACACCATATCTTCTTTATCTACTCTTCCATTGATGGACACTTGGGTTGCTTCCATATCTTGGCTATTACGAATAATGCCACATTAAACAGAAGGGGCATATATCTTTTCAAATTAGTGATTTTGTTTTCTTTGGGTAAATATCCAGAAATGGGATTACTAGGTAATATGGTATTTCTTTTCTTTTCTTTTCTTTTCTCAGAAACCTCCATACTCTTTTCCATATTGGATGCACCAATTTATATTCCCCCCAACAGTGAACAACAGTTCCCTTTCTTCTACATCCTCACCAACATTTGTTATTTCATGCCTTTTTTATAATAGCCATTCTACCAAAAGTTAGTTAATATCTGATTACGGTTTTGATTTGCAGTTCCCTGATTAGTGATGCTGAGCATCTTTTCACATGCCTATTAGCCATGGGTATGAAATGTTTTCAGTGGAAAATTGTCTATCCAGGACTCCTGTCCATTCTTCAACCAGACTATTTGGGAGTTTTGGGGGGTTGAGTTGCATGTGTTGTTTATATATTTTGGATCTTAACCTCTAATCACATCTATCATTTGCAAATATATCTCCCATTCCATAGGTTGCCTTTTCATTTTGTTGATGGTTTTCTTCACTGTGAAAAATCCTTTTAGTTTGATGTAGCCCTATTTGTTTTGGGGGGTTTTTGCTTTTGTTTTTGTTTTCATTGCCTGGTAAGACAAATCCAGAAAAAAGTTTACCAATACCTATGTTCAAGACTTTCCTGCCTATGTTTTCTTTTAGTAGTTTTATGATATCAGGTCTTATTATTTAGCTCTTTAATCCATTTTGTGTTTATTTTTGTGTACGTATAAGATAGTGATCCAGCATCATTCTTTTCCATGTAGCTGTCCCAATTTTCCAATACTATTTTTGAAGAGTCTGTTATTTCCCCTTGCAATACAACCTCTTTCCCTTTCAAGAGGATAAGAACATTGATGTTTAGGAAATATAAGCTGTCTTCATCTTCAGCTATACCTTGTTAATGCTACTTCACAATAAACATGTAATTTGAACAAAATTATAATATTCCTTACCTGTTCTAATCTGAGTTTATTAAAACAGATGGAAATAATCATTAACATAAACAAAAATGTAACCAAATAGTCTCTACTGATAATTGGTAGAATTCCTCTTTGTGTAATTGTACCAAAGATAACAAGTGAATCCACATAAAACACAAATATCACTGACGTAACGACATCAGACTGTGGCTCAACCAATGAGGACCAGAGGGGTGAGATACTGGAAAGAGTAGAACTGTGCAAAGATGAATTAATTGGAAGTAGCTGCTCTAGTTCTTAGGGCATTTTCAGATTCATGACTTTGATGGGTTAACAATACTTGCAAATTCTTTGTTACCTTCCTATCAGAAAATATCGTTTCTTTCTGATCCCCTTTAACCTTCACTGGCTCTTTGACTTGATTTTGGCCATCAGAATATGATAGAAGTGAAGCTGTGTCACTTCAGTGATTAGGTCATTGGAGCCGTGTAGCTTCCATCCTCTCTTCTGGAACATATACCCTGGGTGAATCCAGGTGTCATGTGAGAAGTTCAAATGCCCTGAGATTGCTGTGCCATGAGGAAGCCAAGCTAGCCTTGCAGAGAGGCTGTGGTGAGGAAGATGCTTGGTCAGCCCCTCTGATCCAGCCATTTGAGCTGTGGTGACGTGTGACTGAAGAAGCCATGCTGGACATCAGCTCATTTGAGGCTTCACATGATTTCAAATCCAGTCATCACTGATTGCAACTAAATGGAAGATCCATATAAGAACCATCCAGCTGCCCCCCTCCACTCCTGCAACTATGAATGATGAAAAATTGTTGTCTTATCCACTAAAATTTAAGGTAATATATAACACAACAATAGACATTAAAAAACAGTGCACAGGGAAAGTGCTTTGCCTGGGCAGTGGTCTACCAGGGAACCAGCAGAATTTTTAGTGGTCTTGTAAGGATAGAGATACTATACTGGACACTTGACAGCCCTGAGAGAAAAAGATTCTAGCTGTAGGATGTTCTATTTTTTTCCTTCCTGTATATTCAAAAAGTGTAAATTAAAAACAATAAAAACCCAAAGACTTAGGTATAAAAATAATGGATCAAAAATAACAATATCCTCAGTGAATATGTATTGTATTTTCAAAGATTGAAATAATGATAGAAGTCTGGAGGAATATATGTAATGGAGAGGCTCTAAATGGATGAAGAAAGTTAGTTTTCAGTCAGGTTGTTAAGTGCTTGGCATTTTATATATTATTGCTAATTCACAAAGCAAAATTTTACAAGGTAATTTTAGAGGTTTTTTTTTTTGGTATAATTAATATACAATTACATGAGCAACATGGTGGTTACTACATTCCCCCCCCCTTATCAAATCGTCACCACATACCCCATTACAGTCACTGTCCATCAGCATAGTAACATGCTATAGAATTACAACTTGTCTTTTCAGTCTTATACTGTCTTCCCTGTGCCCCTCCCTTATATTATGTGCGCTAATCGTAATACCCTTTTCTACCTTATTCCTCCCTTCCCATCCATCCTCCCCAATCCCTTTCCCCTTGGTAACTGTTAGTCCATTCTTGGGTTCTGTGAGTCTGCTGCTGTTTTGTTCCTTCAGTTTTTTCTTTGTTGTTATACTCCACAGATGAGTGAAATCATTTGATACTTGTCTTTCTCTGCCTGGCTTATTTCACTGAGCATAATACCCTCTAGCTCCATCCATGTTGTTGCAAATGGTAAGATTTGTTTTCTTCTTATGGCTGAATAATATTCCATTGCGTATATGTACCACATCTTCTTTATCCATTCATCTACTGATGGGCACTTAGGTTGCTTCCATTTACTGGCTATTGTAAATAGTGCTGTGATAAACATAGGGGTGCATATGTCTTTTTCAAATTGGGCTGCTGCATTCATAGGGTAAATTCCTAGGAGTGAGATTCCTGGGTCAAATGGTATTTCTATTTTGAGTTTTTTGAGGAACCTTCATACTGCTTTCCACAATGGTTGAACTAATTTGCATTCCCACCAGCAGTGTAGGAGTGTTCCCCTTTCTCCACATCCACGCCAACATTTGTTCTGTTTATCTTTTGGATGCGGGCCATACTAACTGCTGTGAGGCAATATCTCATTGTGGTTTTAATTTGTATTTCTCTGATAATTAGCAATGTGGAGAATCTTTTCATGTGCCTGTTGGCCATCTGAATTTCTTCTTTGAAGAAGTATCTGTTCAGCTCTTCTCCCCATTTTGTAATTGGCTTACTTGCTTTTTGTTTGTTGAGGGTCATGAGCTCTTTATATAATTTGGATGTCAACCCCTTATCGGATATGTCATTTATGAATATATTCTCCCATACTGTAGGATGTCTTTTTCTTCTATTGATGGTGTCCTCTGCTGTACAGAAGCTTTCTAGTTTGATATAGTCCCACTTGTTCATTTTTGCTTTTGTTTCCCTTGCCCGGGGAGATATGTTCATGAAGAAGTTGCTCGTGTTTATGTCCAAGAGATTTTTGCCTGTATTTTTTTTTAAGAGTTTTATGTTTTCATGACTTACATTCAGGTCTTTGATACATTTTGAGTTTACTTCTGTGTATGGGGTTAGACAATAATCCAGTTTCATTCTCTTACATGTAGCTGTCCAGTTTTGCCAACACCAGCTGTTGAAGAGGCTATCATTTCCCCATTGGATATCCATAGCTCCTTTATCGTATATTAATTGACCATATATGCTTGGTTTTATATCAGTGCTCCCTAGTCTGTTCCATTGGTCTATGAGTCTGTTTTTGTGCCAGTACCAAATTGTCTTGATTACTATGGCTTTTTTTAGTAGAGGTTGAAGTCAGGTAGGGTAATTCCCCCCAGTTTATTCTTCCTTCTGAGGATTGCTTTGGCTGTTCCAGGTCTTTGGTGGTTCCATACGAATTTTAGAACTATTTGCTCTAGTTCATTGAAGAATGTTGTTGGTATTTTGATAGGGATTGCATTGAATTGTAGATTGCTTTAGGCAGGATGGCCATTTTGACAATATTAATTCTTCCTATCCATGAGCACGGGATGTGTTTCCATTTATTGGTATCTTCTTTGATTTCTCTCATGAGTGTCTTGTAGTTCTCTCAGAGTGTAAGGCTTTCACTTCCTTGCTTAGGTTTATTCCTAGGTATTTTATTCTTCTTTATGCAATTGTGAATGGAATTGTTTTCCTGATTTCTCTTTCTG
>JAVSCE010018216.1:0-51776 GCA_032199065.1 Smutsia gigantea | reverse complement strand
AACTCTCAAAAACTCACTTTTTTGTTACACTAAATAACTCTTATTCATATTTAAAATATAGAGAGAATTGTGATTTGCATAGTAGCAGAGAACGTGCCTTTATTTTTCAGAAGTCAGTATCAGAAACATAGTTATTCGGGGTTCAGCCCACTGTGTCTGTTAAGAAATGGAGAGATGTGTGGATGGCCATACATCCTACTGGGGAGGCTTCCCCATGAAGATGTGCTTATACATGCCCAATCTAAGGATTCTATAAATGCTGCTACTACAATAATATCTGTGGTCATTTTTGTCATCTTTCTGAAGTACCAGCCTGACATACCAATGATAACCTTGGTCCTGCAGAATATCGAGTGGCTATCTGGGTAGACTGAGGTCAGGATCACAATCTTGATGCCGCTGCCTCTGCACTCTATCCAAGCTCATTTCCTCTAGATTCAAATGCCCATGTGGGAACATGGGAATGGCCGTGAATAAGTCATGTGTCCAAACCTGGCTGCAAGATGGGGACCCAGTGTCTGGGACTTTCAGCTGCTGTAGACTGAAATAGGATTGTCCCAACAAGGTTAGCACAGGGAGATAATCCTGACGTAGGAAATCCAGAGGCAGAGAAGCACAAACAAGTTAAATATATAACAACAAAAATGAAACAGATGTTTATTGCAATTAGCAAAATTAGACATTTTCTACAATTTCCTTTAGTATATGCCACATCCCTCCTATCCAAACTTCATTGAGATTGTTCTGTTTACTTCTTCTTCCCTTCAACATTTGGGATATAAAAAGCCTTGCTTTGCTTTGTTTTCTTCTTATAAAGGGAGTATTCATTTTAAATTCTCTTTGATGAGTCACATCCTACCGCTTTTAGAATCTCTGATGCATTTCCTTTTTTAACATTTTGGTTATGTCATTCCTTATAAAACCTATATAGTATATCCAGAACTGTACTGCAAGACATTCAAGATATCTGCTTTCTCTGACTTGTTACCATTGATAATTCAAGGCAGTTCAGGATGAGAAACATTGTTCTGATCTAATTGCCTCATTTTTCAAAAGATGTAATTCAAATTGGGAAGTATTAAATGACTCAAATTTACTTGGTTGTAAAGTCAAGTCAAAAGCAAAGATGGTGAGATCTATGAAAAATATCTCACACTAAGATTGCAGTGGTGTTTTTAGTTGGAAATTTAATTTAGTTAAATATTTCTTAGGCAGAAAAATTGAACTAAATGTATGAATGCTTCAAAGAGGTATTTTTAGCTCAACTCTACAAATAACTAAAAGCTAATACTCCCTAACAATGAGATAAATTGTCTTACATGATGGTGAATTCCTACAGGTTTGTTGTATTCCTGAGGACAATAAATTACGAGGACTGAGGATAGCTTGGAATTGATCAAAGCTTTGGGCTGAAGATTCTCCTGGAAGACTCTAAGGTCTGGGGACAACATGCTTCTGACCCTTGGTCAGATGACTCATGGGAGAGTTCCATTTCTGCCACCACTAAATACTTTGATTAGGGGCAGATCGTTTACTTGTCCTTATCAGATTATCATAATGAATATCTGAGGTTGTACATGTATAATAACAAGGATATTTGTCCTCTCATGATTTGCAGTTTGTACGGCGATTAGTCACTCAATACTCTATCAAATATATTATTATTTTAAAATATTCAGCACTTAAAATATTTTGACTGGGAAGCTATAAGAAACAAAAAACAATAAAAAGAATAACAACAGAAAACAACAAAAGCATCCCTCATGTTTTCCCTTAGAATGAATTCTCAGGGCACATGTTAAGAGATTGTCTTTCAACCCCTCTGAGTCTGTTTAATTCCCATTGCCTATGGGTTGTCTTGTGCAACTAATAGAAAAAAAAAGGTGACAGAAATGTTTATTATTATGTTTTATTTCACTGCTTTAATTATTTTGAGTTAGTGTAGCTATAGCCATAAGCACAAATTGACACTGTTATGCACAAGTCTACTTTGCTAAAGGCACAGGAAACTTTACCTGTATATAAATATGACCCTGTCCTTTAAGAATTATAGGAAGAATAAAACAAGAAGAGGGGTTCCTGACTATTTTACATCCAGAAATATGGAAGAAAGAGAGGGATAGAGAGACAGAGGTCAGGGGAGAGAGCAAACTGAGAAAAAGAAAACAGCATGTTGACAAACATTAGATTTTGAAGGGGCTAATTTTCATAATATGAAATTCGGTGTTTATTTTTCTCTAGTGTGCAGTAACAGAACACAGCATATAAGAATTAGCTCAAAATGACTTGAAGGCACCGATCTTTTTACGAAAGATCTTTCAAAGGCAAAACATGATGTGTTCCCGCACCTGGAAGACAGTGCCAGGAAGCACCGTCAGCAATTTACTTTCCAAATAGGAAATGTTCATTAGATCTAAATACCAAGTTGTTTGTAGAGCGTATTCATGCACAAACTTGTTCCTAACACTACTGAAAATTATTTCTGTCTGGTCTTATATCAGGGATTGCTTACAATATTGTCTTTCAGTTCTACCCTTGACAGACACTAACCCAGTATATGAATATTCACCCTGAACTGAACCTGGTAACTTGTCCTTTAAGAATAGGGCACATAGGAAAACTATAGGCACAAAAATTCAACACTTTATTTCATTACAAACTCTTACATATTGTGAGAAAGTAAATAACTGTCAATGAAACTAAAGGAAACATTAACAATACATCAAAGTTGCATTTTATGAAACAGGAGGAAAGGAAAACACTTTTAGAAAATGCCTAGAATAGTTTAAACCTAAATTATTTGCTTGAAGAAAGAGTAAGAAAAAAATGGGGGAAAAAAACTTAATTGAATTAGTCTTATGGAGGAAATATAAACCTCATGATTATAATATGGCATAAGATCATCTGTACTTTGGCTAAATGATTCATAGATAATTGTTACCCATTACAGTAAAAATTAATTTTTAAAGAGTCAACAATACTCATCACTCTCGCAACCTCACACCTACATCTTTCCACCATTACCCATGGAAACCCACATACCCCCAAATCAGGATCTCAGAATTATGCTTCCTGTTTTGTAATACCTTCAGGCATGATTATCCAATAACAGTAAAACCACACCCTGTTTATGTGTTCTGCTTAGTTGAGACAGATTTCTGTTCTGCTTTCTCCTATGGTTATCAGGAAAAAAGATAAGCACCAGATTATATGATTTCCAAGGGAAGGAAAATGACAGGGAAATATATGACCTGCCTTACAGTTACAGGAAAATAAATATAAAATTGAATAAAATACTAACTTATTATTTAAATAATATAAAATTAAAATTAATACATAAAATATATGTAACTAAGGGATAGGAATATTATAATATTAAATATATTATCATGATATTATATATGTTATAATATTAAATCTGGTAATACTATAGTATTAAACTTAAAGCATATTTTTTTTTTTTTTAATATAATTTATTTTATTATCATTAATTTACAATTACATGTGCAATATTACGATTATTAAACTACCCCTTCATCAGGTCCCCCCCAACAAACCCATTACAGTCACTGTCCATCAGCGTAGTGAGATGCTATAGAATCACTACTTGTCTTCTCTGAGCTGTACTGCCCTCCCCGTGCCCCCCCAACATTACATTTGCTAATCGTAATGCCCCTTTTACCCTCTTATCCCTCCCTTTCCGCCCATTTTCCCCAGTCCCTTTCCCTTTGGTAACTATTAGTCCGTTCTTGGGTTCTGTGAGTCTGCTGCTGTTTTGTTCCTTCAGTTTTTTTCTTTGTTCTTATACTCCACATATGAGTGAGATCATTTGATACTTGTCTTTTTCGGCTTGGCTTATTTCACTGAGCATAATACCCTCTAGCTCCTTCCATGTTGTTGCAAATGGTAGGATTTGTTTCTTCTTATGGCTGAATAATATTCCATTGTGTATATGTACCACATCTTCTTTATCCATTCATCTACTGATGGACACTTAGATTGCTTCCATTTCTTGGCTATTGTAAATAGTGCTGCAATAAACATAGGGGTGCATATGTCTTTTTCAAACTGGGCTGCTGCATTCTTAGGGTAAATTCCTAGGAGTGGAATTCCTGGGTCAAATGGTATTTCTATTTTGAGTTTTTTGAGGAACCTCCATACTTTCCACAATGGTTGAACTAATTTGCATTCCCACCAGCAGTGTAGGAGGGTTCTCTTTTCTCCACATCCTCGCCAACATTTGTTGTTGTTTGTCTTTTGGATGTTGGCCATCCTCACTGGTGTGAGATGATATCTCATTGTGGTTTAATCTGCATTTCTCTGATGATTAGCGATGTGGAGCATCTTTTCATGTGCCTGTTGGCCATCTGAATTTCTTCTTTAGAGAAGTGTCTATTCATGTCCTCTGCCCATTTCTTAATTGGATTATTTGCTTTTTGTTTGTTAAGGTGCATGAGTTCTTTATATATTTTGGATGTCAACCTTTATCAGATACGTTTTTTATGAATATATTCTCCCATACTGTAGGATGTCTTTTTGTTCTACTGATGGTGTCCTTTGCTCTACAGAAGCTTTGCAGCTTGATATAGTCCCACTTGTTCATTTTTGCTTTTGTTTCCCTTGCCCGGGGAGATATGTTCATGAAGAAGTTGCTCATGTTTATGTCCAGGAGATTTTGCCTTTGTTTTTTTCTAAGAGTTTTATGGTTTCATGTCTTACATTCAAGTCTTTGATCCACCTTGAGTTTACCTTTGTGTATGGGGATAGACAGTAGTCCAGTTTCATTCTCTTACATGTAGCTGTCCAGTTTTTCCAACACCAGCTGCTGAAGAGGCTGTCATCTCCCCATTGTATATCCAAGGCACTTTTATCAAATATTAATTGACTGTATATGTTTGGGTTAATGTTTGATTTTCTATTCTGTTCCACTGGTCTGTGGGTCTGTTTTTGTGCCAATACCAAATTGTCTTGATTACTGTGGCTTTGTAGTAGAGCTTGAAGTCAGGGAGTGTAATTCCCCCTGTTTTATTCCTCCTTCTCAGGATTGCTTTGGCTATTCGGGGTCTTTTGTGGTTCCATATGAATTTTAGAATTATTTGTTCCAGTTCATTGAAGAAAGCTGTTGGTAGTTTGATAGGGATTGCATTGAATCTGTAGATTGCTTTAGGTAGTATAGCCATTTTGACAATATTTATTCTTCCTAGCCAAGAGCATGGGATGCTTTTCCATTTGTTAGTGTCCTCTTTAATTTCTCTTAGGAGTGTCTTGTAGTTTTCAGAGTACAGGTCTTTCACTTCCTTCGTTAGGTTTATTCCTAGGTACTTTATTCTCTTTGATGCAATTGTGAATGGAATTGTTTTTCTGATTTCTCTTTCTGTTAGTTCATCATTAGTGTATAGGAAAGCAACAGATTTCTGTGTGTTAATTTTGTATCCTGCAACTTTGCTGAATTCAGATATTAGTTCTAGTAGTTTTGGAGTGGAGTCTTTAGGGTTTTTTATGTACAGTATCATGTCATCTGCAAATAGTGACAATTTGACTTCTTCTTTACCAATCTGGATGCCTTGTATGTCTTTGTTTTGTCTGATTGCTGTGGCTAGGACCTCCAGTACTATGTTGAATAACAGTGGAGAGAGTGGGCATCCTTGTCTTGTTCCCGATCTTAGATGAAAAGCTTTCAGCGTCTCGCCGTTAAGTATGATGTTAGCTGTGGGTTTGTCATATATAGCCTTTATGATGTTGAGGTACTTGCCGTCTATACCCATTTTGTTGAGAGTTTTAATCAGGAATGGATGCTGAATTTTGTCAAATGCTTTTTCAGCATCTATGGAGATGATCATGTGGTTTTTGTTCTTCTTTTTGTTGATGTGGTGGATGATGTTGATGGATTTTCGAATGTTGTACCATCCTTGCATCCCTGGGATGAATCCCACTTGATCATGGTGTATGATCCTCTTGATGTATTTTTGAATTCGGTTTGCTAATATTTTGTTGAGTATTTTTGCATCTACGTTCATCAGGGATATTGGTCTGTAATTTTCTTTTTTGGTGAGGTCTTTGCCCGGTTTTGGTATTAGAGTGATGCTGGCTTCATAGAATGAGTTTGGAAGTATTCCCTCCTCTTCTATTTTTTGGAAAACTTTAAGGAGAATCGGTGTTATTTCTTCTCTATATGTCTGGTAGAATTCAGAGGTGAATCCATCAGGCCCAGGGGTTTTGTTCTTGGGTAGTTTTTTGATTACCAATTCGATTTCGTCACTGGTGATTGGTCTGTTTAGTTTTTCTGTTTCTTGCTTGGTCAGTCTTGGAAGGTTGTATTTTTCTAAGAAGTTGTCCATTTCTTCTATGTTTTCCAGCTTGTTAGCATATAGATTCTCATAATATTCTCTTATGATTCTTTGTATTTCTGTGGGGTCCGTCGTGATTTCTCCTTTCTCATTTCTGATTGTGTTTATGTGTGTAGATTCTCTTTTTCTCTTAATGAGTCTGGCTAGGGGTTTATCTATTTTGTTTATTTTTTCAAAGAACCAGCTCTTGGTTTTATTGATTTTTTCTATTGTTTTATTCTTCTCAATTTTATTTATTTCTTCTCTAATCTTTATTATGTCCCTCCTTCTGGTGACTTTGGGCCTCATTTGTTCTTTTTTTTCCAATTTCAGTAATTGTGTCATTAGACTATTCATTTGGGAATGTTCTTCCTTCTTTAAATAGGCCTGGATTGCAATATACTTTCCTCTTAGAACTGCCTTTGCTGCGTCCCACAGAAGTTGTGGCTTTGTGTTCTTGTTGTCATTGGTCTCCACATATTCTTTGATTTCTGTTTTGATTTGGTCGTTAACCCATTGATTAATTAGGAGAGTGTTGTTAAGTCTCCATGTATTTGTGAGCCTTTTTGATTTCTTTCTAAAATTTATTTCTAGTTTTATACCTTGGTGATCTGAGAAGTTGGTTGGTAGGATTTCAATATTTTGAAATTACTGAGGTTCTTTTTGTGGCCTAGTATGTGGTCTATTCTGGAAAATGTTCCATGTGCACTTGAGAAGAATGTGTATCCTGTTGCTTTTGGGTGTAGAGTTCTGTAGATGTCTGTTAGGTCCATCTGTTCTAGTGTGTTGTTCAGTGCCTCTGTGTCTTTACTTATTTTCTGTCTGGTTGATCTGTCCTCTGGAGTGAGTGGTGTGTTGAAGTCTCCCAAGATGAATGCATTGCTGTCTATTTCCTCCTTTAATTCTGTTAGTATTTGTCTCACATATGCTGGCGCTCCTGTGTTGGGTGCATATATATTTATAATGGTTATATCTTCTTGTTGGACTGACCCCTTTATCATTATATAATGTCCTTCTTTATCTTTTGCTACTTTGTTCGTTTTGAAGTCTATTTTGTCTGATAAAAGTACTGCAACACCTGCTTTTTTCTCTTTGTTGTTTGCATGAAATATCTTTTTCCATCCCTTCACTTTTAGTCTGTGTATATCTTTGGATTTGAGGTGAGTTTCTTGTAGGCAGCATATAGATGGGTCTTGCTTTTTATCCATTCTGTTACTCTGTGTCTTTTGATTGGTGCATTCAGTCCATTTACATTTAGGGTGATTATTGATAGGTATGTACTTATTGCCATTGCTGGCTTTAGATTCGTGGTTACCAAGGGTTCAAGGTTGCTTCTTTACTATCTAACAATCTAACTTAACTTTCTTGTTAAGTTATTGTAAACACAGTCTGATGTTTCTTTCTTTCTCTCCCTTCTTATTCCTCCTCCTCCATTCTTTCTATAATAGGTGTTTTATTCTTTGCCTTTAGTTGGTATTTGGATGGTCTGCTTTCTTTGCTATGATTTTTTTTTTCTCTGGTGACATCTTTTTAGCCTTAGGTGTGCTTCCCTCTAGAGCAGTCCATTTAAGATATCCTGTAGTGGTGGTTTATGAGAGGCAAACTCTCTTAACTTTCGTTTATCTGGAAATTGTTTAATCCCTCCATCATATTTAAATGATAATCGTGCTGGATACAATATTCTTGGTTCGAGGCCCTTCTGTTTCATAACGTTAAATATATCATGCCATTCTCTTCTGGCCTGTAAGGTTTCTGTTGAGAAGTCTGATGATAGTCTGATGGGTTTTCCTTTGTAGATGATCTTTTTTCTCTCTCTAGCTGCCTTTAATACCCTGTCTTTATCTTTGATCTTTGCCATCTTAATTATTATGTGTCTTGGTGTTGTCTTCCTTGGGTCCCTTGTGTTGGGAGATCTATGAGCTTCGGTGGACTGCGAGACTATTTCCTTCCCCAGCGAGGAAAGTTTTCAGCAATTATTTCTTCAAAGACACTTTCTATCCCTTTTTCTCTCTCTTCTTCCTCTGGTACTCCTATAATGCGAATATTGTTCCGTTTGGATTGGTCACACAGTTCTCTTAATATTCTTTCATTCCTAGAAATCCTTTCATCTCTCTCTGCCTCAGCTGCTCTGTACTCCTGTTCCCTGTTTTCTATTCCATTAACAGTCTCTCGCATCTCATCCATTCTGCTGTTAAGCCCGTCGATCGCTTGTCTGATTTCTGTATTGTCTTTCCTCAGTTCCCTCACTTCCTCCCTCAGCTCTTGCACATTTCTCTGTAGGTCCATCAGCATGGTTATGACTTTTATTCTGAATTCTTTTTCAGGGAGGCTGTGCATTTCCATCCCTTCAGACTCCCTCTCTGGGGTTGTCTGGTTGATTTTGGTCTGAACCATATTCCTCTGTCTTTTCATGGCTGTATAATTTGGTCACTGATAGTTGCCACGTATGTCAGCTGGGCTCTTTAAGACTTTAAAAAGAGAAGAAAAAAAGACAAAAAAAAGAAAAAAAGAAAAAGAAAGAAAGAAAAGAAAAAACAAAAACAAAACAAAAAACAAAACAAAACAAAAAAAACAACAAAAAAAATGCCCACCGGACGTAGATTCTGTGGGAATGCTCTAGGTGGCGCTATTGCCCTGCTATTCCACAGCTGTGACTGTGCCGCTCTGCAGGGCCCTTTATCGCTCTGGCAGGGGTGGGAACTAGTAGGAGGCTGTTGATCTCAGTGAGAAGTGTTAAGTATGGCTACGCTTCCTCAGTCGCCAGCTAAGGCGTCTGAAACTCCCCAGGACTCCCAGCCTGCTGGGCTGAGTGTGCTGGGGCGATCCGACTCCTCCGCTGGGCTCCTGTCTCTTTAAGACCGCTGAAGAAAGCGCGCACTTTTTTTTTTTTTCCTTCCCGGGAGCCGGCTGCAAGCATCCTGGCGCGTTCCCCGCTCAGATCCTGCCCCTCTGACTCTCCAATCTCCGCTGCACTGCGCAGTGTGGGTCAGCGCTCCCCGCGCAGATCACCGGGGCTGGCTACTTCGCCGGGTGTGCTTCCACTCCCTCCCGGCTGTGAATCCTCTCCTCCCGCCGGTGCGCTGGGGTGGGGGAGGGCTCGGGTCCCGCTGGGTCGCGGCTCCGTATCTTACCCGCCTCTTGGGGTGCCGAGTCCTCTCGGGTGTAGCTGCACGCTGTGCGCTTTCCTGTGTATTCTCGTCTCTCTTTTAGGAATAGATGTATTTTCTGTGTTTTCGTAGATAAATATAGTGTTGGGAGGAGATTTCTGCTGCCCTGCTCACACCGCCATCTTCCCGGAAGTCCCTTCAGTAATATTTAATCAGATTTGAAGAACAGGGAATAATTGGAATAAGGAAACAGAAGACCAAGGAGAGGTGGGAGAGCAGAGATGACCAAAGCAGAGGAAACAACATGAATAAAGGCACAGAGAAGACAGGCATTGAGAACGGCTTGGCTAAAGATGAGTGAGTGGGAAATGCTAGATTTCTTTCATATGCCCACAGAGAACCTGACACTAACTGGCAATAAAATGTATTTGGTAAATGAATGATAAAACAACATTCAAAAGAGAAAAGGCTGGGGGGAGGGGAGAGAGAGGGAAGAAAAGGAAGGCAGAAGGAGAGAGGTATGAACTGCTTTCATTTGGTCTCTGATAATTACATATTTAAATTTTATTTTCTATAGTAGTGACATAAATGGATACACTCATTTCCCTTGAATTGGATCACATACCCAGCCCTAAAGAAACTTTAAGTGTATACATTTAATAAGTGCACACATGGAGAGCTTTAGCTGTCAAAAGAATGGCTCTAACTGCAAAAATCTTTACAAAGACCTAATTGGAATCACAGCTGACGTTGAGATTGCTACTACACCAGTATGGCCCTAAGCCAAACCTCTTGTTCTGGCTGACCATGCAGTCTGTGTCACCAGATATTAACTTCACGAAGCATGCAACAGGCCACCAAGTGTCTAGTCCTCCTGTGTCTGCCTAAGGCCACATCCCACCTTTGCTTTCAACAGAGTCAGCTCAGCAACATACTCAAATTATTACAACAAAGTCTTGGAAAGAAATCCAAGAAGGCAAAAATAAAGTCATTTCTACTCTTCTTATTAACATCTGGGTATCGCCTTCATTTAGTAAACCACATTTCTATAGAGTAAGGTGAGAAAGCCTTACTTCACCAGCTGGTCCACATCTGCCATGACCAAGCCCAAGTGTCCATCCTGGCACCTCATCTCCCACTTCTCTAATGCACCTCTAACTAAATTCCACTGACTGCTCCCCATACAAGCCACTCAAAATCATCTACTTCTTCCTATCACCTCACATGGAATTCAAGCACACTGCTCTCACATTTGGCATTTCCCAACTTTTACTGTTACCTGTTTGAAGGGTTCTAAAAGAAGATACTGAAAACTTTATTGGTGGGCACCCCAGAATAATGGAAAAACATAAGCTTTGGAATTAGGACTATTTTTGAAACCCAGATCTGCTGCTTCATGGTTGTATGGTCTTAGGGAAGTGATTTAATTCTCTCAATCTAAGTTTTCTTCTTTTATAAAACTCATGTATGATACATCACTACCAGCTGTTCTGAGAATTAAAGCTACTATATATATAGCATGACACCATACCAGGCCCACAGTAGGGACCAATACATGATAGTTATTACTATCATTCAACTTTGTAGCTCCCCTCTACCCGACTCCCCATAAATCCTCCATGTTGTTAAAAAGTGAGAAAACTAAAGCCATAGAGTAAACTCGGCCCATAACCTAAATTTCATCTTAACCAGGCTTGCTGCAACCAGAATCACTTGGGGGAAAAAACTGTTTAGTTATAACATTGTTATTCAAAAGGAATGCGGGTAAGAGGTCTTCATGACAAAGCCAATTTTCATACATGATTGGTTAGGAGGTCAGAGATGTCTTAAGTTATTACAGAAATGACCAAAATGCTAAATGCTTTGAGTGAAAGTGTTTCTTCACATCCTATCTTTAAATTGCTTCATCAATGAAAAAGAAAATCATTTTAAAAGGTGTCATGAAGAGACTCCATTAGCAAGGGGTTAGGACAGAGATTTAACAATAAACATATACAATGGAATTCCTTTGTTACACTGACTTTGGAATAAAACATAGTGAAAATTATATACAGCCTTCAGAAAAATGTGGGCATAATGCATCCTAGGGAGCAGCTGAACCTGACCAACAACACTGCAACAGACGTTAAGTGCAGCTACAGCACGTTTTGGATTTAACCATAAGGTCAGAAACTAAATGATGCCTTCTGCCTGCAGTCACTATAGAAACTGTGCAAATCACTGCATGTCTATATTAACATTCCCAAGATTGAAAGTCAAGTAAGTACAAACACATAAGGGGCAGTAAAGCAAAAGGTAATGTAGGTCATTTAGAAAGACACTTTCTAAGTCTAAGGACATCAGAATGCATTACTGCACATACTCCCTATGCTTTTTCACCTGTATACTTCTGTTTGTTTTCTTTCTTCAGTTTGCTCAAGGTGCCTCAGTGCCAAATTCTGCTTATTTGGACCACTCAAATACGATTGCTTCCCACTCCTGTAACACACTCAACTAGAATGACCCCTCTCCCTTCACAATCTCCTAAGCATTTTCACTTAATGCCGACCTGTCATATTTGCATGCTCCATCTCCTATGGAAATGTATTTTGTTTCATAGAGGCTCTCTCTCCCCTAGTGGATTATAAACTTGCTGTGGATACACTGTTCTTTTTATAAAGCCCCAAAAGGGTTGTGAAAGAGTTAAATACTCAGTAAATGTCTGCTGAATGAAAGGGGAATGAAAAGCAATTTTTGCAAAGTCTGAAATTACTTTTAGCATAATCATGTTTCTAGCATAACTGTAATTATTTTATTGTTTCCATATCTAAACAAATTTTAATAGCAACAATGGTTCATATACTGTTAACAATAGTTCATAACCTGCTAACAAGAGGAAGATAATAAAAAGATATTATCTTGTGTTCATTTTTTGTTTGTTTGGAAATAGGTGATTAAAGTGTCAAATTTTGTCTGCAGGTAGTTTCTACAACTTCTGGCATATGTCTAGCACTCCCAGAATGCAAGCCACAATTTTGTACATCTTATACAACACCTCGGGGGCTTCCTACTTGCCCTCTGCTTGCCACGTCCTCTGCACTGGTCCTTCAAAAAGTTACATGGGTGAGAATTTGGGGTCATAGGACCCAGTCTTTACAAAAAACCAATGGCATAGAAAAAAAGGACAGGATGGGAGAAAGCTGTTCAACATTTGAAAACAAATTTAAGAGAAACAACTGGATGAAATGTTTGAACAGTGCAGTGCAGTTATTTAAGAAAGTGCCCTTGTTTTTTAAGGATGTAAACTGCAATAAGAAATGGCAGACTTCATAGGATTTGTTTTCAAACTTTCAAGAAAAAATATTGAAGCAATCAGGTAAAAATATCATTTAAATACAGAAAAAATGTAAATGGGCGTTCAGTATGAAATTTTATCTAGCTTTTCGTATATTTCAAATTTGTCATAATGAAAGTTAAAAAGAACAACAAAAAAGGAACAGAAAATTTGCATCTATCTTTTTTGGGATTAAAGATGGTGGCATGAGAGGTGAGACAGAGGCTTCCCCCTAAAACCGCATATACTATTGAAAGAGTAACAGGAAAGCGGACTGCAATAAACTGCATATACCTGAGGACAAGAGTGGACCTCACAGAAAAGGGTAACATACTAAAGCTGTGGTCCTGTGGAATACAAGCCCTTCCCCCACCCCAGCTCACCTACAGGAGGAAGAGGAGAACCGAGCAGGGAAGGAGTGGTGACCTGGGACTGCTGAATACCTAACTCTGGAGATCTGCTCTGGGAGCACAAACCTACATTTCATGGTGCTTGCATGATACTCTTGTAATTAGGGGGTTGGAAAGCTAAGACAGGCAGAATTCCTGGAGAGAGTAAGATCCCAGCTGCTTGTGGAAAGCAGGGATCCATATCCAGCTGCTCTGGGTCAAAAGAAAGGCAGGCAGTCTGAGAGACTTCCTAACAAAGAAGTCCTAGGCAAGAGGGCTGCTAAAGGGGCAAGGATTACACAGAGCTTACTGTTCAGGAGAAAAGACAGACAAAATTGTCCAGGTGCACTCTGCCCAGCAGATTGGGACCTTTCACAATCTTCAGGTGCTTCAGCTCTAAGGCTGCCTACACAGCTCCAAGAACCCCTTCCGAGACAGGCAGACGACTGCACCTTTTTCCCAGCCAGACCCACCGGTCTTGCAAACCCGGAAACCCTACCCTGGCATTGGGCCAGCCAGAGGGAAGATCTGTCTACAGCAACTAAAAACCCAAAGCATAGAGGCTTATACCTGTGTGCTCGGCCCACTGGTTCAGGCAGTGGAGACAGGCATAGCAGCTGGGAAGCAGGAAAAAGCTCTTTCCTCCCCCCAGGCACCAATACCACTCCCCTGTAATCCCCAACATTACTTCAGGGACTGAGCAGCTCCAGAGAGTAGAGCTTCTGGGCACTAGAGGGCGCCATACACAAATATGAAACGCCAAAGGAACCTGGTCGATAGTAAAATTATTAATACAACTCCTGAGAAAGCTTTAAATGATATTGACCTCAAGACTCCCGCTGAAAGGGAGTTCAAAATAAAAATCAATAACATTCTCATGGAGGTACAGAAAAATATTCAAGAACTCAGGAATGAATTCCGGTTGGAGATCCAATCATTGAAGAGCACAATGGACGGTATTAAAAGCACATTGGATATGGTGGAAGAGACAATAAATGAAATAGAAACTAGAGAAGAGGAATACAAAGAAGCTGAGGCACAGAGAGAAAAAACGATCTCTAAGAATGAGAGAAAATTGAGAGAACTGTGTGACCAATCCAAAGGGAACAATATTCGCATTATAGGGGTACCAGAAGAAGAAGAGAGAGAAAAAGGGATACAGGAGGTGATTGCTGAAAACTTCCCCCAACCGGGGAAGGAGATAAGTCTCTCAGGTCATGGATGTGCACAGATCTCCCAACACAAGACACCCAAGGAAGACAACATCAAGACATATAGTAATTAAAATGGCAAAGATCAAGGATAAGGACAGACTATTAAAAGCAGCCAGAAAGAGAAATAAGATCACATACAAAGGAACACCCATCAGGCTATCATCAGACTTCTCAGCAGAAACCTTACAGGCCAGAGGGAGTGGTATGATGTATTTAATGCAATGAAGCAGAAGGACCTTGAACCAAGACTACTTTATCCAGCAAGATTATCATTTAAATTTCACAGAGGGATTAAACAATTGCCAGATAAGCAAAATCAGAGAAAATTTACTTCCCACAAATCATCTCTACAGTGTACTTTGGAGAGACTGCTAGAGATGGAAGTGTTCCTATGGTTTAATGGCTGTTACCACACATAATAAAACCACAGTAAAGAGGGTAGAACAGCTAATTACTAAGAAAATGCAAAATTAAATTAACTATCCCCAAAGTCAATCAAGGGATAGACAAACAGTACAGAATATGTTACCTAATATATAAAGAATGGAGGAGGAAGAAAAAGGAGGAAGAGAAAAAAAAAAGAACCTTTAGATTGTGTTTGTAATAGCATATTAAGTGAGTTAAGTTAGACGTTTAGATCATAAGGAAGTTAACGTTGAACCTTCAGTAACCATGAATCTAAAAGCCTGCAATGCCAATAAAGTACATACCTATCAATAATCACCATAAATGTAAATGGACTGAATGCACCAATCAAAAGACAGAGTAATAGAATGGATTAAAAAAAAGACCAAATCTATATGCTGCCTACAAGAGACTCACGTCAAACCCAAAGACATACACAGACTAAAAGTGAAGGGATGAAAAAAGATATTTCATACAACTAATAGGGAGAAAAAAGCAGGAGTTGCAGTACTTGTATCAGACAAAATAGACTTCAAAACAAAGAAAGTCACAAGAGACAAAGAAGGACATTACATAATGATAAAAGGGTCAATCCAAAAGAAGATATAACCACTATAAATATCTATGCGCCCAACACAGGAGCACCTACATATGTGAAACAAATACTAACAGAATTAAAAGGAGAAATAGAATGCAACGTATTCATTCTAGGAGACTTCAACACTCCACTCACTCTGAAGGACAGATCAACCAGACAGAAAGTAAGTAAGGAGACAGAGGCACTCAACAACACAATAGAACAGATGGACCTACCAGACATCTACAGAACTCTACCACCCAAAGCAGCAGAATACACATTCTTCTCAAGTGCACATGGAACATTTTCAAGAATAGATCATATACTAGGCCACAAAAAGAGCCTCAGTAAATTCAAAAAGATTGAAATTGTACCAACCAGTTTCTCAGACCACAAAGGTATGAAACTAGAAATTACACAAAGAAAATGAAAAATCCCACAAACACATGGAGGCTTCACAACATGCTCCTAAATAACCAATGGATAAATGACCAAATAAAAACAGAGATCATGCAATATGGAGACAAATGACAACAATAATTCAACACCACAAAACCTGTGGGACGTAGCGAAGCCGTGTTAAAAGGAACGTATATTGCAATACAGGCCTACCTCAGGAAAGAACAATCCCATATCAGCAGTCTAAACTCACAATTAATGAAACTAGAAAAAGAAGAACAAATGAGGCCCACAGTCAGTAGGAGGAGGGGCATAATAAAGATTTGAGCAGAAATAAATAAAATCGAGAAGAATAAAACAGTAGAAAGAATCAATGAAAGCAGGAGCAGTTCTTAGAGAAAATAAACAAAATAGATAAACCCCTAGCCAGACTTATTAAGAAAAAAAGAGCATCTACTCACATAAACAGAATAAGAAATGAGAAAGGAAAAATCACTACGGACACCATGGAAATACAAAGAATTATTAGAGAATACTATGAAAAATTAAATGCTAACAATCTGGATAAACCTAGAAAAATGGACAACTTTCTAGAAAAATACAACTTTCCAAGGCTGACCCAGAAAGAAAACAGAAAATCGAAACAGACCAACTACCAGCAACGAAATTGAACTGGTTATCAAAAACCTACCTAAAAACAAAACGCCTGGACCAGATGGCTTCACCGCTGAATTTCATCAAACATTTAGTGAAGACTTAATACCCATCCTCCTTAAAGTTTTCCAAGAAGCAGAAGAAGAGGGAATACTTCCAAACTTATTCTATGAGGCCAGCATCACTCTAATACCAAAACCAGGCAGACACCACAAAAAAAGAAAACTACAGACCAATATCCCTGATGAACATAGACGCAAAAATACTCAACAAAATATTAGCAAACTGAATTCAAAAATACGTCAAAAAGATCATCTATCATGATCATGTAGGATTTATTCCAGGGATGCAAGGATGGTTCAACATTCAAAAATCCATCAACAACATCCACCACATCAACAAAAAGGACAAAAACCACATCATCATCTCCATAGATGCTGAAAAAGGACTTGACAAAATTCAACATCCATTAATGATAAAAACTCTAAACAAAATGGGTATAGAGGGCAAGCACCTCAACATAATAAAAGCCATATATGACAAACCCACAGCCAACATTATACTTAACAGCAAGAAACTGAAAGCTTTTCCTTTAAGATCGGGAACAAGACAAGGATGCCCACCCTCCCCACTTCTATTCAACATAGTACTGGAGGTCCCAGCCACGGCAATCAGACAACACAAAGAAATAAAAGGCATCCAGATTGGCAGGGAACAAGTTAAACTGTCCCTGTTTGCAGATGACATGATATTGTACATAAAAAACCCTTAAAGAATCCACTCCAAAACTACTAGATCTAATATCTGAATTCAGCAAAGTTGCGGGATACAAAATTAATACACAGAAATCTGTGGCATTCCTATACACTAACAATGGCCTAACAGAGAAAGAAATCAGGAAAACTATTCCATTCACAGTTGCATCAAAAAGAATAAAATACCTAGGAATAAAGCTAACCAAGGAAGTGAAAGACCTATACTCTGAAAACTACAAGACACTCAGGAGAGAAATTAAAGAAGATACCAATAAATGGAAACGCATCCCGTGCTCATGGATAGGAAGAATTAGTATTATCAAAATGGCCATCCTGCCTAAAGAAATCTACAGATTCAATGCAATTCCTATCAAAATACCAACAGCATTTTTCAACAAACTAGAGAAAATCATTCTAAAATTCGTATGGAACCACAAAAGACCCCGAATAGCCAAAGCAATCCTGAGAAAGAAGAATAAAGCTGGGGGGATTATGCTCCCCAACTTCAAGCTTTACTACAAAGCCACAGGACTCAAGGCAATTTGGTACTGGCACAAGAACAGACCCATAGACCAATGGAACAGACTAGAGAGCCCTGATATAAACCCAACCATATATGGTCAATTAATATATGATAAAGTAGCCATGGACATACAATGGGGAAATGACAGCCTCTTCAACAGCTGGTGTTGGCAAAACTGGACAGCTACATGCAAGAGAATGAAACTGGATTATTGTTTAACCCCATACACAAAAGTAAACTCGAAATGGATCAAGGACCTGAATGTAAGTCATGAAACCGTAAAACTCTTAAGACAACATAGGCAAAAATCTCCTGACTTTAATAAGCATGAGCGACTTCTTCCTGAACACATCTCCTCGAGCAAAGGAAACAAAAGCAAAAATGAACTCATGGGACTTCATCAAACTAAAAAGTTTCTGTACAGCAAAGAATACCATCAACAGAACAAAAAGACATCCTACAGTATGAGAGAATATATTTGTAAATGACATATCCGACAAGGGGTTAACATCCAAAATATATAAAGAACTTACATGCCTCTACACCCAAAAAGCAAATAACCCGATTAAAAAATGGGCAGAGGATATGAAGAGACAGTTCTCCAAAGAAGAAATTCAGATGGCCAACAGACACATGAAAAGATGCTCCACATCACTAATCATTAGGGAAATGCAAATTAAAACCACAATGAGATATCACCTCACCCCAGTAAGGATGGCCAGCATCCAAAAGACTAAGAAAAACAAATGCTGGCAAGGATGCGGAGAAAGGGGAATCCTCCTACACTGCTGGTGGGAATGTAAGCTAGTTCGACCATTGTGGAAAGCAATATGGAGGTTCCTCAAAAAACAAAAAATAGAAATACCATTTGACCCAGGAATCCCACTCCTTAGAATTTACCCAAAGAATATAACTTCTCAGATTCAAAAAGACATATGCACCCCTATGTTTACTGCAGCACTTTTTACAATAGGCAAGATATGGAAGCAACCTAAGTGTCCATAAGTAGATGAATGGATAAAAAAGATGTGGTACATATATACAATGGAATAGTATTCAGCCATAAGAAGGAATCAAATCCTGCCATTTGCAACAACATGGATGGAGCTGGAGGATAGTAGCTCAGTGAAATAAGCCAGGTGGAGAAAGACAAGTGCCAAATGATTTCCCTCATTTGTGGAGTATAACAACAAAGCAAAACTGAAGGAACAAAATAGTAGCAGACTCAAGAGACTCCAAGAAGGAACTAGTGGTTACCAAAGGGGAGGGGTGTGGGAAGGTGGGTGGGGAGGGCGGGAGAAGAGGATGGTGGGGTATTATGTTTAGTACACATAGTATGGGGTATCACAGGGAAAACAGTGTAGCACAGAGAAGGCAAACAGTGAATCTCTGTCATCGTACTACACTGATGGACAGTGACTGAGTTAGGATGAGTGGGGACTTGATTATATGGGTAAATGTAGTGACCACATTGTTTTTTCATGTGAAACCTTCATATGAGTGTATATAAATAATACCTTAATAAAAAAATTTGCATCTGTGAGAACTGAACGCCAGTCCTAGCTAGGTCATGTACCATATGAACATAGATGAGTTACTAATCCTCTGTCAGCCTCAGTTCTTTATTTGTTAAAAAAATGACGATACAAAGTTCAAAGAGTTAGTCAAAGATAAAACTGTAGTAACATAATGAGGACAGTGACAGCACATTGTCATAATTACTATTATACAATATATATTAGCTATTATTCTTATTAGTATTATTGTTGGAAGGTGGAATGACCTGATCCAAGAGTCTCATTTTCTCACCATATACACCTGGGAGACAGGGTACCTGGAAAAAAAGATGAGGCCCCTTTCTCCAGTCCAGTATTTGCCATGAGACTATGGTGGCAGCTAAAAGCCACAAAAAGGAATGAAAGAAGAAAGAAGATAAAGTGCGACCTCCATCACCAAAAGAAGGCCTAGAGTATACTCTGTGACTGATAGCTACCACAACCCCCCACCTCCTGCACTGTCCCCCATAACCACTACTACCCCACCACCACAAATAACCAACAGAGAGCCAGAAGCAGTTGATTTCTATAGCAACAATCTTTAAGTGCCAACAAAGTCCATGCTTAATAACAAAAATCTGTTGTCACTCATGCAATAAAGAATTAAGTGTAAGAGTTGTGTACACTTAAAGGCCAAAACCAAGTTAAATTCATTCTCTAGAAGAAATGATGGTCAGTATTTCAATGGCACCTCCACACAGGAAGCAAATGATTTCTCTTTTCTTGAAAAAAACAGGCCAGACACATCTGCTTCTATTTTAACCCATTTCCCTTACTGCAGGAAATTCTGAAACCCAACAGAAAAACCTAACTTTAACATGGAAAAAGTATATTTAGCCTAATTCTTCCTTTTGTACTTAGAATATATTTGCCCATAGCACACTGAAGGCCTACTTATATCATGGCCCTCACAGGTTCTTCCCTTCCCCAAGTTGACAGCATTCAGATAAAAAGAAACAAAATAATCCCTTCATTTAAAATAGAAAAGGCCCTAATACATATACACATATCAATGCCAATGAAAGGAAAACTAATGAATAGTAGACATAATAACAAGAAGAAAAGCCACAGCTGCCTGGAGCACTGTTCTTGTAGCACTAGCAGAAACAGTGATGATGTTCACATTAATAAGAGCTTATACTTAGAGTTTTCTATGAGCTAAGCACTGTGCTAAGAAACTTCTATGTGTTAAGTCACATAATTCTCAAATTCGGTGAAGTATTGTAACTCTCTAATTCCCCACTTTGCAAAGGACGAAAATGAAATTTGGTTGTTTCCCAAAGGTCATGCAGGTAGCACCCAGGAAGAGAATGGATTTGAACCCAAGTCTGACTTATTAGTAGCAGCGACAATGACAAACCAGAGTCATCTTCCCACCTCCCAATAAAAAACTGTTGAAAGGTAATTCTAGTCAGTGTACTTTCAGGAGAAAGAAAAACTTTACTTTTGTTTAGAATTAGTTCCATGCAAAATACTTACTTTGTGAGTTTGAACTCACCTTATCCAGAAACCTCTGCTTAGAATGACTCATCCCTGAGGGTTTTAGATAATTAAAGTGTTAGTACACTTAAGAATGGAATATTTGTACAAATAACACTTCAGACACACTAGCAATTCAGTAAAATAACATGCAAAATACCAACATAGCATAAAATACACACACTCAACTTTTACTTTTAAAAATCTATTAAAAGTTAGATATTTAAATCCAACCACAAAAAAATAAGTACTTAACTTTTAAAGGTAATATTTTGGGGAAAAAATACTTTTTCAGGCTCTGAATACGTCTAAATCCTATATTTATTTTAAATTAATGAAATTTTAATGAAGGAAGGCCAAAGGCCAGATGGAGCAAACATACCACAGCTCAGTAGCAATATGTCCATTTCACACATGCTCATAAAAATGTTCACAGCCTGGAACAAGACAGACCTTTTGATCCAAGCCTATTAATATTGTGGACAGTGGTGGGATTCATTTAACTGTTGGAGTAGCATTTTGCCACACTTCTTAAATAACAAGTGTCTACTTCACACTTATCTATAACCAAGATAAAACAAACAAACTTGAAACTGTTGACATATTAAGTATTCTTTACTACTTCCATTCACAGAATTTTTTTTGGTCCATCCAAACATAAAAACAAATTTGCTGACTCTCAGTTTCAGGTATTCATTCTTTCATTTTAATAAAATGATCAAAGATATGATCATATAAATGTTTATAATTATATAATACATTATTTTTATGATTATAATAGTTAAGGTAATACGCAGAAAGTACAATGCCATTTCCATTAGTGAATATGTAATTTTATTTTTTTTTACTCAGCTCAGTAGAGAAAAATTTCTGCATGTCAATTATTTCCAATTTCTGCAGACAATTCACGCTAGAATGATTTTCCTCAAACCTTTTATTTATTAAAAGAGGATTTTTCTTCACACTGTTATTGTAAATACTGTCATGATTTTATTTCTCATAAAAAAGTGAAATTCTTTAAGTCTATTACTATTAGCAATATGGTAAGGCTCAAGTTCAACTTTATCTTTGCAGTGTTTAAGTACTAAATCTCTCTCCAACTATATGATCAACATTCTCCCGCAAAAAGTAAGTTACTACTTGCAACTTTTCTTTGAAACACATATTATATATACCTAACACATGGCATCCGTTAAGATGCTATTTTTCACTCCAAATTAACTTATGAAAATATACTGAATTAAAGGCAGTACAGTATAAATGTAAAGAGTCTCCAATTTCTAAGAAAAAGCTTTAGTAGTCCAAAATTAAGTTCAACACATCTGAGGGGAGAGAAGTGATGTTCATTCAAGTCAAGCACCAGTAGGAAGTTAAAGAAAGAATGTTGCACACTGCACACCAGGTTTCCAACTACCAACCTCCCAGATAACCAAGAAAGCAACAATTACATGTGTAAATACACAGAAGCAATAGGCCAAGGTAAGTCAGATTTAAACAAATGCTTGGTATTAACTCTGAGAATCTTAAAGGAAGAGAAAAATAGAATATATGATGTACTCTAAAAAAAAGTACATTCATAAAAGATTCAGCATTTGCAAATATGAAGGAACATTTACCACCAACAAAGTGGCAGAAATAAATAAGGGGTGAAATGGAGTAAGAAGAGGAAGAAATTAGGAACCAAAACTACTGCTCATGTGACTAGCGTTCTGATAATGTTGATAATGATTAAGAAATAGTGGGGATTTAAAAAAATACTGGACATTTACTTTGTCGATCACTAATACATGATCTCATTTAATAATTTCTATAACCCTAGGAGCTAAATATGTCACTAACATCTCCATTTTATAGATGAGGACACTGAGGCACAGAAAGCTAAAGTTAACATTTCCAAGATCACATAGTTTGTGGTTCACGTGGATTTAAGTGTTTTTCTACTCTGTAACAAACCCAGAAATTTAAGAAGAAACGGTTCATGTCAATTATCAGCCACTACTTCCTAACATATCATTTCTCTAGGGAAATGAAAACACATTCAATACTACCTTTCTTCAACAAGAAAAAAACCCACTACCATAACTTTCGAGGCAAGGATTTTCTTCATTAAGTTTTTCTAAGTTTTAAAAGGAGGGAAACATTAAGTTAAAGATCCACAGTATTGTATTAATTTAGAAGCTTCCTAAAATAAATAAATGAATTCTCTTTTCTGTGTCATTGGATACAATAGGGTCAAAGTAGAGGCTCTGAGATTACTATGTCCAAAAAATGAAGGTCCCTACCTCAGAGTTCATGTAGACATTATAAAAGCCATTTCAATAGTAAGTGTTTATTTTAGTACTGGCTGTTTGCCCAGAGAGTGCCAGAATATATTTTAACCGAGTGGACAAAAAACCAAGTGGGATGGATTTGAACTCTACTCTAAATCTGCTCATGTCTATATAACGCCACATATAATTTCCTCTCTCATAACTTAAAATTTATAATTAGGTTTAGGAAGTGAACAGGTAATTTTTTAAGTCCCATGATTCATTTCTGAACACTTCAACTTACAGTTCACATTCCTATGTACTTTCAACTTATATTTTAACGGAATTTTGGAGACTAAAGAAAAAAAGCACTAAGCCACAACTGTTGGTATCTTGTTTTATAAGGTGACATCTCTAAAAACATATATTATCTGTGAAGACAAAATATTATAAGACATACACAGGTGTATTTAACTTTTCTAAAACAATTAGAAAGGTTGTACTGTTTATAAATACATATATAGTTATGAATAGCCCATATGTGCAACAGCTATATATATTTACTTCCATAATAACAGCTTTTTGATTTTTAAATTAATTTTTTTATTAAATCATGAACTTTACAATGATTCTCAAAAGGAAAAAAATTATAAATGTGCCACATCCTGTTATTTCAAAGCATCAGTGTGAAATAATAAAGAGCTAACGTGGTCCCGACGATTACTGTATGTTTTATTAAAATTTCATCTTTGTCCCATTTAAGGACTCAATATATGTGGCCATATGGAAATTAGTTATGCAGGCTCTGATTCCTTCTCTGCAAACATTACTTCACTACTTGCACAGTTAGAAAAATAACATAAACTACAAAATAACTTATACCATTTTTATAGCTGGGTTTCCAATAATTCCATTACAATTTAAATCATCAACATACCATCAGGTCAAGATTTCATTACAATGAAATCAATAGAAGTCACAAACTTTCCACAAAAGAATACAGAATTCCCTAATAAGTGTTCAGTAACTTATAGTTTTAAAAAATAGTAACAATTTTCAAATAATAGGGTTTTTCAACTGTCACGGTTTTTTTATAACATACATTTCAATGTTAGTGAATGAAACAAACTTAGTCACCATGAAACATGAATCATGAAGCATCACAGCAGGTACCAACTGTTCTTCAAAAGGTATGTGAGCTCTGCAACAGTCATCCCAGAAGTGCCATGGCAAATGCATCCAAGTGTATGTGAGTTAATACAGCAGGGCTGGCAATGAATAGGGCTGCATGCTATTTATGTAAACGCTATCCACATAGTTCTATTAAAGGGAAGAGTCACTTTATGCTCAAAATATCCTTAGGTCCAAAGATATTTTAAATTTTTCAATGTTATCACATCTCAACCTGACCCAGAAATTATTTAATCAGTGTTTTGAGAAGAACTGAGTCAGTACTATATATATTAACTAAGAAATTTTTTTCAAAGCCAATAAGGTTTCATATATCTCCAAATAACCCTATTAGGGAAACAATATTCCTTCTAATATAGTTTTGAGTCAAGAGATTTTTATCTACTTTTTTCTTTTACTGTACCTGAACATTTTAAATGAAAATTAAAGTTAACTGGTCATTAAGGTCATATTAATGCAAACCACAAAATTTCAGAATTTCTCAAATAGTAACAGAATATAAATAAAGCTGCTTTTAATGTACTTGCAAAAACCCCCCACAAAGGTTTAGGTATCGTAGATGACACCTAGAGTAGGTATTTCCAATCAACAAGCTAATTACAATATCATCTTATTAATGAAAAAAGTATATCAAGTACAAGACATATGTACCTCCTCTTTATATAATAAAAATTTATGAATAAATGCATTGTTTATAAGGTAATTTTAGTAAATGTACATGGGCAGGGGTTTTACAAAAACGTAAAGTTCTTCTAAACAAAAAGTGCACACACATAATATACATACACATAATAATTGCTTAGAGATGAATCAAACTGAAATTGAACTTTTAAAATTCTTATGAAAGACTATGCCCTAATATATACTGACCTTCCAGTAATATCATCAAATTGCTAAGCCTTTACTATAGTAGAGAAATCAAATTCACAATAGCAATCTATTTTCAATGCTATCATATCAAAAGAATAAAATACTGATTTTTCTATTCACTGAAGGCATCCAATGACAAAGGTAGTAAAATTGAAAATCTTGGGAGAAAAAGAAAAACACTTTAAATTGCAATGTCAAGAGTTCACCTATGTAATATTTATCAAAAATTTTAAAAGAAATAGATCCACTCATAGATTCATGACCTATGACTGGGTTCAAATATTTGGGCTTGCTTACTCCCCAGTTCCTATTCACTGCTCCCCAGCATAATCTTATTTCATATCCACACCATTCTTTTCACATCAGTATTCTTAGTACCAAGACACATGAACATGCACATCAAGAAAAGTTTTTCCCACATAGGTTTACCTTTATTACTTCAGAGATTGGCATACAAGAGTATTTAACAATCTCATATCATTCACAGTTCAACTTCCTCAAAGTCCTATGCATATGAAAGAAAAAAGGCCAACAACAAAAAGGAGACTTAGGAATAGGGCAATAAAACATTAAAGAGAAACACTTTTTGTTTATTTATATAACGAAAACAGAGGCTGCTGCAGCTGTAGGAGCCTCTTCTGACTGATGTGACATGAGTCACTACATTTAAATACAGACTCTTTAAACAGATGGCTCTTCAGCTAAAAGCTTCAGGCATTATCTCCCACTCTCAGTCACGTTTGCCAAAGAGGGTTCTAGTTTTCTGCTACAGTTCCAGTATAGAAACACTGACAATTACACATAGGACCACAGATTGGTGATAACTGCTAACCAATGTCACTCTGCCCACTATAATTCATATTTTTAAGAATGTTCAGTACAAAGAAACACCAAGAAGCATAATAAAAAGCCTAGGTAAAGAATTAACTTTAAATACACTATAGCTAATATATAATTCAAAGACTACTCTTTACTAATAAATATTTCAAGTTATGTTAACCTTTAGTCATTTGTTCATGTCAGAAGTTTTCACTGCCAAAGTAATGACCAGCAGAAAGTATAACTGGAGTATAAACCAACCAAAAAATAAATACTCATACAGTTACATTTTCTAAATCAGTCTTCCAAAAGCACATTACAATACATGCTAACCTTAAGAATACTACCCTTCATATTCCTGCTCTTGGATTATAAGTCTTATGTTAATCATCCAAGGAACACAGCAGTCTTCCACACTGGTGTTAACAGTAAAACTCTGGGAGAAGTTAACAACCAGACTCCCAACATGAAAACATCCTAGAATCATGAAATGATAGAAGGCCCTTCTGAGGGTCTGCACAAGACTGAGAAAGGGCTTAAAACAATAAAAAACGTACCATCATTTCTTTGGACTACTTCAAGACCTTCCTGACCAGAATACCCATGTCTAGTTTTGGCCACACGCGCTTCTGCTCACCTTGTACAACGAAGCCCGCCAGGGCCACACCACTCTGGTCTCAATCCTCATCTGTACACACTCTCCCAGCACCCTCACTCCCAATTCGTGCTTAAAACATGTAACAAGGATTCTTGTTCTTAAGATTAAGACCCAAGTCCTTATCACACCTGGAAAGCAGTTCCTGGCCTGGCTATCACTACCTGCCTCATTTGACACTGCACTCCCAGGCATTCTCTCCACTAAAGCTACACTGGTCTTTCATTCCTGGAACATACCAAAGCCTCCTGCCATCAAGGGCTGGCATCTTCTCTGCCACAGAATACACTTCTCTCTTCATATACTTCAAGTCTGTTCTACTTTCATACCTCTGTTCAAACATCACTTCCTCAGATAACTCTGCTTTCCTGTAAGTCACCTATTATATACAGCACCATACAGTTCAGAATTACTGTACTTACCTTAGTTGCAATGTTGTTCATTTATTTGTGATTTTATTAATATCTACCCCTGCTCCATAGCCTAAATTCAAAGATTTCAAGTTCAAGTTTATTTGTACTCACCACTATATGCCCCAGTGCTTATAGCAGTGACTGGCACAAACTAAGCATTAATAAATACCTGTTGAATGAATGAGTGAAGAAGGGGATTTTTAAAAATCTGTATGCATCTCTTAGCAGGAAAATTTGTTACCACATTTTCAGTTGTAATCCCACAATAATTTATTTTCATTGAATTGGAGATTGGTGAGAAGTACTCTTCAGGGATCAAATTTTTCATGCTTTGACTTCAAGAATAAAGATAAAATTCTTCATATATGGCCCTATGAATTTATATCACAAAATAATAGGGTATTCTAGACTTAAGTCTTTAAAAGCTAGACTGCTTTAAAAAAACAAAAGAGTAAAGATGAGTTTGTAATTAAAAAAGTGAATAGGAGAAGGGACTGAAAAAGAAAACTCAGTAAAGAAACTCCCTGATGAGAATAAATGGTTTATAGAAAAGAATATATTTTAATTTACTGTTAGAATAAAAAGATACTAGGGTATGAAATTGTTGGCAAGATTAATATGATATTTTTAATATATGAAAAGGACCCCTCAAATAAAGGCAAATTAAACAGCTGATTTAAAAAAAACTAGAGGTAGTTGATTAGATGCCAGCCTGTAAAGAATGTAATACTTTATTATAAAAATGTCACAACAGCAGATATTGCATGACACTCATTTTTCTTTGTTAGAGTTATGTTGACTTAGAGATTTGGAGGTTTAATTTTCCCCCATAATATTTACACTTTCAAAAATCTTGTTCTTTAGGTAAGGGCCATCACTCATAAGTACTTATTTTATGTAGAGATCACTTTGAGGTGTCATGAGATCAGTTCATCACATTTTATGTATTCCATTAGGACACAATTTACTGGGGAGAGACCCAAACATACAATATCAAATGGTAACCATTTAAATCTAGCTACCTTTAAAAAAGACTGTTACTGCCATGTAAGTGTAATATACCATGTTCTTTCCTCACTTAGATTTTTATTTCCTTGACTTTCTTGTTCATTGTTTTTTCATGGGTAACATTTACTTCTGATACATACTGATCATGCTAATAGCTGTAATACTGCTTTTTGTGCCTGACTGTATTTTATAAAAATCCATGTGATTTGACAAATAAATTTGTTTAATAATGTTTATCCAAAGGAATGACATTTTCTAGTCATTTTCACATTTGAAATATTCAGATAAAATGTTAGCTTTTTTGGAAATTCATAACTTCTATATCATGTTAACACTGTTTAATAATTCACCACATGTAATTTCCATAGACCATCTAAGCTACATGTACCAAGTCTATCACTACGGCCTGTTAGGCCAACCTAATCTTACACTCTACCTGTCAGAAATACAAAACAGAGAGCCACAGGTGAATGTAGTTCTCGAAATTCAAAATGAACAAATTATTATTACTGAAAATAAAATCCTAAGTGTTACAAAGATTTAACTAAATTAGTAATGAGAACAAATGTGAGTACTAAACAAAAGTAACATACATTTTTATTGAACTCCTAGACTATTACCTGGTGATTAATAGAACTTTTCTTACTGAATGAACAATGAATGGCACAAATCTTTGGGATAAGAAACTAGTATCAGGCTCCTACCCCACTTACTCTCTGGCCCTCAATAAGGAGGGTGAGAAAACTGAATCTGTCTTAAATGTGGCAACCCATACGCCTGCAGAATCCAACTAATTATACATGCCCAACCATTTAATCCTGCCAGATACTTCTTTGAAGTCTTCCTATTTTATAGACTCCTGTATCTTAGTTGGAACTTGAGGGTGATTCAGGGAAAAATGCAATCTAAAATAAGAATTCTCTTCTTCAACATCCCTGAACAGAAAAAGACAGTCCCCTGTTTAAACAATTCCAACAATGGTTGCCTGAGGGAGGAAAAAACAAGCTCCAGGCATTTAACACAGATACTCAAATACGTGTTGAAAGAACATGATCCAAAATGGAAACCAGACAAGGTCAGGAGAGGAAAAAAAGCAAGCAAGCCTCTAAAAGCTACCTTCTAAATGAAAGCCAGTAAGAAGGCATAAGCTAGCCTGAAGATGTTGCCAAAGTGTGGCAGAACTAAGATGTCTGGTGAATCCAATCAAAGTGATCAGAGTTTGGCCTTAGAAAAACATTACTATAACATAAATATCATATACAACTGTTACAGCACTGAATCAGTTATGAGACAATGGGACTTTGGATGATATGTTTTTAAAGGAATTTAAAAGAAATTTGTCCAAAGCACAAACAGTGGCAAACATAATAGACACTAGACAACACAGAGGCGTTCGCTGCTGAGGAGCAGGGATACAGTAATTAGGCTTTCTCTTGTCCTGAGTAAATGGCCCAGAAACATATCCAGTTCCTCTGATCCTGTGTTCACCAAACAACCTTTTGACTCTTAGCTTATTTTCCCAGGTCCCAAGACATCACAAAACAAGATGGCAAGTAATGCAGTTTCCTAGTCACTGATAAAGTATATACATTCCACTGTCAATTAATTAACAAACATCATAGATTATAAGTTAACGTCTTTTTGAGTTGCTCAGGTCTCCAGAGTTGAATCAAACCTGGGCAAACTGACAGAACTATCAAGCTTGGCCTAAAGCAATGGTCTCAAACTTTCTGGTTTCAGGACCCTTTTATACTCTTAAATATTACAGAGGACTCCAAAAGGTTTTTGTTTATATGAGCTGTATTTATCAAAATTTACTGCATGGGAAATTAAAACTAAGGAAAATTTTAATATTTATTAATTCATTTAAATACAATAATAAGCCCATTTACATGTCATAAGTAACATATTTTTTAGGAAAAATAACTATTTTCCAAAATCAAAAAAATGTAGTGAGAGGTACTGATTTTCTTTCTTGCAAATTACTTTTCTGTCTGCCTCAATAGAAGACAAATGGATTGCCATATCTGCTTCTACAGTCAACATGTTTTAATATGCTGCCCTGGTTAAAAGTATACAAAGAATATCTGGCTCCACACAAGTTTGTAGGTGGAGAAGAGAGGAGCATTTTAATAACCCTTTCAGTCAATTATGGATACTATACCAAAACTTGATAAACAGTAGTTTCCAAAATGTTAGTTAACCTGTGGAATCTAAAAACTGTGTCAGTGAACTTCCCATATTCTGTCACATTAAAATCTAACAGTCTATCCTGCACCCTGAATGAATTTTTTACCCAATGCACAATTTTGTGGTATTATATGTCAATCATTTGGAAAATACTGGTTCACTGAGATATGCACATCTTCTGTATGTTGACACATTTTACCATAAAATGTCAAATATTCACATTTATTGATATCACCAATGATCTCATCAGAAAAATCAGTATTAAAGACCTATTAACTCACAGTGTCTGACAGAAGTTTTCAAAACTGTAATTTTCACATGAAATCACAAATTTTATCTTAAGCAACAAATAATGTCAGTTTTCCTTAACAAGCTCACTTCAATATTTTGGAGAAAATATATGCCAAATACCTAAATCTAAATAATAACAGTTTGTCACTTCTTCAAGTAGAAAGGTTGACTGAGTCACCAAAAATGGCTATTTCAACACAAAACTCAGGTAATTGCACAAATGCTTTCCTTGAGACAACTAGAAGTACTCTGTTTATACTTGCTATTTTTTCTCACCAAATATTAAAAAGACATGTACTCAAGGGTCAAAATCTAATAAAACGATTAATTTTTACTTCTTCATCAAGGACATTCTTAAATGAAATCTCAGGTTTTGTTTCTGTAGGTGTGTGGTAGTGATGACTACAATGGCTACTGGCACATTTGGTGCCTCTGTCTTGATGCATGCTGAGGTATCAGGAGTTTTACCCACCACTGCTTTTGCACCATCAGTGCAAAAGTCAACACAGTGAAAACAGGCAAATAATGTCATAGTATTTCAAAAACTGTTTTCACTCCCTGAAAGAGTCTAAAGGACTTCCTCTTGGCACTGTGGATACAGGCCATACTTTGAAAACTCATGTCCTAAGGTTTACTGGGGAGCATCCAAAAAATGTCTGCTGGAAAATGTTACCTCAAATAGCCAAAAGCCTTCTCTCCCAGTGATTTCTTTCAGCTGCAAAGATGGAGGCTCTCTACTAGTGAAACAATGGATTTATAAAGACCTCTAATAATTCTTAGAAGTTAAACCTGTTACTCTGTAACTTACAACCACTTCTTGTAGAATAACACAAAGTAAGTTTCCACCTAGAGTGGAGACAATTTTATAGGTTTCCAAAAACCCGGTACATTTTTCCCTCTCTAGGATAAATATATTCAGTTGTTATAACCATTTCCCATATGACATTGTGCACTCATTTCTGCTTAAGTCCTTTAGGGTTCCCAGATCAATTCCAAAGTGTGTGCAGTTGGGGGACTGCAGAGGGGGTCTTCCCACACACACAATACCAAGCAATTCTCAAACACCAGCAAGTTGTCAGAGAACTCAACTCATTCTGATGCTATCTGCCCAGAGAAAGCACCAGATTCCCCAGGTTAAGGGCTCTGTCCTACAAGACACTCCACCCCCCACTCAAGATAACAGTCACAAGCCCCAGGCAGTTAACCTGTGCTTCTGACCTCCTGGCTACAGATTGTGGAGATTCCCATCACCTTCTTCTTAGGTTTCATTAATTTGCTAGAGCAGCTCACAGAACTCAGGAAAACACATTCACTAGTTTAATAAAGGATATCATAAAGGATACAAGTTAACAGCCAATGAAGAGAGACATAGGGCAAGGTCCTAAATAAAGGAGCTTCCATCCTTGTGGAGCTTGGGAACTGTCTCAGCAGCACGTGGAGGTGTGCTGGTTCCCCAAGAGTAGAAGTTCTCTCTACGACAGAGATGCAGGATCCAAGAGAGTGATAAGCTCTTCTCTTATGGGGTTTTTTCACCTGTAAAATGGGGATAACAGACCCTCCTTCATACTTGAATTATGTCATTTTGTCTTCAGATAACCCACATGCAAAGAGAAAAATCAGAGAAACCATAAAACTCCCAAGTACATGTAACAGTGCCTGACTCATCTACAGCTCAGTAAGCATGAGCTGCTGCCATCATCATCATCATCACCATCATCATCATCATCAAAAAAGAACAGCAAGAGGCAGAGAAATACAAGAGTACCAAAGAAAGAGAGAATGACAAGAGGATATGAAGAATGAAAGCTGAATTTGATGAAAGCTAAGAAGTGACCCTAGAACAGGGCCTTTGGATCATCCCAGTGAGAGCAGTATCAATAGGGTAGCAGGGAAACAAGTGAGATTGCAGTGTGCTGAAGAAAAGCAGAAGGCACAAGTAGAGCTGACTCTGGAAATTTTGAAAATGAAATGAAAAAATTAGACCTAAGGTGCAAAGTCAAAAAAAGTAATTTTGGTCAAAGGGTCAAAATGTTTTGGACCTTGAGAAAGAAACCAGTACACAAGGAAAAAATGGAAAGTGTACAAAAGAAAACAGATGAAACAAAGTCAGGAAAGAGGTGAAAAAACTTGGGTTACCATCACAAGAACCTAACTGGCATTAAAAACTGTCCACCTCTTTCAAAGGCAGGAGGAAAGGTGGGGAGGTTAGGAGATCAATTATCTTAGTAGTTCTGTCTGACCTGTGGAATGTGTGGAGGGATTGAGAACTGAAAATAAAGAAGGCAAATTTTCTGAACTTGTTTAATTAAGTGCCTGGAGTGCCAGACAACTACTCCACATACACCCCCTCAAAATTCCTCAAATCCTTAAATTTGGAACAACTCAAAATAGCTCCTATTACTCTTTTTATTATTAGGTAAATTTTTATCAAAGTATCAGAAAACACACATACAGAAAAGTGCAAGGAAGGTGAGGGTACAACTCAATTTCACAAAGTAAACACACTTATGCAACAAGCACCTCCCTTCCTCTACCAAACCATCACTACCACCCAAAAATTGGAACATAAATAGCCTTCCAGAACCCTCACCTCCCACCCCCATCATGGCCTCTCCCAGGCATTACTTCCCAAGAAATGTATCGACTATCCTGATCTTTATTACCACACATTAGTTTTGGCTGTATCTACACCTTGTACAAAAAGAAATCAGAATACCGCTGGGAAAGAAAGCAATTTTCAAGATCACCATACCAATTCAAAATCTTACAAAGATTAAGCATGCAGTCTCAGTCTCAGATAAAGAAAAATTCTCAAGTAAAGACAAATTATTACATAATTTATGCCCATTTTTACAGTTACACATCTGTCTTCCCAATATAATTCTTGTTCTCCCTGTGCCTAGGTACTTAAAAACATCACTGTGCCTTAAATCTCAGTCATTTCACATGAAAATTTCTCAAGTAATGATACTTAGTATGATTCTAAAATTGTATTCTACGCTGGTATTATTAACTTGGTACCCAACCACACTATCCTTACTATATTTAATAGGCCTTCTATATTAGTGATTATCTCCCTGCATAGTTAATTTTGTTATTAAAAGCACACACAAAAAAGTCATATAAAAGATTAATACATTAAACAAGTTCATTATTCTTGGAAGTCAGTATCAGGAAAAGTATTTACTAACACTAACTTAAATTTTGTAAGGTCAACTACTTCATTGGAATTTTCAAGACAGAATTGTTAATATAGGTCACAAAGTTTTTGGAGTTAGTTCCATAAATTTGTGTTGTGTTTATGATGGCTAGCTGTTAGTGTTTGGTACTCACCCAAAAACTCTGGTAACAGACTATTTTGAATTGAGGTATTTGCAGAAACCTGACTAACAGTATACAATTTGACAAAGAATTCCAAATTCTGCATAGTCAGGAAGAACCACAGTCCTAAGGACTTGTAGAGCAAGTTCTGAGACTGAACTACAAAACTATATACTAGATAATTCTGAAAATTAAAGTCAAATTTAGAGCTAAGTTCAACTATATTAACTACAAAAAGCTATGCAGTTAACATCAGTAGGGAAAGACATCACTTTCCCTACTGATGTTAATAAGTATCCAATACACAAAAGAACATGAATATATCTTTAACTGCAAAATAAACACTTTAATCCTGTGATACATTTATACCATTCCGACAACCAACTAACCTTGTCTTAGCCTCTCAGTAAAGAACAATGCCCTTCCTTATTTTCTTCCTTCAAACCTCTTGACAAAGGACAATGTCTTTACCCACCTTGTAGTACCCAGTACACATTAGGAATGCTAAACTTTTTTTGCTGAATAAGACAATATTCACTTAAAAAATATTTTGATTCCTTAGCATTTGGAAGGCTGTTTGAAGTGAGAAATGAATCTAACTTATTTTTTAAGTAGGTTTTGAATTAACATAAAGAACTTACTAGAGGCGAGGAGATTAAAGATGGCAGCGTGACAGGTGAGACACAGGCTTCCTCCTAAAACCGCATATAATACGAAAATATAATTAATACAACTAATCCTGAAAGAGCAACAGGAAAGAGGACTGCGCCAGACTGGATACACCTGAGAAAAGAGCAGACCTCACAGAACAGGGTAACGTACCAAAGTTGTGGCCCAGGGGGACCCAAGCCCTTCCCCCACCCCAGCTCACCAGCGGGAGGAAGAGAAACTGAGCAGGCAGGGAGTGGAGGCGTGTGACTGCTGAATACCTAAATTTGGAGATCTGCTCTGGGAGCACAAATCTACAGTTCATGGTGCTTGCATGATACTCTCGTGCTTATGGGGTTGGAAAGCTAAGACAGACAGAATTCCTGGAGAGACTGAGATAATAGCTGCTTGTGAAAAGCAGGGATACATATCTGGCTGCTCTCAGACAAAAGAAAGGTGGGCAGACTGAGACACGTCCTAACAAGGAAGCCCTTAGCAAGAGCGCTGCTAAAGGGGCAAGGATTGCACAGAGCTTACCGCTCAGGAGAGAGGACAGGTAGACAAAATTGTCCAGGTGGACTCTGCCCAGCAGGTTGGGAGTTTTGCTATAAAGACTCTCATATGTAAGGAGGAAAAAGAAATCTTCTGCCTTAGACGATCTTCAGGTGATCCAGATCCCTGGCTGGCTACACAGCCCCAAGGACCCCCTCCATGATACACAGCCTATTTGTGCTTTCTCCCGGCAAGCCACATGAGGTTCGCAAACTGGCAAACCCTACCCTGGCGTTAGGCCACCCAGAGGCAGATCTGTCTACAGCAACTACAAACACAAAGCATAGAGGCTTATATCTGTGTGTTCAGCCCACTGGTTCAGGCAGTGGACACAGGCATAGCAGCTGGGTAGCAGGAAACAGCTCTTTCCTCCCCCCAGACACCAATACCACTCCCCTGTAACCCCCAACATTGCTTCAGGGGCTGAGCAGCTCCAGGAAGTAGAGCTTCTGGGCACTAGAGGGTGCCATATACAAATATGAAACGCCAAAGGATTCTGATTCAGAGTAAAATTATTAATACCACTCCTGAAAAAGATTTAAATGACATCGACCTCATGACTCTTCCTGAAAGGGAGTTCAAAATAAAAATCATTAACACGCTCATAGAGGTATGGAAAGCTATTCAAGAATTCAGGAATGGAGGACTTCTGGGAAGATGGCAGCGTGAGCAGGGCAGCGGAAATATCCTCCCAAAACCATATATATTTTTGAAAATACAACAAATACAACTATTTCTAAAAGAGAGACCAGAGGATACAGTACAACAGCCAGGCTAGAGCTACACCTCCGAGAACTCAGCGCCTCAGGAAGCGGGTAAGATACAAAGCCGCGACCTGGCGGGACCCGAGCACTCTCTCACCCCAGTGCACAGGCAGGAGGAAAAGATTCAGAGCGGGGAGGGAGTGGAAGCAGAGGCCCGCCAAATAACCAGCCCTGGTGATTTGCACCGGGAGCACTGACACACATCGCACGGTGTATCGGAGATTAGAGAAACAGAAGGGGAGGATCTGAGAAGGACAACGCAACCGGGTCCTCTCAGCAGGCTCCCCGGGACAAAACAAAAGTGGGTGCTTTTTTAAAAGGCTTAAAGAGACAAGAGCCCAACACCGGAACAAAATCGTCCCAGGGCACTCAGCCCAGCAGGCTGGGAGTCCTGAGGAATCTCGGACCCCTTGGCCAGTGGTCAGGCACAGGAGCCGCGCCACCGAGGCTTCCCACAGAGATCAGCAGCCTCCCATTCATTCCCTTCCCGGCCAGACCCGCAAAGGGTCCAGCGGAAAGGAACAGTGGAGCAGCAGTATCACCTACAGCATTATCACAGAATCTACTCCTGGCGGGCTTTTTTTTTTTCTCTTTAAAAGTCTTAAAGAGCCCAGCTGACATACATGGCGCCTACCAGCGACCACTTCTATCGCCATGAAAAGACAGAGGAATGTGGTACAAACAAAGCTTAGCCAGACAACCCCAGAGAAGGAGCCTGATGGGATGGACATGCACAATTTTCCTGAAAAAGAATTCAGAATAAAAGTCATAACCATACTGATGGATCTACAGAGAAATATGCAAGAGCTAGGGAAGGAAGTGAGGGAAGTGAGGAAAGACAATGCAGAAATGAGACACGCGATCGACGGCCTTAGCAGCAGACTGGACAAGATGCAAGAGACTGTTAATGGAATAGAAATCAGAGAACAGGAATACAGAGAAGCTGAGGCAGAGAGAGATAAAAGGATCTCTAGGAATGAAAGAATATTAAGAGAACTGTGTGACAAATCCAAACGGAAAAATATTCGCATTATAGGAGTACCAGAAGAAGGAGAGAGAGAAAAAGGGATAGAGAGTGTCTTTGAAGAAATAATTGCTGAAAACTTCCCCAAGTTGGGGAAGGAAATAGTCTCGCAGTCCACGGAAGCCCACAGATCTCCCAACACAAAGGACCCAAGGAAGACAACACCAAAACACATAATAATTAAAATGACAAAGATCAAAGATAAGGACAGAGTATTAAAGGCAGCTAGAGAGAGAAAAAAGATCACCTACAAAGGAAAACCCATCAGGCTATCATAAGACTTCTTAACAGAAACCTTACAGGCCAGAAGAGAATGGCATGATATATTTAACATAATGAAACAGAAGGGCCTCGAACCAAGAATATTGTATCCAGCACAATTATCATTTAAATTTTAGGGAAGGATTAAACTATTTCCAGACAAGCAAAGGCTGAAAGAGTTTGCCTCCCATAAACCACCTCTACAGGTTATCTTAAAGGGACTGCTCTCCTAAGGCTAAAAAGATGTCACCAGAGAAAACAAAATCATAGCAAAGAAAGCAGACCATCCAAATACTAACTAAAAGCAAAGAATAAAACACCTAGCATATCAAGAATGGAGGAGGAAGAATAAGAAGGGAGAGAAATAAAGAATCACCAGACTGTGTTTACAATAACTTAACAAGAAAGTTAAGTTAGAGTGTTAGATAGTAAAGAAGTTACCCTTGAACCTTTGGTAACCATGAATCTAAAGCCAGCAATGGCAATAAGTATGTATCTATCAATAACCACCTCTCCAGTGTATTTTGGAGGGACTGCTACAGATGGAAGTGTTCCTAAGGTTTAATAGCTGTCACCAGAGGTAATAAAACCAGTAAAGGAAGTAGAACAGCTAATTACTAAGCAAATGCAAAAATTAAAATAACTATCTCCAAAGTCAATCAAGGGATAGACAAAGAGTACAGAATATAATACTTAATATATAAAGAATGGAGGAGGAAGAAAAAAAAAGAACCTTTAGGTTGTGTTTGTAATAGAATATTAAGTGAGTTAAGTTAGACTCTTAGTAAGGAAGTAAACCTTGAACCTTTGGTAACCATGAATCTAAAGGCTGCAATGGCAGTAAGTACATACCTACTGATAATCACCCTAAATGTAAATGGACTGAATGCACCAATCAAAAGACATAGAGTCACTGAATGGATGAAAAAACAAGACCCACCTATATGCTGCCTACAAGAGACTCACTTTAAACCCAAAGACATAAACACACTAAAAATGAAGGGATGGAAAAAGATATTTCAAGCAACTAATAGGGAGAAAAAAGCAGGAGTTGCAGTACTTGTATCAGACAAAATAGACTTCAAAACAAAGAAAGTCACAAAAGACAAAGAAGGACATTACATAATGATAAAAGAGTCAATCCAACAGGAAGATATAACCGTTATAAATATCTATGCACCCAACACAGGAGCACCTACATATGTGAAACAAATACTAACAGAATTAAAAGGAGAAATAGAATGCAAAGCATTAATTCTTAGGAGACTTCAACACTCCACTCACTCTGAAGGACTAATCAACAAGACAGAAAATAAGTAAGGAGACAGAGGCACTGAACAACACATTAGAACAGATGGACCTAACAGATATCAACAGAACTCTACCCTCAAAAGCAGCAGAGTACACCTTCTTCTCAAGTACACATGGAACATTTTCAAGAATACATCATATACTAGGCCACAAAAAGAGCCTCGGTAATTTCAAAGAGATTGAAATTGTACCAACCAGCTTCTCAGACCACAAAGGTGTGAAACTAGAAATAAATTACATAAAGAAAATGAAAAATCCCACAAACACATGGAGGCTTCACAACATACTCCTAAATAAATAATGGATCAATGACCAAATAAAAACAGAGATCAAGCAATATATGGTGACAAATGACAACAATAATTCAACACCACAAAATCTGTGGGACGCACCAAAGGCCATGTTAAGAGGAAAGTATATTGCAATACAGGCCTATGCAGGAAAGAAGAACAATCCCATATGAGCACTCTAAACTCACAATTAATGAAACTAGAAAAAGAAAAACAAATGAGGCCCAAAGTCAGTAGAATGAGGGACATAATAAGATTAGAGCAGAAATAAATAAAATGGAGAAGAATAAAACTATAGAAAGAAAGAATCAATGAAAGCAGGAGCTGGTTCTTTGAGAAAATAAATGAAATAGATAAACCCATAGCCAAACAAGAAAAAAAGAGTCTACTCACATAAACAGAATCAGAAATGAGAAAGGAAAAATCACTAAGGATACCACAGAAATACAAAGAATTATGAGAGAATACAATGAAGAATTATATGCTAACAAATTGGATAAACTAGAAGAAATGGACAACTTTCTAGAAAAATACAACCTTCCAAGGATGACCCAGAAAGAAACAGAAAATCTAAACAGACCAATTACCAGCAACAAAATTGAACTGGTAATCAAAATACAACCTAAGAACAAAACACCTGGACCACATGGCTTCACCGCTGAATTTTGTCAAAGTGAAGACCTAATACCCATCCTCCTTAAAGTTCTCCAAATAGTAGAAGAAGACGGAATACTTCCAAACTCATTCTATGAGGCCAGCATCACTCTAATACCAAAACCAGGCAAACACACAACAACAAAAAAAGAGAATTACAGACCAAAATCCCTGATGAACATAGATGCAAAAATACTCAACAAAATTCAAACCGAATTCAAAAATACATCATAGAGATCATCCATCATGATCAAGTAGGATTTATTCCAGGGATGCAAGGATGATACAACATTCGAAAATCCATCAACATCATCCACCATATCAACAAAAAGAAGGACAAAAACCACATCATCATCTCCATAGTTGCTGAAAAAGCATTTGACAAAATTCAACATCCATTCATGATAAAAACTCTCAACAAAATGGGTATAGAGGACAAGTACCTCAACATAATAAGGCCACATATGACAAACCCACAGCCAACATCATACTTAACAGCAAGAAGCTGCAAGCTTTTCACCTAAGATTGGGAACAAGACAAGGATGCCCACTCTCCCCACTTCTATTCAACATAGTACTGGAGGTCCCAGCCACGGCAATCAGACAACACAAAGAAATAAAAGGCATCCAGATTGGCAGGGAACAAGTTAAACTGTCCCTGTTTGCAGATGACATGATATCGTACATAAAAAAACCTGGAGAATCCACTCCAAAACTACTAGATCTAATATCTGAATTCAGCAAAGTTGCGGGATACAAAATTAATACGCAGAAATCTGTGGCATTCCTATACACTAACAATGACCTAACAGAGAAAGAAATCAGGAAAACAATTCCATTCACAGTTTCATCAAGAAGAATAAAATACCTAGGAATAAAGCTAACCAAGGAAGTGAAAGACCTATACCCTGAAAACTACAAGACACTCAGGAGAAAAATTAAAGAAGATACCAATAAATGGAAACATCCCGTGCTCATGGATAGGACGAATTAGTATTGTCAAAATGGCCTTCCTGCCTAAAGAAATCTACAGATTCAATGCAATTCCTATCAAAATACCAACAGCATTCTTCAACGAACTAGAGAAAATCGTTCTAAAATTCATATGGACCCACAAAAGACCCTAAATAGCCAAAGCAATCCTGAGAAGGAAGAATAAAGCTGGGGGGATTATGCTCCCCACCTTCAAGCTTTACTTCAATGCCACAGGACTCAAGACAATTTGGTACTGGCACAAGAACAGACCCATAGACCAATGGAACAGACTAGAGAGCCCTGATATAAACCCAACCATATATGGTCAATTAATATATGATAAAGTAGTCATGGACATACAATGGGGAAATGACAGCCTCTTCAACAGCTGGTGCTGGCAAAACTGGACAGCTACATGCAAGAGAATGAAACTGGATTAGTATTTAACCCCATACACAAAAGTAAACTCAAAATGGATCAAGGACCTGAATGTAAGTCATGAAAACATAAAACTCTTAGAAGACAACATCGGCAAAAATCTCCTGAATTTAAGCATGAGCCACTTCTTCCTGAACACATCTCCTCAAGCAAGGAAAACAAAAGCAAAAATGAACTCATGGGACTACATCAAATTAAAAAGTTTCTGTACAGCAAAGGACACCATCAACAGAACAAAAAGGCATCCTACAATATGGGAGAATATATTTGTAAATGACATATCCGACAAGGGGTTAACATCCAAAATATATAAAGAACTTACACACCTCTACACCCAAAAAGCAAATAACCCAATTAAAAAATGGGCAGAGGATATGAAGAGACAGTTCTCCAAAGAAGAAATTCAGATGGCCAACAGACACATGAAAAGATGCTCCACATCACTAATCATCAGGAAAATGCAAATTAAAACCACAATGAGATATCACCTCACACCACTAAGGATGGCCAGCATCCAAAAGACTAAGAACAACAAATGCTGGCAAGGATGCGGAGAAAGGGGAACCCTCCTACACTGCTGGTGGGAATGTAAGCTAGTTCGACGATTGTGGAAAGCAATATGGAGGTTCCTCAAAAAACAAAAAATAGAAATACCATTTGACCCAGGAATCCCACTCCTTGGAATTTACGCAAAGAATACAGCTTCTCAGATTCAAAAAGACATATGCACCCCTATGTTTACTGCAGCACTTTTTACAGTAGTCAAGATATAGAAGCAACCTAAGTGTCCATCAGCAGATGAATGGATAAAGAAGATGTGGTACATATACACAATGGAATACTATTCAGCCATAAGAAAGAAACAAATCCTGCCATTTGCAACATGAATGGAGCTGGAGAATATTATGCTCAGTGAAATAAGCCAGGCAGAGAAAGACAAGTGCCAAATGATTCCCCTCATTTGTGGAGTATAACAACGAAGCAAAACTGAAGGAACAAAACAGCAGCAGACTCAGAGACTCCAAGAAGGAACTAGTGGTTGCCAAAGGGGAGGGGTGTGGGAGGGCGGGTGGGGAGGGTGGGAGAAGGGGACTGAAGGGTATTTTGTTTAGTACACATGGTGTGGGGGATCACAGGGAAAACAGTGTAGCCCAGAGAAGGCAAACAGTGAATCTGTGGCATCTTACTACACCCAAGGACAGTGACTGCATTGGGGTATGGGTGGGGAGTTGATAATATGGGTAAATGTAGTAACCACATTGTTTTTTCATGTGAAACCTTCATAAGAGTGTATATCAATAATACCTTAATAAAAAAAAATAACTTAATAGAGGCCATATAGTTTTGCTGTTAGCAAATCAATCTGTTACCAGAATGAATTTTTGTGACATGAACTAATGTTCTGCACTACCCATTTTGAAAAGTGTATTATTTTCTTCACAGAAGTTGCACTTTGAATACTATGTTGCTTTCAAGTACATAGTTTGTATAAAATAGAAGTAAAAGGGGAATAGTAAAGCAGAACATTTACTCAAACTGAAAAGGTAATGAGTCACTACAATGACATTTCTTAAGTCTAGCCAAAGTTGTTGAAGAACTTCCAACAGGAGACTTCAAAAATCTCTGATTTACTCATATGTGTATATGCATACAACTTTTTAAAAAGAGTATTTTGGTGTCAGGAAGTATTAGAAATTATATCTTTTACTGTCTAACTCATTACAATATGGAATTTTATAAAATTGATTCTGCCTATATTTAAACTCAGAGAAATTGTAGACACATAAAAAATTATATCATATATATGGTTAAGATTAACTGGGAAGGCTTCTCAAGGTCACACAGTAATGTCAGGTAATGGAGATATTCATGTACCTGACCAGGAAACCACCTTTTTAAAAATGCTTTAGGAGATAAGCCTAGAAGAAGAAAAAAGGGAGAAGGGAGGAGAAACCAAAGCAATTAGGGCAAAGTCTTCAAGGACAACCACAGATGGACGTGACCATTCTCCATGGGACAGTCCTTCTTTAGAGAATTAGTATCTGTTTACTCAGCTACCAACAGCTATATTCTGAATCTATAGCCATATGTATTAAAAAGTGTTTAAGTAATCACCTGAAAGGGTTACTGTAAAAGATTTCAACGACCTGTCATCAGTAAAAGCCAGTAAGATGCTGGTCATATTTCATAACTGTTTATGTTCTTTATTTGAGTATCTCTCTAATCCAAGCAACTTACTTCGTGGCTTTTTCCAAACAGTTGTAGTTAACAACAGGAGCAAATAAGAGGATTCACCACTGTCACTGTGGCTTGGCCACACAGTCTTGATCATAAAACCCCAACCTGGTGTCATTTACAACAGATGACTATTAATTTTATTGGCTATCTGTGTAATGGAGCTCAGAAAAGAAGACACAAAGCCAAGAAAGTGAGACATAATAGAAGGCAAGGGTGGAAATATTTTCTGGAAAGAACAAATGGTTAAATGTGCCCAAAGTCAAGTAAAAAATAATGAGAACTCTGTGTTTTTTTAATAAGACCACTAGATATAAAAATTAAGATGTTATTTATGTAGTACGTAAATCTACAGAGATTATATCTGACTATTCTAGGCTCAAGAGCTATTAAGCCAGGGATTATCTCTTGACCAACCAACGTAAATTTCTAAAATGTCAATGTTTAAGCATCAACTACCACAGAACAAAGATAAGGCTAAAGAGATATTCACCTGTCTGACTCTTCTTTCTCTTATGACCTGCTTCAGTAACAAAAGTAATTGAAAAATAATTTCCTCAGATTCCCAACTCCACACCTACCCAAAAACCAGAATCTAGGTCTTTCTTTACTACAATAAATCACTGCTTTTCAACCTGGGGAAATTTTGACCTCTATGGGACACAGAGCAATTTCTGGAGACATTTGATTGTCAAGACTAAGAGGAGGGAGTGTACTACTGGCATCTAGTAGATTAAAGCCAGGGATACCGCTGAACATCCTACAGTGTACAGGACAGCTCCCCAACAAACAACTGTCCAGCCCACAATGTCAGCAGTGCCCAGACTGAGAGACCCTGGCATAGATGAATTATCCATGCTCCTTTCTAACCCGAGTCCCTAGATGATGCACTAGATCCCATTCCCCCTCTTAAACTACTACTGGACATAGATCTAGTAATTCTCACCTCTGGCTATTACATCAATTTGTATGCAATAAAAGGGTGAGTCTTAACTAAGTGAATCCAAGAGATTGTATGAATTAATATATTTTTTAAGATATTAAAGGGCTAATCAAAGATGTAGCAATTCCTCCTTACTATATAATTATTGTTTATATGTAGAAGAAATTTATCAAGAACATGAAAAAGAGTTCTTCTTAAACAGAAACATTCTTGAAATCTGTATTCATCACTTACAAATGTTTTAAGTTACAATTTAACTTTTTAAAAAACTTCTCATACATGCACCGGTCTTCTGTTTGAAAATACACATGACATTACCTAAATCCAAATTTCCTTTGCACATCATACAACAGGAACCTGGCACCGGGCAACTTAAGACAACAGAAACACAAAACTTTTACTCTCTCATGTCTTCACAAATTACACTGTAAAACCATCATTTTTTAAAGTAAGTCAAAGTTTTAACTAAAATAATGTTTGTGAGATTGGAACAAAATGGAATGGAACTGGAACAAAGTGAGAATGGAACAAAAAGGTGAGGGGCATTATATTTCTACAGATTATGCTTTTTATTTTTAACTGGAACACTACAAGAATCTCAAACTTCTGGGGGTGGCAGGGCAGGGGGAGTTGGCTGTTAAATACAGTCTTAAAACTACTAATGCTAAGACCTAAAATCCTATTTCAAATTGCTATTACCACAGTGAACTCCAAACGGGAAAACTCCTCATGGAATTTATAACCCCTGACACTACCATCTTTCACTATTCCTCACTTCACTCTCACTCCCAGTGTAAATGCTATCATCACTCACTACAGTCACTTCTGTGCATAAACCTTCATCTCCCTTGGCCTCTTTTCATTTCTTTGCTATTCTCTGGCAAAACCCTAGTTAAATCCACTCTCCATCTAATCAGTGCCTGAACCTGTGCAGTTGAATGTGACCATAAAAAAACTCAAACCTGCACATAACTGGTCTTACTTTAAACACAAAACTACAACTAAGTGGGCCCTTGCCAATGTGCAGAGAATTAAATCATTTTTCCCTAGGCCCTTCACTTTACTACTCTCCTAGAAGGCTAATCCTTTTCTTCTGGACTTGCCACAAAACTCTGGCACCTCTTCCTCTCTCCTTGCTCTCAACTGAGGACTTTGCTTCCTTTCTCAAAGGCAGAAACCAGTGAAAGAGAAATTCCACATTCCACATCTACCACCTATCTGTACTCACTGACTCTGCCTTCTCTCTTATTACTACAAATATGTCCTCGTTCTTATCTAAAGCCAACCCTTCACTTCTTCACTTTTTCCCATTTCATATAGCTTACTGAAGAACACCGGTACAGCAAATCACAAACCATGCTGTGGGCAAATAAATATTCTAATACAATTTTTAAATGAAACATCACCCGTGAGCAGCTTCTTCAGTGCACTGATATTTAAATATTAGACTGGTAAGCTACATTTTTAAAATGCTAATTTTAGAATCTCAATCTGTAAAACTGAGTTAATGTATAAAAATGGTATTATAAAGCATACCAAATGAAATGATTAGTATCACCAAGAATGACATTTGATTTTAAAATGCCAAATTTTGAATTTCTGAACAACACCTTATAAATTGTAGAACTGCCAATTCCTAGTGTTTATAAACAAATACGTACTTTGGTACTGAAACGTTAAGTTAATTTTGTCATAGAAGTAAAACACTCTTTAAGTTGAAATACCTAGACAACTATGGGACAAATATTTCATAGGTTCATTATTTCTGGATGTTTACCATATTTCTGTTTAAAAATTTATAAGATTCAATGAAATTAGACAACACTACTTTTTTAGTCTAAGGAAAAGGGGAGATAAAAATCACATCAGATTCTTTCCCTAAGTGCATTTAAAATTCTTGTTTTTTAAAAAAAAGGAGAGTGTGTTTGTGTGTGTAAAGAAAGTAAGCAAAAATAGTAATAATGGCTCCCTTGACAAATAAATGAGATAACGGTCTTTGAAATAACTGGGTTCGGACTAAATTCCAAGGTTTTCAACATCACACTGAGTAGAAGCCAGCCAAGCTCCAAATACAGTTTACAAGCCACCATGCCAACTCCCCTTAAGCCTCATTTAAGAAGGATTACTGCACAATCTAACCTCGCTGTGCCACTGGCTTCAGTGGTGAGTCCAAGGAACTGACTAAACAAACATGGGGCTTTAGCAAATGTACTCTTCATTAGCTACAGAGAACACACTGACGAAAGCTATTCAATGTTCAGAAGTCAGACTCCCTCTCATAAGGTTGCCACAATCTTTAGTTAAACCTTAAACTTTTAGGATAATTACAATCAATCAGCAGTAAATGTAGTAGATAATATTCCTATTGCAATATTAAATAACGAAAACTAACAGAAGTAAATTAGCAGTTACAGAACAAAGATGGTATGCAAAATAGTTTTTAAAAGTGCATAAATGGAAACTGTATACTTTCAGGAAATGTGGAGTTTGTTTTTTAACAAAGAGAGGGATGTTTTCAGTTAAGTGGCAACTAGCCAATGTCTCACTTTGAATCAAATCTGTCACTGAAATGAGGTTTTCCAGGAAGCAATAAGAATAAAATTTTAGGCTTCAAAGAAACGCAGCTTAAGAAAAAAGTTCTGTGGCAAATACACATCATGTCAGTAAAGTAAACAATAAATCATTTATCCAACCTGAAATCTGAACAGTTTCCGAGACGTCAATTATACCGAATCTCTATCCAAACTGCAGGTTTGAACTACTTTTCTGATGCAAATACACATACACACAAAAAAAATCAATAAAAGCCATTATTTTGATTTAAATCACATATCTAAAAACCATTAACTATTTATCACTTGAATTGACATTTTCGGTTTACAAGAGAACTAAGTCATTCCTATTAAGGTTTCAATACTATGTCAGGCTTATTTGACAATCACTACCAAATATTCATGACTCATGCCTGTTAGAAGTAGTATTGTGCATGATGGTGGGGTTTTTCACTAGGTGTAGTGTTCTGACTTACAAAATAATACATTAAGGAATATTGTCATAGGAAATGTAGAACGCATCTCTGGTATTAGTGAATCACCAAAGACCTAAGGAAAGCCAGCACATCCAAAATATTTTTTTCATATTATTAGATGGCAAGTCACACAAATTTTATCAAAATGTACACCAAGAAATTTTAACATACAAATATCTTTATTCTTGAAGCATCTCATTTGTTAAAAATTCATAACTGCTAAAGACTGGGATTCAATTTTAATTTTACAATTAAAAATTTTAATTTTATAAATGTTTACTACTCTCCTAGAGAATTCAGTGGGAAGCAACATTAACAGATAAAGGCAACACCATCTTTCTTATTTTTTAAACTATATAACTAACTGGGGGAATATGAATAACAAGACTCACTTGATCATGGTAACACAAATTCATTCCTGAAGTGTTATTTCCAAATTTTACAAAGGTATTTCAAAGATTTGTGTAAGCCTAAAATTGCTCTTATGTAATACCTTGTATGAAAATAAATAGGATTGCTGGTCATAACATTTAACAACATGGAAAGTCCAAAATTCTTTGCATACTAATTAAGCCCCTTGGTAATCTGGTCCCATCCTACCTATCTGATCAATTTCCTATTACTCCTTGCCCTGCCCACTTATTACAAAAATACCAGTTTTGCTGGTCACACACTGTTCTTCTCCATGCCTTTATTCATTGTATTCCCTTCTGAAATCAAGCAAAATCTCTTCATTTTGGCACCTCATCACACTGTTCCAAAGCTCATCATTTTCAAATCATACCTCCTCCACAATGCCTTCCCATGTCTCCCAAGCAGCAATAATCTCCTTTCTGAGTTACCACAGAACTATAATTATTTTATGAAACATCATTTTGTATATAACATTATACTTAGTTACATATCTTAATATGTTTTCTTTTCCCTACTTGACTAGGTGCCAGGTGACCTGATCACACTGCTGAATCAAAACAATCACTGAGCTATAAACCCCCAAATCAGAAAAGATTAGATACCAAGTTTATAGAAAAAAGCAAAGTCTTCCCACTCACCCCCTGGTGGAAGGGAGCATCAATATCTATACCTACATTTTCATTCCTGTTTAGGGGTTTATTGCATAGTAAACTGTTTCTTCAGGAATAATTTATATGGATACAATAAATTAAAAGACTTAAAATATCTCACTTAACTGTACAGAAATCCTGAGTTAAGCATGTGATACTAAGCATTATACAGCTGAGGAAATTAAATCTCAAATGATTAAGTAATCTATTACAAGGTCATTACAGCACGAAAGTGCAAAAGCTGGTGCTAGTGTCCAAGCTGGCTATATTCAACTTACCGCTTTTGTTTCACTACATAATTCTGCCTCTAGATAATCAGTAGCAAACTGAAATACAGAATTTAGAATAGGGGCAGACAGACCAGAGAGAAAAGTACAGTGATGGCCTTTACAGTCTTTTCTAGTTCTAAGAGTCTACATTTAGTGCACTTATGAGTCCACATTTAATACACCTATGATAGATTTTTCTTGTCCTCTAAACAGCAACCTAGAAAATGTGTTCCCAAGTCTACACTTTGCAATTCAAAATTCTTCCCTAATTAATCTAACCCATCTTTCTACTGCTCTCTCCAAACTTGGAGCTCCCAACAGCTGCTTACTGCTATGCCACATAAAGCATGGTTCTTAATACCCAATGCTTTGTGCTCAGGCTGATATCACTTTCCTATCCACTTGTCCTAATTTCTTGTTTTCTCCAGTTAAACCGACTTAGTGACTCCTGTCCACAGATTTCAGCTTCCTGTTACCTACAAAATCACATTTCACACATTTTATTATATGTGCTCTCGCTTCTCTGTGGAAGTCAATATAAAGTAGTGGTTAAAACCAAAGACCCCAGAGCCAAATGACCTCCTCTACTTCTAATGTGTCCTTTGGAAGATTACTACCTTCTCCACGCCTCTGTTTCCCCATCTATAACCAGGAAATCATAGTCCCTACATCACAGTAACAATATGACAAAATGAGTTAATATCAAAAACGTGCCTTCAACGATGCCTGACAAATACTGCTCCAATGTTAGCTGCTATATTGTCATTTCTTTCCAGTATCATGGTTAGTTTTATCCCCTCAGAACTATTACTATCTCACAATGCTAGACACACTGTGTTATTTGTAAGTTATATTTTAATGATATGCTTTTAAGTCTTTCCAAAAAAGTTCACTTTATCAGGTACTAACGTATCTTATTTTATAATGCAAAACAGTATATGCTAAAATATAATACAGAAAATGTAACTATACTAATCATAGAGGATGTACAGAGGTAAATATCTGCTCCATTAAATCTGAATTCTGTCCTGATCCAACTGTTCCACTTAATCAAACACCATGCAAACTATTAAGAGTTTGTCCTGAGTTTAACAGCCAATTTCCCACAGAAAGAACAAGTGCCTTCTGCTAAAAGATCTTAATAATCCACAGGGCCTAGAGAGTACTGCCTTTTTTTCTTTTTTCTTTTTTAAGTTAAGAAAGGCTTTTTTCCTCTCAACAGAAATCAATGAAAAGCCTCTTGAACACAGCAAAGAAGATAAGGTTGATTTTAGCTACAATGTAAGTCTCTGTAGAATTTCAGAGTGCCAACAATAGTGTCAGTTTTCTCATTCACTGGATTTATTCCTGTTTTTTCAGAACTACAATAATCTATGCAATGCTACTAACTCCTCACCAGTATTATATTTTACATAACATAATTAACAAAATTATATAATCACTGTCATATCACAGCTGCTATTATTCGTCCTGGAAAGAAATTCTGAACATGAAGGAAGGAATTAATTATACAATGGCCAACAAGACCAATATTACATTTCTAAAACCATGTTTTTGGAGCTGTATGAAGATAGCTAAATATTCATGTAAAAAAATAAAAGGAAAAAATCTATGCTCAGATTAAAGGATATACCGTTCAAAGACCTTCAATTTTTCACAAACTATGAAAGGATGGAATGGTCATGAAAATTGTAATAGATTTCTGCTCAGATTTTATACAGTCAGTGAACTATACAGATGCCAAGAAAATATTTATCTATTAAAAGGAAAATAATTCACACTTATAATTTTTAACTAAACATCTTGAGATAATTGTATAATGACACGCAGTTGTAATAAATAATACCAAAAGATCTTCTGTACCCTTTATATAGTGACCCCCATTGCTAACTACTTGCAAAACTATAATATAGTATCACAAGCAGGATACTGACTTTGATACACTAAGACAGAGAACATTTCCATCATCACAAGGGTACCTCATGTTCTCCTTTAATTCTTCTCCTCTCCTTCCCCTTTTTAAACTCCTGGCAACCACTAATCTGTTCTATATGTCTATAAATCATTTCAAAAATGTTATATAAATGGAATCATACAGTATGTAACCTTTGGGATTTGCTTTTTCACTCAGTACAATTCTCCTGAGATTCATCCAGGTTGTTGCAGGTATCAACAATTTGACCTTTTTATTAACCAAAAGTATCCCGCTGTATGGATATGTCATAAATTAGTTTAATCTTTCAGGTGTTCAAGGATCTGAGTTGTTTCCAATTTGGGGCTTTTACAAATAAAACTGCTAAAAATATTGGTGTATACAGGTTCCTGTGTGAACATTTTTTCTTATATCTGGGATAATGCCCTGGAGTATAATTGCTGGATTGTATGATGTTTCATGTTTAGTCTTTCAAAAAACTAACAAACATTTTCTATAGTGGCTATACCATTTTATAATCCCACCAGCAACAAGTAAGTGATTCAGTTTCTCCATATCCTCTCCAACATTTGATACTGTCACTATTTTGCATTTCAACCATTTTGATAGGTATGTAGTAATAACTGATTACAGTTTTAATTTGCACTTCCCTAATGGCTAAAGATGCTGAACATCTTTTAATATGGCTATTTGCCTTGTGTATTTGTCTCTTCATGTCTTTTGGCCATTTTTTAATTGGATTTGGGTTTTAACTACTGAGCTTTGAGAAATTGTTACATATTTTAGATACTAGTTCTTTATCAGATACAGGGTCTGCAAAAATTTTCTCCCACTCCAACATTTTTTTTTATCCTCTAAAAGGGGCTTTTGTAGAGAGCAAGTTTTTAATTTTGAGAATCAATTTATCAAGTCTTCCTTTTTTGAACTGTGCTTTTGGTCTAAGAACTCTTAACTCACTCCTAGATCAGGAAGATTTTCCTACATATATGATGTTTGTTTACAAATTTTTATGTTTTATGGTTTCGCATTTTACATTTAAAGCCTATTGTTCATTTTGGGGTAATTTTTATGTAGTGTATGAGACTCAGGTCAAGGTACAATTACTCTACAACCAATGGTTGAAAAAGTGTATGAATTTTCACCACATGAGATTTGTCTGTACATGTTTTGTTAGATTTACATCCAGTATTTTTTGAGCAATTATAATAGTATTTTCAATGTTGTCCACATGTTCATCACTAATACACAGAAAAATACAAATGATTTTTTATGTTTATCTTTTAGCCTGTGACCTAGTTAAACTCACTTATTAGTTCTAGATTTTCTTTTTGGTAGACTCCTTGGAATTTCCTACGGAAAAAAAATGTTATCTGCAAATAGGGTCTATTTTATTTATTTCTGATCTGCATTCTTTTTTTTGTCTTACTGCACTGGCTAGAACTTCAACATTAAATTGAATAAAACGGTGAAAGCAAGCACCCTTGCCTTACTTTTGATCTTAGAGGCAAAATTTTTAGCATTTCATTATTAAATATAATATTAGCTACAGGTTTTTGTCGGTATTCTTTATCAAGTTGAAGAAATTTCCCCATTATTTTTCTGAGAATTTTTATTATGAATGGATATTAATTTTTGGACTTGAATTTTCAGTTTGCAATTGAAATTCACAAAGAATATTGCTTT
>JAVSCE010018215.1:0-49828 GCA_032199065.1 Smutsia gigantea | reverse complement strand
AAAGGACTTAGCACACATCCTTCTCTCTGCCCAGAATGTGTTTTTCTTTTGCCTGGTTCTTCACCCAGCTAGTTCCTAACTCATCTTGTTGGGTCCACTTCCATGCATTTTCTCTGACAGACTTTGTATGAACACCTGCCATTCCACCAACTTGAGTTTTTCTCCTTCCATGCCATCCTCTCATAGTAGCCATGCTTTTTATTCACAGTGTGTGCTACCTTCGGTGATGGTCAACACAGACCTGGATTCATTGATCTGAACTCTTACCCTCCTACTAGAATTTAAGTTTTACGATGGCTGGGGTATACCTATCACAAAGTAGGACTTCCAAGAATATTTTTTAATAAATGAAGAAGGATAGGAGTTATCTGAAGTAAGGTGCTAACGTAAATATCCTAATGAGTAGAACTGACTTCCTTTTTGAGGTGTTAAGTACATTTCGGGTAGATGTTGGTGTGCAGAGTGAAGACACTCAGAGTATATTAAGTAAAAATCCCGAGTTTCCAGAGAGGTCACATGACTTGTGCAGAGTATCACAGTAATCAGGGGCCGTGCTAAAATGCAAGTTGGAAGTCTTTCAATTCTCAAACATCCTACTTCCGTGATATTCACATTTAACTAAAAAGGCTATTTATATTTAGCAAAAGAGTAGGTCCTAGACTGTTTTAATTTTTCATTCTCTAGGGCTTTAAATGCCAATGCTTAGAGAAACAAATAGCTTTTAAGTATTTCTAAAGGGAGCTGAGAGAAAAGTCCCAGGCTTTATCACAGATTTCATATTTGTGTAAGTGTTTCACCTTGAAGAACATATTCCCTACTGAGAATAATGAGCAGACATCCTCTGCATGCGATTGAAACTGTTTTGACTTTCCTGGCCAAGTCCAGCTTCTTGTCAGGAGGATGCAGCATTGTGTGTTGTGCCCAGCTGTGCCCACACTGACACCCACGCGCATGCCCCTGGTGATAGGAGGTGTGCTGGAGCAGGCAGCCAAAGATAAAAAGTAAGAGATGTGAATAGGATGGAAGTATTGTCAGAAGCATGAACAAGTTGCAACGTCTGATGGTTCTGCTGACATGTATTTCTGAAATGATGACTAACTGGTTTGAGAAGGTGAAGAACAGACCATGGAAACTAGACATAGAAGAGGGGAGGTGAATTAAGCCACATCGAAGGCAGATTGGATTCTTTGATTTTCAAGTAAACATTGAAGGTCCCCAGTATCTTTGTTTTTTCTCTGTGTCGTAGAACAGGCTTCCTTTATCTACTTTCTAGTGGCTCAGCTTATACATAACATAAGATGGAATAAGTAAAAGGCATTTAGCAATTCCTCTCCAGGCAGAGAGTCTCTACATCTAATAATACCTGAAAAGAGATGCTGAGAGGAGCCCTAGCCCTTCAGTGGGAAAACAGGTCCCTCCAGGGACATGCAGGGCAGCTCTGAAACACGGACTGCCCACACCCATGGTGCCTGAGGAAAAGGAGCCACGGCTCTTAGGAAGAGGACAAAAGGGGCTTGCTTCCCAGTGACCGTGGACAGAGGCAGCCCTGGGGTGGCCTCAAATGGAAAGACCTCTGTCTGTGTCCAGGAGTGGAGGGGCTGAGTTGACCAGGGGAGAGGAGCTTCTGCCTGGGAAGGGAAATGTGGCTGTAATAACCTGCAGGAACTGACCATCTGTGTGCATCCTTCTGGACTCTGGGAGGCGTGGCTGGCTGAATATAGGATGTTTAATAATGAACCGTCTCCCCTGTTCCTTCCACTAGGAAGCTGCAGTACAGGGCTTACACCCATCAGTGGGGTTTCTAGTAGTTTCCTGGCCACTGGGGTCAGAGGAGTGATCTTCTGTGTGATAAATCTGAGGGCTAATAGACACACTCATGGTACACGGATGCGGTCACTGGGCTCAGGTGTCAGAAACCCTGAAATCTAAATTCTGCTCTGCTGCTGAATAGTAGTCGAATTTGGACAAGGCTATTTGGAAGTACATCTGTGACAGTGTATTTTGTTATCTTCACATTTGACCTTCAGAAATGTGTCTACTTTCTCACTCTAATATTTTTTTTTTATTGTTACAAAACCCATAGTCTCCATCTCATGCCATAAGTTGAGGAAAGTGAGCCATGATCTAAAGAAAACGAGAATTTTGAAATCATTAGGAGACTCACAATGAAATTGAGGAATAATTATATGCCAATTATTTTATAAGCATCGTAAACAATTAGTCATGCACAACTTGTAGCAAAAGTATTAGCAACGTGTGAAAGACCCCACAAGAAGTGGGGTGTTGTAGATGTCCCCTTCAGGACTGGGGGATCTCGTCCCCCAGCTCTCAGTTGGTAGTCCTCTGGGACCTGGTTTGGCTGAAGAGACTTAGATTGCCTAAGGGTCGGCCCCCTTCTTCAGGGCAGTGCACAGTCACTGAGAGATGGTGGGCTGTGAAGCCTCAGCTCTGTGCCCCAGGAGGGGACAGCCCTGACTGAATGCCGCAGAGCTATTCAGGCGGCAGCAGCTGAGATTTTGTTGGGTCTCATCACGCCCAGCCACTCCCTTGGTCAGTCCGGTTTCTTTCCGTTCCACCTGTTGGTATTGATGCTAAGGATACTTCCACATAAACCTGCACTTGCGGCCCCAAGGAGGCCAACTTGAGACTTGGTGTATCACTCAAAACTCCTGTGGGCAACTCAGTTCCAGTCAAAATCATCTTTCTCAGTACAGCTTGTTCTCTAAGCCTTTTGCAGCATATCAGTCAAAGACTGACTGAACACCCTCCAGCATTTATGGCTTGTGCTGAGCAAAGTTAGCAAATCTCAGACAAAATGTATCCACGTGTCTCTCCACTTCTGTTGACTATCTATCTGTGAACCAAACTTTTCCCTCTTTCACTTTTTACATCCAGATATATAAGTACCCGATACATATGTTTTCCCCAAAATTTATTTAATTTTTCAGACGTTCAGAAAATTTGACATAGGACAGAGAACATCTGTGCAGTTCTCACCGAGATCCACCATCTAATATCCTGCCACATTGTCTTCCCTTTCTCTTTTTACTAAATAATGTAAAAGTCATATACATTACGATATTTCATTCTTTTATTTCCATATTCATCACCTAAAGGAAGGGACATTTTACTACATTTAGCCACAATACTGTTATCAAACCTAAGGTATTTAAGATTAATTCCATATCCCCGTTTTCCCCCCCAAAAGTCTTAAGATTTTTCTCCAATCCTTTGGGTATATCTCTTCAGATTCTTATAAACTAAAGCAGTCTCTCTGCCTTTGGTTTTTAAATAGCTTTACTGATAGGAACAATAAACTGCACATATTTGAAGAGTAAAAGTTGGTGTTTTTACACATGTGTATACCAGTGAAATCATCACTACAATCAAGACAGTGAACATATGCATCACCTCCAACCCTCCTGCCCCTTTCTAATCCTTCCCCTTCACTCCTCCTCTGTTCCCAAGCAACCACTGACCTGCTCTTTTGTCACTGTAAACTAGTTTGTATTTTCTAGAGTGTTATATACATAGGATTATGTGATGTGTGCTCTTCCTGTTGGGCTTCTTTATGGTTTCATCTGCAACCATACTGTTGAAAGTATCAACGGTTCATATTCCTTTTTATTGCTGAATAGTATTCCATTGTATGGATCTACCTCCCACATTTACTTGACCATTCATCTGTCAGTGGACACTTGTTTCCTGTTTTGGTTATTACAAAAAAGACTGTTACCAACATTATACACAAGACTTTGTATGGACATATTTTTCATTTTATTTTGGGTAAATACCTAGGAGAAGAGTGGCTGGGTCATACAGCAAGGATATGATTAACAACTGTTTAATCCAAACGATTTTCCAGAATGGCAGTATTATTTTACATTCTTATCAGCAGGGTATGAGGGTTCCAGTCCTTTCCAGTTCTTCTAAATCCTCTCCAACACTTGGTGCGGTCAGTCATTAAATTACGGCCATTCTAATTTATAGGTGTGGAGTAAAATCTCATTGTTACTTCAATTTTCAATTTCCTATTAACTACCGGTATTCAGCAGCTTTCATGGGGTTGCGTTTTTATTTTTTATTGGATGGATGGTTTCCTATTCCTAAAATTTGAGAGTTTGGATTCTAGATTCAGGACCTTTGAAAGTATTTTTCTCCTAGACTGTGGCTTGTCTTTTCATTCTCTTCATACTTGTTTTGGAAGAGTGGGAGGTTTTAATTTTGGTAAAGTCCAGTTTTTCAATCTGTTCTTTTATAGATTGTGCTTTTGTGATAGCTGAGTCTTTGCCTAGCCCAAGGCCACAGACATTTCTTCTGTGTCCTATAGAAGTTATAGATTTTATGTTTAGATCTATAATCCATTTCTCATTAACTTTTCTATATTGTATGAGGTGTGGGTCTAAGTTCCCTTCTTTTGGATATATCCTTTCCTCATGGCATTACCTTTGCACCTTTATTAAACTCACACATGTATGGACAACTGATTTTTCTTTATGGACTACCTGTTCAGTTCCATTGATCAATTTGTCTTTGTTTACACCAATATCATGCTAAACAGCTTTAAAATAACTCTTAAAATTAATTGGTGTTACCCCTCCAACTTTGTTCCTTTTCAGAATTATACTTGTCAATTTCTGTGAGAAGCCTTTTGAGATTCTGATTGGCATTGGATTCAGTTCATAGACCGATCTGTGGAGAATCGACATCTTAGCAATGTCAAGTCTTCTAACCCACCAACAATGTATGTCTCCCTCTAATTTACATCGACTTTAATTTCTCTCAGCAATATTATGTACTTTTCCAGTCACTGACTTGTTAGATCGCTGGCCCACACCAATACCTTATAAAATGCCCCACATTCTGACCGGCCAGGAGTACTTCAGGTGCTGCTGTAGGCCCCTGGATGCATCCTGTCAAGAGGTCATGATGTCAAGGCCACCTGCTACTGGTGATGCTGTTTGATTGTGTGATTATTATGGTGGTGACCGGATCTCACCATTATAACGTTGCACTTTACATTTGTAATTGGAAAGTAATCTAGGAAAGACACAGTGATACAAAATTTTTTGAAAAGTTAATCCATAAAGCTTTATTTAATACTTCTGCTATGACATGATTCTTTTCATCTATATTCTTGATGAACAGAATTCCAGTTTTCTCTTGAGATTAGAAAGGAGATGCTAATACTTTACGAACCCTCACTCCCCTAAAATAATAAATTACTAGGAATGATATGCCCTAGATTTCCTGGCTCTAATACCAAACAGCTGATGATCGATTAGGGGCTGGGGTTAGTCTGGGGGAAACCTGGAATGAGCCCTTAAGACATCAGGACATAGGAGAAGAAAATGGTCACTCTTTTTTAAAGTGCCAGTTTAGTTTCTGTCTCAGTGAGATGTTGTCACTATGGAGCCAGCCAGATTTTTATCAGTTTTGTACGTTTATAAGCTATGAATCAATGTGGTTTGTAGGCCGTCACTCAAAGTTAAATGCAAACAGACACCTGCCCTGATGGCGGTGCTCCCCGTGGACAGACACGGCTTCCAGCGGTGATCGCTTGCTTTCCAGACAGGGTGCATTTTAGTTGCACCAGGCTTGGGGCTCTGGGACAGTACATGTGTGAATGCTTTACATTGTCTCAAAAGATGCCTTTAAATGGACTCTGGGACTTCTGCTGTTTTCCAGTGCACCCTCTTTCTCCCTTCCAAGAACTCCTCTCCCATAGCTGTGAAGAATATTTTTGTAAAATAAAATGTCTTCCAAGGACACGCTACACCGTACACTCCATCGCGCAATGTTTCCTCATTCCGTTACATCCACGAAACTCAGCGTAACAGGTGCATTGCAGATTATGGGGAAACAGTGATATTTATTTTTGTTCATGAGGAAAATTGCCAAGATCCAGCAGTTTACAGTTAATGTTCACCTCATTTGGCTTGAATCAAAGCAGATCCTGAGAGGAGACAGCTAGATAGAAATATGAGCAATTCAGACAAAGGAGTATTCAGTTACTGGATCGAGGATTAGAAATTACCTTTACTATTTGAAAGGCTTCAGTTCGTAGAAATTTTAAAATCTTTGCTTAAAATGCCAAAGACATATTTGAAGTCAAATACCCCACATATTACATTTATATAAAATTGTCAGTGTTAACCTTTTAAAAACAGTCATTCATTATCTTTCCACACATTGAAAAAAAAAACAGCGAAAGTAGAAGGCTGAAATGTATGTAAACAAAAAATGGATGGGGACTTGCTAGAAGAATTCAAAGACTGAATCTAGGTCATATATTTCATAGTAACTATTTGATGATTTCATTGTATTTGGTGTTGGACTATGCTATAAACAATGATAGGGATTTTCCTAAGATTACCGTTTACAAAATCCTCCCCAAAGTATTTCCCTCAAAGTGTCCATGGAACATTTATTACAAAGGGCGTCACTAACTCGCTGCACATCAGCTGTCTCTCTAAGGAGCGACTACAGGTCCGTTCCACCGTGTTACTGCTGCTGGGACCTCCTGCTGTGACTAGCCTGTGTTGAATGCCACAGACAGAGTGAGCTGGCAAGATAAGATGAGGCAGGCAAACATTGCTTGCAACTTCTGGCTGGGTACAAGGCTACCAAATAGCTGAAGATTCACACAATCTCATGGTCTCCCTCCCCTACTTTTTGGTACATTCTCTATTCAAATGATGTACAGTGAGCATTTATTGGAGGTCTTCATATTGTGCTCTCTAAATTCATCAGGAATTTACTGAACTAGGTTTATAAAACTCATCCTGAGACCAGCAAGGCTTAATGCTTCAGATTCACTTAAATTTTAGGATGTGTTTATGTGGGTGTATACACACGCGCGCATCCTTCATGCATCTATAAGGAATGCCTCCTGATGTACATAAACTTGGGAATTATAAAGGTATCATAAATAGTACTTTTCATGTACTCTGGCTCTGTCATTATGTTATGGGTGGAGACACATACCTGGGAGCAGACTGGTTTCCCCAAGCCTCACTCACTCAGTGTAGTGGGAGGCATCTCTGGAGAATTCAGTGTCTGTTGTTAACCTCCAGCTGGGTCTATATATTGCGAGCAGAGCTCCTGCTCCCACTGGTCAGGGTGTCCCTCAGGGACCAGCTAGTGTCAAGTTTTCCTGACTTTTTCAGGCAGAGTAAGGTGCTCCCTCTACCATAATTAGTAAAATTGTTTATGTATCTGTCTCCCTTCCTCTCCCAATCACTATTACACTGGACTCTGAGGCTTTCTATTATGCATTCTGAAAGTCCATTCCCTAACATGAATGACTAGCAAAGTGGTGGACACTCACTAAATGTTTATTTGAAGAAAAGACAAAAAGGGAACAGAATTCTTATCCTTTTTTCTTTACTTTGCTATTTTATAACTCCGCCCTTCCTGTAGTGGACATTAACATCAAATGAAACCTTTTCTCTTCTTCTAGAAGCATGTTCTAGCTGCTTTCCTGCTCTTCTTTTCCTGTGCATTAGTGAGCACTGCCCAGATGCTTACATCTGACATGTCATTTGTGTTTGGTAACAGATTTATCATTCCATTGATTTCTAACCAACGCGCTCTGACGCCAGAAAGGCAAGCCCCAAGTAATCACTATCCCTTGAATGCTTAATCCCCCAAATCTGTCAACAAAGTGGAAAAACAAACAGCTAGATTTCTTACTTGACATACTCCTACATGGGAATTGTGGGCTTGACAGCACCACATTCTGATGGTCATTTCTGTTGGTCCCAGCATGGAGCAGACGGGGGCTTTACCTTGTCAGCACCGACATGCTGTCCCTTTGGCATTCAGTGCCTGCTTAGCCAGATGCGTTCACATAAAAACACTTTAGATTTTCCTCTGTCAATTTCAAAATATCTTTGTACTTCACCCAGAGTAAATCCTGATTATGTTTTCAGTAGCATAAGTTGTCAAGTGGCATTAGTCAATGTGAATTCACGTACCAGCTCAATTGCTAGGGACTAATGCCCATTTTAGGTGACCGAATACTTCAGTTGACAGAGATAACCTGATATTTTAAGGTGTAGTCTGAAAGCCCCAATTATTTCATTTGTTTTTCTAGGACCTCTTCTTGACCTTTTTTTTTTTTTTTTAATGCTTCAACTTTTCAAATGACATTTCTGAGGTAGGTGGTAATTTACACTTCTAAGTACAGGCATCAAGTTGCTTGACTCATACAAACGAATGCTGATATGCAGACAGTGGAGCCTTCACCTGGCTGCCACGGGGCACATAAAACGCTCCCTGCTTTTTCTCCATCACTACAGACTTTGTGTACGTCATTTTGCATGTTCTAGGAAATGCATATTTAATTACACACACACAGGCTTTACTTTATAGACAGAATAAAAACAAAATCTAAAGCAGAAACACATACCCATCACTGGAGAACTACCAAAAAATCTCTTTTCAAGTTGCTATTGTAGGTGCTAGGAGCCTGTCCCTTATTATCTCTTTTAATCATCTAAGAAAGGGTTATTCTTGTATTATGGATTGTAAATTGAGGTTGTTTATGTGACATGGATATGGTCGCAGAGGATGTAAGTGGCATAGCCCAGATCCGTCTTACATCTGGTTCCTTTATAAAGAAACCATGAAAATGGATACATTTATTTTCGGATTTTCCACATGTCCAAAATTTCCAGAGAGGGCAAGGATGAGCAGATTTCTATTCGGGGTGAGAACCGTTCCTCCCCGGAGAACCCATATGGTGCTCTGGGAAAGCAGTTCGTTCCGAGTCTCCTTCCTGTTACGAAATCCTCAGTAGAATCTAACAGCCATGACGGTTAGCAAACCTCTGCCAAGGTGTCAAGAGGGAGAAATTTTACTCCTCAGTCCCCACCCAGGGGGCATTGCCTCCCCCCACCCCCCAACCCCCCCCCACACACATAACACCTGCAATGTCTAGAACTTGCAAGAGTGACTTTAAGGATCTTAGACTGGGGTGGGCCTCAAATCTACTGACAAGCGTCCTTGAAAGAGGAAGCCCAGGATTGCTGGAAGCTGCTAAGCTGGGGGGTTAGCATGGAACAGAGCCTCTCAGAGCCAGCCCTGCCAACACCTTGGTTTAGGACTCTGGCCTCCAGAACTGAGAGAGAGAATTCCTGTTATGTTAAGCTGCCAAGTCTCTGATAGTTTCGCAGCCCCGGGAAACGGATGCAGCCAGTCGGAGGGCTCATGCAGGGCGTTCGTGAACACAGTGCCCCTGGGACTGCGTTGCCTTCCCTCCTCCTCTCCCCTGCCTTCTCTCTCTCTCTCTCTCTCTCTCTCTCTCTCTCTCGGTCAGCTAGGCGATGCCACCACAAAGTGCCAGCCAGGCCTTGGGTGGCTTAAGCAACAGAAATTTCTCTCTCACAGTCCCGGAGGCTGAGAAGTCCAAGGTGGAGCCGCCGGCGTGTAGGTGGCTCCGTCTCACTGTGGGCTCACATGGCCTCCTCTTTGTGCACAGGGAAAGGAGCAAGCTCCCCGGTATCTCTTCTTACAGGGCACTAATCCCTGCGTGGTGGCCTTATCGTCGACCCTGATTAGCTTCCGAACCCCTATCTCCCAATCCTCTCACACTGGGAGTGAGGGCCGGCACTTAGGAATTTTGAAGGAAGGCACAAATACTCAGCCGATATCCCAGCCTTCCTTCCCTCCCTCCCCTCTTCCTGTGGGTCTTTACTGAGGTATAATCACAAACAATAAAACTCTCTAATTTTAGCTGCACGATTGGCCAAGTTTTGGCAAATTAATCTAGTCATGTAAGAACCACTTCAATCATGATTTAGAAGATTTCCACCATCCTACACAGTTCCTTCATGCCTCTTTGCCATCAGTTCTCTCTCCCTGAATCCTTGCAAACATGGCTGTGCTTTCCTATCGCTACAGTTCTGCCTTTTCTATAATTTCATATAAATGGAATCGTGCAGTATGATGGTGGTGGTGCCTGGCTGATCTTATTTAGCATGATGCTCTGAGGGTCACCCGTGTTTGCTTACGTGGTAGTTTGCTCCTTTTGTTGCAGATTAGCATGCCACTGCACCAGCTGGTGACCATTTTTGGTGCTGCTGTGAACACCTAGGTACACCTGTTTTTATTCCTCATTTGTAAATACCTAAGGGTGGAATTGTTGGCTCCAAAGTATTTAATTTTGTAAGAAACTGCCAAACTGTTTACTTAAGTGGTCGTATAGTTCTGCCATACCCTTTAGCAAGGTGCCACGTTCTTTCCAAAGTTTGGGACTGTCAGTCTTTTCAATTTTATCCCTTCTACTGGGTTTGAAATGGCAGCTCACTGTGGTTTTAATTTGCATTTTGGGACTGATTTCACACTTTTCGTCTTGCACGGAAGCTCTATCCAGTCATTCCAATGGACACAGTTGCATGTTTCATTTCATTCTTTGGGTAAGAGGTAGTAACTTTGGGCCTCTGAACCAAAACAGCATAGGAAAATGGTTCTTCACAAACATTGCACGTAATGTCCATGTGCTTGCCCACACTGTTACCCTGAGAACAAATTTCTCATATGTGTTCCAAGTTCATCTTACAGTATGCTTCTGATTCTCATGGGTAGGGGGTCCTGGCTGACATGTCTTTCTCCTTAACTGCCCCGTCTGTAACATGAAAAGTTTGGTTCACAATAATTCTTAGGTCTGTGTGCATACAAGTTACCCAGGCACTAAAACAGTGATGAAGGTTCTTTTCCAGCCTCACTTTAGTTCAGTGGGTCTGCAGTGAGACCTGCAATTTTGCACTGAAGTGTTGTTAGTATTGTGTCGGTGTCAGGTGTTTAGTAAGTCACGGAGTCTCACTGTGGTGAGTTACTGGCTGTCACCACACAAAGACACTACAACATTGTTGCCTATATTCCCTATGCTGTATTTGCAGCCCCGTGACTTATATTTTACAGTTCTTGTACTGTGTAAACTGGTGTTCCTTTGACCATATTTTGAAAGAAGCTTGCTGAGATGATCTGTTATTCAGGATGTTTCGTCTATAAGAAACTACTGTGTAAGTAATATGTGCTTAATAAAAACAGGCTGATAGAAATCACTGATAGGAAATGAGCTTAGGCACATAAACTGTTACTTCCCTTGGGTTGGAGCAGCCATCCCAGGAAACCATCCCCAAGGTGTCCAGAAAAGACAGGCTTCCATTTGTCTTCTGTCAGATTCCCATCATGCTCTACCACACTCCTGCTGTCAGGCCACGGCCGAGGGACTCTTGTTTCTCCGAACCTGCTTCCCACTGTGAATGGGTGTGAGGATACCCCTCGTAGGGTTGTTGGTTGTGAAGCAAGTGGTACAGTACAGATGAGAGGCTGACTCAACACCGGGCAGTTAGAGAAGGGCTGCTGCTGTTAATCAAGGGGAACGACAAGCTCTCTCTCCTCTTAGCTAGTAAGCCTGCTTCTCCATTCTCTTCCTGCCGCCCTGCATAGGCTGCAGAGAGGAGAGATGATCCTCGCTCCCAGTCTGCGGGGGCCAGGCTGTGAGAGGTCAGGAGGGGAGGGAGTCAACACTCGGGGCTTAGCTGGTGACGCTGAGGACACGGGTCTGTGAGATGCGCTCTGTGGTGGCTTTGGAAAGACCCTTTCAGCAGATGTAGGGGTGGTTCACGAGAGAAGCTGAAGGGGAGGCCCGGTCTTCTGCATCACAGTTCTGTAGCCCACTTAGGTGTGCTGTATTTTGGGAGGGAATTTCAGCATCAATCTAGTACTTCTCTGAGTTTACTTTGAAATGAGTACACTGAATGCCCTTGTGGTTAGAAGGTCGCAAGCTGGGCTTGTCTTTAGCTGGCTTACTTTGTTCAAATGAGTGGATCCACAGAACTGCTGCTGGGGACCATCGAGGCGTTTGGTAAGGAGGTCCCTGGATCAGCCCACTGACTTCCTGTTAACTGTCAGAAGGAAGGAGAGCGACAAAGGTGGGAAAGAAGAGTGCATTTCTAGTGGTCTTAAGTGGAGAAGACCACCGATAGAACCTCCTGGTGGGAAGCCCTGTTGGATTACTGTCTCATGGAGAATTGGGGGTAAAGTGATGGGCAGTATTGCAGTATTTCCCAGAAATGACAAATAATTCCTGGCTGCCGTGTTTGAGTGTGTGCTGCGAGCCAGGCACTGTGCTCTGCGTAACGTGATTTATACAGTAGCTCATCTCAGCACCAGAAAGTCGGGCTGAGGCAATTCCCATCTCCTCGTACGAGACCACAGACTCAGAGGAAGGCCCAGGCCTCAGCCTCTTCACGGGACCGCTCACAAGTCACTCCTCCCCCAGCAGTGCCACTCTAGTAACAGATCCACGAAAGACAGCCTCTGGTTCCTTCCAGTAAATACTTCAGGGCCATTCATCCCTAAGCCAAAGGCAGAGAGGGAGAAGGAACAGTGGGCATTGGCGAGGCTGTGCAGGGGCCGGTCTGTGGCAGGACAGCCCCACACGGCCGCTGCCTCGCGTGTCCATCACCTCACAGCCTTTTCGTGTGCTCCCTCAACATCCACAAAGCCTTTTGCCAATGACCCTTCTCAGGTGCGCACCATAAACCTGTATGAGCTCAGAGAAAAAGGCCAGAGAGCCTGGGAGGGGTTCCGCGTGCCCCAGCCGGGACGGAGGGAGGCAGCACCACCGCCAGCCACGGCGGGGGGCACAGAAGGGCACTGGGCCCTGTCTTTTAGGTGACTCATTTTTGTTTGTTTTTTTCTGGTTCTTTCTTTTTATTTATTTAGAACAAGTCAGCGGCCATTCCCCGAGCTGGTACCTTCCAGAATTTTTATCCTCTTTGTCCCCCAAATAGTGGCCAAAATGTCATCTTAAGCTCTTGTCAATTCCACAGGGCTGTGAGGCAGGAGAAAGCTGGCATGATACTTAAAATCTTTACCATTGTAGGCAGGGGCCCAGAGGTGGCACCCTGTGCCTGCATGGAGAGGATTCCTCCCCCTCTCACTTCTACTGGCTGGAGCTTTGCTTCTGCCAAGAACTGGCCATCTGACCGCTTTCCTTAAGCCTCTTTCCCCCTGTGTCTGAACCGCTATTTCCTCTGTAAAATGAAGGGCTGGGCTCTGTTAGCTCAAAACTCCATGGCCAGCACACACACAAGTGCAGCCACACGGAGAGGGCACCTCTGGACCGAATGTTCTTGGTTGAAATTCCTCCTTGGAACCAAATGGTAATTGTTCCCCAGAGCCAGGGGCTTCTTTCCCGAGGTCTAATGACATGCATGTAAATGGCTCTCGGTGCGGCCAGCCTCCTCAATTAGAGAACCAGAGCTTTGCCTGGAAACTCACCTCTCCTGTCCAGCCAAAACAGCCATTAAGGAGCCTATAAATAATCACCGTAGTCGTCTCATATCTCTGCAGACAAACAATTTGGCAGTTCGCAGGCAATGCACATGAATACTGAAGTGCGAAGCTGTGTGATATGTTTGGAAGTGAGGACTTTGGAGGACAAGAAGGTACCCCCTTCCTTCCCTCCACTCATTTAAGCAGTGGCTTTAATTCCTTTCTCAGCAGAGTTCATGGCTAGGTTTCTCTCTCTCTCTTTCTAATGCTGAAGCTAAACTCTAGGAAGGAGGAAGAAACCTTTGCGTCCTTGAACTGTGGAATCCTTTAATTTATCAGGAACAGTTCCAAGCCCTACAAACACCCTGTGCTATTTAAGTCACATGTGTTGAATGAAAAAGAAGCTGCTTTCTTTCCTTTGTTTTCTTTCAAAAAGCAGACCTACAGCCAGAAGTGAGGGTTGGGATGGGATCAGGAGACCCATCTTCATGACTTCTCATTAGCACCCTTGCTATAATGTTTTAAGCACCTCTGACTCTGTTTTTGATGAGGATAAATATGGACTTTGAATTTTCTCATTTTATATTTAGAAAATGGACTTTGCTTTCTCTCTGTGAGACAGAAATGAATGTGTCAGTGCTGTAGTAATTAATAATTTTACACATCTGAAACCAGGTGAGCCTCAACAGGTGACAAGGGGGGGGGATGCCTTCTGCAAGGTGAAAGAGGTCATTTCCTTATCAAGCAAAAAGAGTTATTTAGAAATTTCCTTATGTCCTGATGGGAAGAATTGTCAACTTTTGGATATAATAACAAAGAGTCCTCTCTTTGCTCGGTGCTTTGTATACAGTGTTTCAGTTCCTACACCTCAGCAGATGGGAAGGTGGGTACTTTCAGAGGTCAGATAAGAAAGGGAGGCGACGAGAAGTTATATCCTTGTGCAAGGTCACCCAGCCGGAGAATGGCAGAGCCGGGATCTGTAGCTGGGAGTGTCTTTACCCCATAATTCATGTGTTCATAGCAAGCAAGATCTTGAGAAACACTAATGTTACTTAATGCCATTGGCTTCAAAATATCATTAAATCCTTTTTCAAATAGTTGTGTCTTATGCAGGATAACAGGTTTCCTCCCATTACTGTATAAGCTGGATTTGCAGACATAAGCATTCAAATCAAAATAATGTAGGAAAGAACATAAAAACAAATAACTCACCCTCTAATTAAGTCCTCACATTTTCCATCTGAAGCCTAGATAATCATGTGCTGTAATTATTATAAAAATAACAATCTATGATCACCACTATGAAATGAACAATTATTAGAGAATCCGTATTGGCTTGGAACATCTCCTGGTTAAAGTAGCACCCTCTCCATTCCCATCCCCACTTTTTAAACCAGTGGTAGAAATAAATTTGTGTGGAAAATTACATAAGTCATATTATATAATCAGGGAGACTTTGGGGCAGGAGGATGGTATGTCGTTGGATTCAGTGAACGATCATTTTTTATCACGATGTCAGTGTTGCTCATCTCCACAAAAGAAGAACAAGTAACTCCAGTAAAAAATGTGATGGTGTCAAATAGTAAGCGGGGTCAGGGGGCGACACCGCTGCCTAGTGGGCAGGGCAGAAGGGACAAGGGCCTCCTTTGGTTTGTTCCATGGACTGCAGACCCAGGCCCCAGGCCGCTGTGGCCTAGGATCGTAGGGGACTCTGGCTGGGTGTGAGCAAGCCCTGCGGGACTGCATCCCCGGCTGCGGGCGCCAGCGCCCAGGAGGCCTAGTTTTGAGAGTGTCACCCTGGGTGAAAGTGCAGTGTGTGTCAGGCTTAGCATAAGTGAATCGGAAGGCCTTTGTGTACCTTCACAAGATGAAACCTCTGCGCCCTCACGGTCACTGGGAATCAGCTGCTGCCTGACCCTCATTGTGACCCAGGTCTCTTAACCCTTGGTGACTTTTTCTCCCTCCTTTCTATCTTCCCTCCACAAAAAAAACCACTATGATTTCTTCTATTACAAATATCAGAAATAGAGGCAACTACACATAGTTCATGATTTAAAATCATTGCCCCATGTAAGGAAGAGAAGGTCAAGGATTGTATTACTTCCTTCTCTCCCAGAACCTCCTGTGGGAGGCCCCCAAACAACACTGAGACTCCAGGATAGAGAGAGCTTGCACCCTGCTTTGGAGACGCGGCCAGACACGTAAGCTTCGGCCTCATTTATTTGTAGGTTCGGCAAGTGAGGCATTGTTGTGAAATGGCAGTGAGCCTCAGAAAGCAAATAACTCTCCACTTGCCAACATTCTCTGTTAAGTCAACCTAAAAAAGTAGTACATCTAATACTGATAATGGAAATGAGTCACATCTCACGTAGACTTGGTTACTTTTGCCCTGCCTCTCTTCCTGCTCCCTCCCGAACCCATGTCTCCCTGGGTCTACCCTGTCTCCTGCAGTAGCATGGCCACCCGCTCAGACAGCCATGGCCCCTCCCCCCTCATCCTCTCGCATGCCATGAACTCCACTTCGGTACAGCCACCGTCATTCGCCACCCAGAAGACTCTACATAGTCTCCATTTTCACACTTGTTTAAAATCCTCTATCAGAGCTGCGGTCAGTCGCAGCCCCCTGAGTGGCATCTGCTCTGCTCGTGCACCGTCTGGCACCACCCACTCCCTGTGCCCTTCCCCTCTCCCCCTCCCGTGTGCCCGCGCACCAGCCTCTTCCCTTGTGAGTCAGCTGAGCAGAGAGGGTCAGGTGCATGTGCTGTGTCAATGGGCAGAGCTAGCTAAAGTGAAGAAACGCTGCTTCTGAGAAGTGGGGACGCAGAATGCAAAGGCAAGCGTGTGCACCCCTTCCTCCTGAGAGGCAGGACGGGGCTTGGTCCAAGTCACCGAGGAGGAGGCCGTAGGCAGAGGCTCTTTGATTTGGAAGCAAGAGGAAAAGGAAGAGGTTTTCCAGTTTTAATGGGACAGGACATCCATCCACCCATTTAGCAACCTCTCATGGAGCCCTCGGCATGGGGGGGGCAGCTGAAACGCCTGGGGGACATTAGGACAGCACTTAGGCTCTGACCTGGCAGACCTCGGCGAGGAGATGCCGGTGGTGCAGCCGCAGGACTGAGGCCCTTTGCCGGCTCCTGAAGATGAGTTCTAGCGTACGGCCTTCCCTCGGCTCCCTGAGGAAATGACACCCTGATTGATTGAACAGCTGAGCCGTGGAATTATACTTGTTTAGCCCAGGAAAGCGTCTTTTTCAATTAGACAGGGTTTCTGATCCAGAGCCGCTCACTCTCTGTCGTTAGGGATTCTAAGCCCACCTTCCCGTCCCCCCAGAGAAAGTCGCCTGGAAGCAGAGAGCTGCGGCTGGCTGGCGTGGGCTCCGGTGGAACCACGCAGTCTCTGGCCCCACAGGTACTGGGTGACACTAGCGGGGCCCAACTGGCCCGTGATGGCCGCGCTAGCAAACACCTGAGGGAGGGACGGGGTCACGGTTGTGGAACGTGGGCCCCACACTGATACAAAGACTTTTCTTTGTGTCAAGTAGATTGGGAACCTGCTGATTAGATTTAAGTGTAAAACGAAGGGAGAAAAAAATAGATGTTGTATTCTGATAGATCTTCCATCATGATGATGAGGGCTCAGCAAAAAGACCTTTGGATTTAAAACAACCAACCGGACACTCCCAGACAATGACAAAATAAGACAGCTTATTTACACAGGGACCGGGTGTGATAAACGCGGTCTCAGTGTACTTCTAAATAGCAGGCATCTCTGGACACCATAAGGAAAATTGGGGTCAGACTGGGGAAGGTTCCTGCCTGCAGAGGCTAGATGCAGAGGCTGGTAGCTCCGTCATAAGTAGGTCTGCAGGGCCCATTTTCAATTCTCTCTCCCCGGGGCACAGATTGGCCGCTGTGGCTTCCGGCTCAGCACCTCGGGAGCCAAGCTGAGGTTCCATGTCTTATGACCGTGTGCCTGGTAGAGGTCGGCTTGGCAGTTGGGGTCCATGGGTCTAGAGTATGTAGATGTTTTATTTCATTTTTCTAGGGGTTGGCAGCAAGGAATTCAGTGTCTGTGGAGTTGGGTTTCCAGAGTACAGATCCACGGCTCTCAGTTCAGGAAGGGAGGCAGCGGCTCAGTTGCTCTTCCTGCCTTGTGTTAGGCTCCGTCGGGAAAGGAGGGCAGGAAGAGGCTGAGGCAGGAGACGCAGCTCAGGGATGTGGAAGTTTGCTCCCTTCTGTCCCCCACCTGCAGGCCGAATCCTCACGCTGGCCGGGGCTTCTGCAGGAAGGCGTGCCTGGTGAGAACGTGCAGTCAGGGCAGCCCCGTGGGTCAGAATTGAAATCCAGGCAGGTGGGGGTGGTGGGAAGCTCAGCAAGGACCTAGCAGAGGTTTCTACCCTCTGGACCTGACCCAGAACAGAGAATGGGTGCGATTTTCCTTGCAAACCGACAAAACTGCCTGGACTGCTTGTAGATAAGCAAAGTGTTGGGGGCAATTTTCTAGATAACCTGGGTCTAAGAAACTACCTTACAAATCCAGGTAAATGGCTCACACTGTCATTTTCCCTAGCTGGCAATCCTGGCAGTACCCTTCAAAGACTGTGAAGTGAGATACCCTGTTACTGTGTTCAGCATGTTAAGGAATTATAGATTTAGGAATAAAGAATGGTTCCTCAGTTTCCATATCTTTTAATATTCTGGGAACTTGTCTGGAAGGCAATTGAATTATTTAGATAACTTGACAGAGGAATAAAGAATAATCATGTTACTCTGACACAAATGATGACCAGGAGATAACTGAGGGATTCGGTCTGTGCTATTGAAACTATTCTCTGCGAATTATGTTATCGGAAGATGGGTAGTCATAGAAACGTGGTCATGCACATTTACAGCTCCATCTCTGTTCTTGCTTGTGTCCTCCTGGTGGCCTGGCTATCACGCGGACGGACCCACGACGGGGCCAGTACCGACGTACATCTAGTTTGATACGCAGACGTAGAAAACCAAGACTGTGGAGTGGCCTCGTCCCTTCCTTCTCACGCAGGAAGGAAGGAGGTGACGGGGGAAGGGACAGACTACATCTCCCGTCAGTGGGGAAATTGACTTTCAAGAGAAATAGCTCTTTCTCTTTCCTCATCAACATGTAAAACACTTAGGCACCAGGGGATGATGATGATGAGACTAATAACTTCTGACTTTAAGCTTTATGAGTCAGAAAGTGCTTTTCACTTGCATTCTCTCTGACCCCTGCCACACAGTCCCTCATGGTAAGTGTTATTAGCCTCATGTGACCATTAAAAAGAAAACCATAATGAAGGCTTTCAGGCAGAGTCTCTGACCTGGTAGCCACGGGACAGCCCCTGACCCATAGAGCAGCACGTGTAGTGTCATTCATCCTTAATTTTTAAAGTTCCAACTTTCCATGTAAAACTCTGAACCTCCAAATTTCTCTTTAAAAGTCTCTAGGCCTGGCCACCATTTCTCCAGAGCTAGTTGGGGGTGTATGTGTGTGTGTGGGTGGCCCCCTTGACCAGGATATGAGTCCTTGCGTTTGTCACAGTCCACTGTGCTCCGTTTTCATCATCAGGCTCTCTACCTGGTCCCTGTTGACACTAACTAGGGTTGGCCACCCCTTCTCCAGGAAGGTCGGCTAATGAATAGCGGAAGTGAAAATTGAGACCAGACCTCTGGTACCAAGTCCATCTCTGGCTCTGTCTCTCTGGACCTCTCAGACCTATGGTGGGGATGGGGGCGGGGGGCGGGGGGTCCTCTGGGTCCTTTGACTAAAGTAGTGTGCCTCTGTCATTGCACCATCAAGTCGTGGCACACACACATCGTGCTGCACTTTGGAATGTGGGTGATGCAACTGTTTTAGGACCTCACCTTCGTTATTCATTGGTAAAATGACTAGATGATATTTGTGTTGTTAACGTCACTTGAGTATCGTGATATTTTCCTCCCTCACCCCTTCCTCAAGTATTTATTGAATGCCTATCTTGTAATACACAGCGCTTGGCCGTTGGGCTTCTGCGTCACAGTTAGAGCGAAGTAGTGGTTATTCAGCTGAGCTGTGGGCCTGTATTGCACACAGAGCGCACGTGGGCCTCACAGTGTTAATATGACCTCACACCTTATGGGGCCATCATATATTTAAATTCACTTGACAAGGGTCTCCTTTTTCAGAAGCAACTCCAGAATTTCATTTTCCAGATAATGCATGATGAAAGTAGGCAACTACTCAAATGCCAGATTTAACTGCAAATATTTCACCTGTTTGCGTGAGACTGAGCACACTGTGCTCCTTGCCCTTACCGGTGAGGGCTGTGTGTGCCTGCATTTGTTTTATGCCTTCCTGACCACTTTGAGATCCGTAGGGAGACAAAAGGCAAATCAAAGCTCGAGGTCTCCGTAAAATTTTGAAACTTGACCGAGTACTTGCTACTGATAGATGTGGTCCTGGGAGTCGTCTGAGAATGTACTTTCTTAGGTCCAAGATCCCCAGGTTACTTCGGTGAACATTAAAGTGTGAAAAACCTTGAGTTGGCGTCTTTAACAGTTCCAGTCGCCCTCACTGTGGTGATCAGTTCCCAGTATGACATCGAATCATCGCATCTTATGCTGTAACCGGACACCATAGGTCAAATTATATCTCCATAAAGCTGAAACAAACAAAACAGCCATTCCCAGGAGGTGTGTGTTTTGGTTTGTAAATGTATAAGGACCTTGAAATGCAGAAAGGCTGGGGAGTGGACTAAGTGTTAGGGGGCATCTACCCAAGACCTGCCTGGGAAGAAAGTGTTGACGCTTTTAATGACATGATCCTCACCCTGATCCCACGTTCACACGGTAGGAGAATGCAGGCACACAGAAAATTTAAAGGAAAGGCCAGTGCAGAGACTATGCATTAAGGACATGAACGCTGTCTCTTGTACGTATTATTGATACTTTCCCTATTTTTATTATTTGTTTTTGTTTGTAATATTTATCAATCTTCCTGTTCTTATGAACTCAAATCATTATACATTATTTTATTACTTGTGTTGAGAACAGTGATTCTCAACTTTGGTCACACACTGGAATCACGTGGGGAGCTCTGGCAACGACGGATGCCTGGTGTCCTGCCTGAGCATCAAGGGTGCCCAAAGCTCCCCAGGTGATTCTGGGGTGAAGTCAGGGTTGAGAGCCGTGGCCCTAGAAGGTCCTTCCCTAAAGCAAGAGCAGATAATATTCAGCCATAATTGCTTCTAATTGTTTTGTGATTGTATTCGTTATCTGTTTCTCTATTCAGTTTGTTATATGGTACGATTTGGGGCTTAACCCAGGGCCCATTTGAATTTTGGAATAATACTCTCAGTTCTCCCGTCTGTATAATTCTTCTCCTCTCTTTTCCTTTTAGTGCCAACAGGGAATTGGTCTCACGGTCAAATTTGAGATGACTTTTTACTGCAGGAGGAAAGTGTTGGAAAGGTCTGGTCTCAGAGTTTCAAGAAGCAGCAGGAAGGAATTGGATTTACTGCTTCATTTGCAAACAGTCGTTATTGGAAACAGCTTTTCACTGAGTTTAATGAATGACTGAGTAAATGATTCCATTTAGAGTCAGCCGTGGTCTTGACAATAATCACCAGAAAGGCCCAGTGGAAACTTCCTTTTCTATCATCTCTAAAACTCTACTGTTGAATAGTTGTTCTATAATTATGATTCCTCTTTTGGGTCTGAGGCGGTTGAGTGAACAAAGGAGCTATGAGCGACAGACAAGTCTCGTGGCAGTCATTGCCATGGCTGAGTTGTAAGGTAGAGGTCTTTAGACTGTGTTATATAGTCCTGACTTCAGCTTGGAGACGGTCCTGTGCCCTCTCCCCTTAAAAGCAGATGACATCACTGCACAAGGCTTTGCAGCTTCTGCCAGATTTCTCCCGTGTTCTGTGCCCCCCTTGGAAGGGTACTAGATCCTACGGCTTCAGAAACTCAAAGTGCCAACTTCTGTCTCCTTTTAGATTGACCTTGTACATAAAGGGCAAACGAAATCTATTTTCCTTCTAAAGTTACTTGACTAGCATTTAGACTTTGAATTCAACTTGATCACATTCCACTGTTCAAGAACAAGTAAAATTTTTGGCATTCTAGCTTGACATTTGTGGTCATAAAATCCATAGACTCCAGGACATGGTAACCTAGCCCAGGTATGTGGTCATGTCAAGATGCAGAATTTCACCACCCTAGGCATTGAGCCTTTGGTCAATCTCACGGATTAAGGTGCTGTAGATACGGCACCTCTGTAGGTGTCACATAGGACAGGCTAGCCTGCTGATATTTGCTCTTTCCCTTGGAGGTCATCTGATGAACCAAGAAAGGAATTAATCATTTGTTCAGTTAACTCAGCAAATACGTATTGCCTCAGATACACATCAAAACCGTGTGCAGGGCACTGTGGGAGACAGAAGGTAACTGCAAACTGCCTGAGGAGGTCGCTAGGGCAGGAGGAAAAGATGAAGGCGGGCAAGGACTTCTTATAAGATGTGACATCAAAGTATTCGAGGAGGTCAGAACTATATATACAATGACAAGATGGAACCTTGAAAGCATCTAGACGCAGAGGGGTATCTGCTGTATGATCTCATGTATGTGATGGTCAGGAGCAGCAGAACTAATCTGTGGTGACTGAGTCAGAATAATGGTTATCTGGAGGTGAGCAGTGACTGGAAGGCGACCAAGGGGAGTCCCTGGGTGTTGGAAATCTGTATCTTGGTGATGGTTACCCGAGTGTCCACATCCGTCAAAATGCATCCCACATACACTTCAGACTGGTGCATTTCACTTTATCATCTATGTACGTATACATATGTAGTTGTATGTATACTGCATAGATAATAATATCATCATTAGTTAAAAAACAACATTGTGCAGCCTAAAAGAAAGACTAGTGTTTGAGCGAACTTGCAGGCTTAGCAGAGGGTGGTATTGAGACGGGCCCCGAGGGATAAAGAGCACTTCTCTGAGTAGGAAGAAGAAAACAAAGGATAAGGAATTTGGAAGGTTCAACAGTTCAGTGAGTCGTGTGCTCCTGTTGCAAGCGGTCACAGAGATTGGAAACTTTAAATCAGCAGGTACAGCGCCGTTAGATTTTTTTTAGGGGTCAGGGAGAGGCGTGGCTGAGCTTGGCTATGATTCAGCCCTAGGGTGTCCCGGGGTGAAAATGGGGGAGAGGATTGACAGAAATGAGGGAGGAGGCCGTTAGGGTTTCCAAACATCAGTGCTACACCCTTGGAATGAGCACTAAAGGAATGGGGAGAAGGCACAGGTTTCATAAACATGCGTAGGGATGGTCCTTGAGTTGTCCTGGTGTGGGCAGTTAGGGAGACAGCGGTGCCCAAGCCGGTAAGTAGGGCGGGTGGGAGGGGTCAGCAGTGCGGAAACCCCGAGAAGGGGGTGTTGGACATCCTAGGTTGGAGAAAAGCACATTTTAGATACACGGTCAGTGGAGCTGCGAAGCTCAGACCAGAAGTGTTTTGGAGATTGTGTCAGGTCATCAGCTCTCCATTCCCCTCGAGTTATTCTGACTTCTAACCCTGAACGGAGCCCTTGGTTACAGTCACATTTTTTTTTTTTTTGGACATTTCTTTTTTCTATTTTGCTTCCTCTGGAGAGCTTTCAAACTCTCACAGCAACACAAATGCCTCTCCAAGGACTGTCCTGGAAACGGCCCAGACTCATGGGTAATGGCCTGGTACTCTCAGACAAACTGAGACATCCAAACGTGTGGTCCACTTTTTACGCAGCAAGAAAAGGGGGTTACTTTCCCGGGAGGCATCACTGTGTGGGGTGGGAATCCCACCTCCATTATCCTCAAGTTGTGATCTTGTGCAAATCTTTTAGGCTGAGCTTTAGCTTCCTCTTCAGAAGATAATGATGTCTACCTTGGAGAGTTATCTTGAGTATCAACTCAATTAACTGGTGTCAAAATGCATCATCAACTACCAATCATTAAAGAAAATTGAGTAGTAGTTATTTCATTTCCTGACAGTGAAATCCCTCTATTTTGTGGAGCCTCTGCTTCCTTCATTATTGAATGTGTTCCCAGGACACCTCAAAGGCAGATGAATCTTTGCAGAAATTAAGTTGTGGCTCTGAAACTTGACCTTAGCCCCACCAGGAGGGCGTGAGCCTATCAGAGGGACAACGTGTAGAAATGAACAAGGCAGAAGGAGGTAGCTGTTGAGCTGATCACTGGACACTCTTCTCTTGGATTTGCCAGAGAGAAGCACCCGGGCCAGGTCAAGGGGACACTCTGTGCCTGTAGGGGGCAAAGCGCTTTTGGAGTCCGAGGAGGCTGATGCCAGCACAGATCTGTGGCCGCCCCTGACTGAAGGGACCTCGCAGGCTCCCACACAGTGAGTGGTCTGCCGTGAGGGTGCCCCCACTTAGGGCCTTTGTGACAAATGGCTTCACCTCATGTTTCACAATCCAGGTGCGTCTGCCCTTCTCCCAGTAGGTGACATGCTCCTGCAAATCCATGCCAGAGAGAGCCTGACTCTAAAGTGTGCGGAGGGAGCAGGGAGGAGGGGGTGCCTGGCCCTTGAAGGCTGCTGTTCTCAGGGACAGCTGCTCAATGACGGAAAGGCCTGGCCACCTGGACTAAATGGCTGGCTGAATGAGATCACTTGTTTTGTAAGGGAGCATATCCTGACCAAGACACTTCTCTTTTAGAGGTTCATTCAGATCTTTGTGTTTGGATGGGGGCACGTGTGCAAATACTCCTTTTCCTAATCCCTGCCTCCCCCGGTGCAGGCATTTCTCTGCTCACCACTCTTTTGACGCCATTTTTTAAAAAGTGGACCAAAAAGTTTGGAATGGCTCCGTTGACCTGGCATACTGTCATGCCACGGCCTTTAAACTAAGGGCTGCTTCCACAAAGACCATTTCAAAGCATGTTCTTTGAAGAAATTATTGTATCTTATAGAAACCACGTATTTAGTAGATCAGATGTTCAATGTTTTCAGGGTTTTCCAGAAAACCCTGACAGATAGACAGTTTGGAGTGGGGCGTGGCATCCCGCCGTGGCACAGCTTGGGCACCGAGATGCTCGTACGTAAGCCAGCCCGTGAGCTGACCGCCCAGCCCTCACATCACCAGGGATCTGGGGTTCTCTAGAGCATCCGAACATCTTTATCTTGAATGCCAAGGATCTGTTATATGTTTCTTAAGAAAGATAAAAGTCCTGAAGGGTATTCATAAGAAGCTACCTGGTCTGTCTCTATGTAGTTGCGGTCCCGATGCAGACAAACAGATCTCTGTGTATTAACGTCACTGAGACGTGACCCTTGCAATCGTTCTCATAACGTTCAGAATGGATATGTATCAATTTATCAAACATTTACACTGTTTACCATGCCCAGGCACCATTACAGCATTGGGAAAAAAGAGGTGGACAGGACAGCGTCCCTTTCTTTTTTAGTTGAAGTCCAGTGACAGAACAGTCATGCCCGCATCTCTGTTATCTCAGCATGATTGAAGAACGTCTAGAACCCAGGAAATGGGGCAAGAAAAGACATTATAAAGTCACTAGGCTCAAGTTGAAGGGTAAATATAATAGGAGGCAGCCAAGTGGACCAGATGAGGAAAGGCATTTCAGGAAGAAGTTAAGCATGCGTCAGGATGAGCAGTCAGAGGTATTTGTGGCAGAGTGAATTAGCTCGTACGTGTTTGCCAGAAGCTTGCTTTGGGTCAGGATGGTGGTGCTACACAGAGGGCTCCGGGCCTGAGATGAGTATGTGCAACTCCCAACGAGAACTGAGGCAATTACCTACTGAAGTTGTAACATACAGGACAGTCTCCAGCTTTCAGTTGAGAAATAACACATTTCCTCTTAAACACTAGGGACGATGTCATCTAGAAAAGTTAATTAAAGATGCCATTTCATTAAAGAGTGAGGCTGCGGTGACAGCCCCAGGCCTCAAGTTTCTTGATGAAATAGTCACACAGTGTCTACCATCCCTCAGGTTCTGGCTGACTTCAGCCAAAGGGCAGTTACAAAGCCCTGGCTTCTTCCTCTCATTTTTATTCCAGGAAACGGTCTATAGCTGTACTGGTCTATATATGGGGGGGGGGCCTAGCTAGTTGTGCTATTCAAATTTAAGTATTTCATTCCTCAAGTCCACCAGTCATATTTCAAGTGCTCATCAATGAACACTCATGATACGGGTATCAGTTGTAAGAGTATTAGGTTATGTACTTTAAGAGACCTTGTATCTCTTACAAACTATTGATTTTTGTGAATACACTATTCAAAAAGTACAAAAATCGAATCTGAACCATTCCTGCCCCTTAATGAAACTTGGACTGCATGTTTAATAGCACGTTCTTTCAGTTTGCCTCCTAACTGACCGAGGAAAGAAAAGATGATAGGTGACTATTTGGTGGATTAGAAACTGTTGGTGGATAGACAGATGTGCCGTCTGCTCTAGAAGATCAGTCACACAGTTCTGAGCTGACACCGAGCGCTGCCTTTAGACCCTTACATCAGCAGCACATTCTCCAAGTAGGGAGGACGCACATAGAAGGTAGGGGCCTTGTGCTAAGCGTTAATGGTGGAGTTTCCACATATCTGGTTTGACTCCAAATAAAATGCGATCTGCAGTACCTTTGAATTAATAGCATCTTTGTGAACAGAAGCCAAGCATAATGGGGTCCTGTTGCTAAACTGTGAAGTACATACAAGGAAAGCAATGGGAATACCCTGTAAGGAAAGGTTTGCCAGCATCTTCTAACAGGCTAGTGTGTGTAGCACACAGGCTGAAACTAGCTTGCTCTGGTTTTTAGAAGCTGTCAGGAGTAGCAGAAGAGCACAGGGGCTTTGGCATTGGGGACAACAGCATTTCTAGTTTCGTGCCTCTCCCTCTAAACCCCTCCTCCTCGGTCACACACACCCTGCTCCTCCCACTAGCTTCAGTGGTCTTTCGGTCCTAGCTCTTCTCTCTCTTTTTCTACTTTGCAGCAGTATATTTTAATGGCTAAGAGACTCTGATACAAAAGTGCCTACTTTCAAATCCTAGCTCCATCACTTGCTGGCTAGGTAACTTTGGACAACCTATGAAACCTCCAGTTTCCTCATCTATAATATAAGAATAATGCCTACTTCATTAGGTTGTTTTGCATGGTAAACGAGTAAGAATCATCACTAACAGTTCCTGGCACACAGTTAGTGCTGAGTGCACTGTCTTCAGGAAAGCTTTGCAGCCCTTGTTCCTAAATGCACATTTTTGTGCTCATTATCATCATATGAATGCACGTACCATCCTCATTGTGGGCATTGACCCATCATAGTTGCGGAGAAATCACTGCTTGAGTCCACCATCTCTGGGTGATCGAGCGGGACATTGTTCCACTAGGATTCTGTTTCAATCAAAGTATAATCCTATTTTCTATTTATAGTTTTGGCATCGTTCTGTAAAACTCAGGATTGACTATCAATCAACACTATCCCCGATATTAAGATGCAAAATTATTTCATTGCAGGGTTTTCTGGCTCTATCATCATTAACTCCAGCGTGGGAAAGAGACTGTAGAGTGACGGGGGTCAAGAAGAGCAGATGGAAGAGGGGCCCAAGATGGCAGGAGAGAACAGTCTGAACTCACCTCCTCCTGTTAAACATGAAATCTACACCTACATATACAGCAGGTCCTCCTGAAGAACTCAGGACTGAGGGAACAGTTTCTACACAAAGGATGGAGAGACCATGTGGAGAATAGGAGAGATGGCGACTCAGTAATGACAGGGACCCCACCCGTGTCACCTGCAGTCGGGAGGATATCACTGAGGTACCCATGTACACATTCGGCTACCCTGGGGCACAGCAACCAGCCTACAGGAGGAGGAAGCCCATTTACCAACAAACACTACAGCATCTGCCAGTGTGCAGGGGACCCGCAGGGAGTTTTTCCAGGATCAGGGGTGCTAGTGAGTGCCGTTGTCTACGTCCCCCTCTACCTTGACAGCACAAGACACATCATAAATAAAAGGGCAAATATTAAGGGTAAAGAGAGGTTCTTAAAAGCAGGAGATAAACAGTTCTGTGAAAGGGAAACCCCCATGAGGCTATCAGCTGATTTTTCAGCAGAAACTCTGCAAGACAGAAGACAGTGGAATGACATAGCCAAAGTGCTAAAAGGAGAAGCGTACAACCAAGCATCTTCTACCCAGCAAGGTTATCATTCAGAATTGAAAGAGAGCGAAAGAACTTCCCAGATAAATACAGGTTGATTTTGCCACCTTGTTAAGGGCCTTACTTCAGCAGGGAAAAAAAAAGGCTAAAAGTAGGGAAATTATGAAAGGAAAAATATTCACTGGCAAAAGCTAGCATATAGTAAAGGTAGTGGAGCAATCACTTAAAGACTAGGCTGACAGTTACAAGAGAAAAGTAGTAAAATCAGTTATATCTAGAAAGGCATAAAACGGACACAATATATACACATGGAGTAAGAATGCATTTAACCTTGAGCAACTATCAATATATACAGCTGTATACATAGGAAATCATACCTGAATCTCATGGTAAAGAGAAAAAAAAATCTTACAATAGAGTCATCACACGTAAGAGAAGAGAGCAAGAGACGAACTAATCAACAACTAACAAAATGGCAAGAGGTATGTACCCATCAATAATTACTCTGGAGCACTTAGTCCATTTACATTTAGTCAAAACACATACGGTGACTCAGTTGGTAAGAGAATATATACTGCCTACAAGTGACTCACTTCCAGAAATATACTGAGCAAAGGGATGGAAAAAGATTTTCCATGCAGGTACAAGTCTAAAAAAAGATGGGGTGGCACTATTCAGATCAGACAAAATACACTTTGTAGCAAGAGACCAAGAAGGGCATTACATATTCTTGCTAGAGTGAATCCTTTATATATTTAGGTGCTTCAACTGTTGTTATGTAATAACAAAGGGCGAAGTTAACAGCAATGAAATAATAGTAGGGGACTTGAACACCCCATTTACATTAATGGATAGATCATCCAGACAGACAGCAAGTCAAGGAAAGAGTGGCTATGAACAACACATTAGACCAGATGGACTTAACAAATAGATACACAATATCCCATCCAAAAAAATCAGAAAGCACATTCTTTCCAAGTGCACATGAAACATTCCCCAGGACAGATGACCTGTAAGGCCACAAAACCAGGCTCTAAGAAGATGGAGCAACTGTAATGGCATGAAACTGGAAATCAATTACAAGAGGAAAAAAAAAACTGGAAAACACATGCTACTCAACAGTTGATGGAGAGATATGTCAACAAAGAGATTAAAATACACCTGCTGACTAAGAAAATACAAACACAGTGGTTCAAAATGCTTGGAACACAGCAAAAGCAGTCTTAAGAGAGAAGTTTATAGAGGCCTACCTTAAGAAACAAAGACTAAAAAGCATCAGAAAAGATCCATGAAACTAATAGCTGGTTCCTTGAAAAGGCAAACAAAATTGATAAAGCTTTAGTCGGACTCAAGAAAGAAGAGAGAAGACTCAAATCAGAAACGAAAGAGGAACAGTTACTATAGACACCACAGAAATTCAAGAGATGATAAAAAATTGTGTGCCACTCAATTGGACACCCTAGAAGGAATGGATAAATTTCTAGAAACATGCAAGTTTCCGAGACTGAACCAGTAATCAAAAAACTTCCCACAAACAAAAGTTCGAGACCAGACGGCTTCACGGGGGAATTCTACCAAACATTTAACAAAGAGTTAATCCCTGTCCTTCTCAAAAATCTTTCAAAATTCGAAGAGAAAGGAATGCTTACAAATTCATTCTACAAGGCCAGCAATACCCTCATAGCAAAACAAGACACTACAGACCCATATTCCTGAGGAACACAGATGCAGAAATCGGCAACGAACTATTAGCCAACCGAATTCAACAGTACCTAAAAAGGGTCATTCATCACAGCCAAGTGAGACATTCCAGACATAAGAGGATGGTTCAATATCCACATTAATAAAAGAAAGGCTAAAACCATATGATTGTCTCAGTATATGGTGAAAAAACCTTAGACAAAATTTAACATCCATGAATGATAAAGACTCTTCAACAAAGTATGTATACAGGGAACCTGTCTCACCATAATAATGGTCATAAATAGCAAACCCACAGCTAAAATCATATTCAAAGGTGAAAAGCAAAAAATGAGAAAGAAAAGGTGTCCAAATCGGTAAGGAAGAAGTAAAACTGTCACAATTTGCAGATGACGACATGATACTATAGATATAAAAAATGCTAAAGCCTTCACCAAATAACTATTAGAATAAATGACTTAGTTACAGGATACAACAAAAACCTGTTGCATTTTTGTATCCTAAAAATGATGAACTAGTAGAAAAATTGAAGAACATAATCCTATTTATAATTGCATTAAAAAATTATGAACTACCTAAGAATAAACTTAACAAAGGGGAGAAGCCTGTATTATGAAAACTGTAAGACAAATGGAAAGATACACTTTGCTCATAGACTGACAGAGTTAACATATTGTTAAAATGTGCACACTACCAAAAGCAGTCTATAGATTCAGTGCAATCCATACAGACCTAGAACAAATTATCCTAAAACTTGTAGGGAATGGAACCACAAAAGATCCCAAGTAATCCAAGCAATCTTGAGAAAGAAGAACCAAGCTGGAGGTGTCACTTGCTCCTGCTTCAAACTATACTACAAAGCTAAGGTCATCAAAATGTATGGCACAAAACTCAGTAGAACAGAATAGTCTAGAAATAAACCCATGCTTATGTGGTCAATTACTATATCATAAAGGAGGCAAGAGTGTACAGTGGGGAAAAGACAGCCTCTTCAATAAGTGGCACTGGGAACACTGGACAACTACAAGAAACAGAAGGACGCTGGACCATTGCCTTACAGCATACACAAAAATAAACTCAAAATGGATTAGAGAACTAAATATAAGAGCTGAAGCTGTAAAACTCCTAAATGAAAACATATGCAGTAAACTCTTGTATATCACCTGTAGCAATTTCTTTTTCTGGATATGTCTCCCCAGGCAAGGGAAACAAAAGCAAAAATAAACAAGTGGGACCTCACCAAATCAAAAAGCTTCTGCACTGCAAAGGAAACCATCAACAAAACAAAAAGGCATCCTACAGTACGGGAGAACATATTTGCAAACAATATTACCTGATAGAGGCTAATATCCAAAATATGTAATACACTCATACAACTCAACAGCAAAAAAACAAAATAATCCAATTCAAAAATGGGCAGAGGATCTGCCAAGTCATTTTTCCAAAGAAGACAGACAGATGACCAACAGACACCTGGAAGATGTTCAACATTACTAATCAGGGAAATGCAAATCAAAACCACAGTGAGATTATCACCTTGCACCAGTCAGATGGCCACCACCCAAAAGACAAGAAATGACAAGTGGTGGTGGGGATGTAAGTTGGTGCAGCCATGATGCAAAATAGTGGGGAGGGTCCTCAAAAATTAAAAATAGAAATACCATATGACCCATTAATTCCATTTCTGAGTTTTTACCTGAAGAAAACAAAATCACTAATTTGAGAAGACATACACAGCCCTGTATTTATTGCCGCATCATTTGCAGTAGCCAAATGTGGAAGCAATGTAAAAGTATCCATTGATAGGTGAAAATGTGGTACAATGCAATATTACTCAGCATAAAAAAAGAATGAAATCTTGCCACTTTGGAGGGTATTATGCTAAGTGAAACAGGTCAGACAGACAAATAGTGTATGTGTCACTTATGTGTGGGATCTAAAGATAAAACAAATGAACGAACAAAAGACTTAAGGATATAGAGAACAAACTGTTGACAGGTTGTAGGGATGAGCAAAATAGGTGAAGGTGGATGAAAAGTGCAGCACAGAGAAAATAATTATATTGTAATAACTTTGTATGGTGACAGATGGTAACTAAGCATGGTGAGCATCCCATAATGTCTGTAATTGTTGCATCACTGTTGTATACCTGAAACTAGTATTTTATATCAACTATATACTTCAATTAAAAAATAAAGCTCAGAGTTATTATCCCCCCCCCCCAAAAAAAAGAGATGAACTCGAGAGACATGGAGAAAGTAAAACATGAGACTAACATGAAATAAGTTGTTGAAAACAAGATAACAGACCCAAAATGGAGTCGCTTATGCCTAGCCTCACATTACCAAACTCAGATTTGGAATCTTAAACCAGCCAGTCAAGAGTCTCCAGGTCAGCACTGGGAGGTGATGCGAGAGGCCCCTGGCATCCCGCAAAGGAAAGTGACCTTGCTATACAACCAGTCCACTTTTTGCTAACTTCCTTGTCCCTCTGCCTCTAAGAGTCATTTCCTTTGTGGAGCTCCTCAGAGCTCCTTTCTGTCTGCTAGACACGGTATGGCCCAATTCACAAACCACTGAAAAAAGCCAAATAAGATCTTTAAAGTCAAGGAAATCACTGTTCTTGATAAAAATAATTCAGATAATTATGCTCATAGCTACCATCTGAGAGATTTGTTTCTGTCCCTGGAATAAGGCTTTACTTAATTGTCTCCATCTTCATTAATACATTCTATTTAACCCCCATTTTCCAGGTAGGAAAATAGTCCCCAGAGACGTTCACATGGATCTTAGCCATTCTGATTTATTACCACCACCTTTTCTTTTTAAAGAATGGAATATAACATTAGGTTTTGCTACAAACTAATTTTCCATATTTGTAGGGTTCTTCCATGTCATCCTTACTCCTCCCTTCCTTTACTTTGTACCCCCTCTAAGCACCCAGTGTAATTTAAACGTGCAGAGTGCCTTCACACAACAGAATGAGTAATAACGCTGACATACCCTCTATTTCACTCTATCCACACCAAATATGTTTTCTACACCATAGGGGGAAATCTGTTGACCTTAAAATGTATGTCAAGTCATCTCTCTCCCTTGCTTAAAATTCTCCAAAGCCTTCCCACCACACTTAAAATCCATACTCCCATCACAGTCGGCAGGCCCTCCATTATGTGACCTTTGACTCCCTCCAGCCTCTCCACTCACACTGGTCGGCTTCAGTTCCATGAGTGGATTAAGCCCTGCCCATCCCACAGGGCCTGTACCCTGCTCTTTGCTCATTCTGGAACACTCCTGTACACACTATTTCCTTTAGGTCTAATCTTAAATAGCACCTCCTTAAAGAGACTGTCCCCAAACATCTGACCTAAATTAAATCCCATTTGATTAATTTCTCAGCTGGTCCTTTGTGATATCTGTAACTTAAAGATATACGCATACCTATTTGTTAGTTTCCTTGTGTTTTAGCCTGGGGCAACCAGGGCCAGTTTTGCCCCTACCTCCACCTGGGGAATATTTGGCAAACTCTGTAGACATTTTTTGTTGTCCAAACCAGGGAAAGGGGGTTGCTACTGGCATCTAGTGGGTAGATGCCAGGGATGATGATGCTAACTCTCTATAATGCACAGGACAGCTGTACCCTTCTCCAACCCTCCAAAGAATTAGCCAGCACAGAATGCCACTCCCACTGAAATTTTGACACCATTGTACTGGAAGCTTCACGAAGGCCATGGCTTCTCTAGCTTGTTCACCACTGTGGTCCCAGAACATAGCAAATTTCCCTATTGGATCAATGAGTGAATCATATAGAGGTGGGGAAAAGTAGGTGAATGTTCCTGACCTTAGAGGCTATCCAAATGCAGAGGCCTCAGATTCCACCACATCCCATTCCACTGGGGTGGTTCCGCTGAAAAAGGCCTCCTCGGCGGGGGTTCTCCACTGCTCCCCTACCTCTACCTGAGGCACAAATATTCCTCTGTGGGACTCCTGGTGGTGCACACAGCCAGAGAGGTGGAGCAGAAACAGACTTCCCCAAAGGTGAGGCCTGTGGGGGCCCCCCGACTGCCCCTGGTGGTGGGACGCAGCAGTGTGGCATCCAGCCTCCTCCCTGGAGGGGCCAATTGTGTTTCTGGTCTGCTTCCCACAGCTGGGAAGACAATGGTCTCTGATCCAGCTGCCGGAATGTTTGGCAAGCATCCAGCTATGAAATAGACCCCAGATCCAGAGGGGTTTACAGTGATGCTTGTACATGGCACGCCTGGAGAAATCATATCTTCATTAAGTAAAAAATCCCTCCTTTGTATCTATTAGATTGAACACTTGGTGGCAACTTAGAGAATAAAACATAACTAACATAAATCAAATGCCCCTGAATCCCAAGTAATGTCAAATATGCAGCTACGCCCTAAGGGTCAGCAGTTTTTTCCCAAATTCATATCTTTATCAAAAACAGTTAAGTATATGTCACACTTCCTGATTTCGAAGTGTCACCCTTCCCTCCCACAGAGAGATTGCTTGGCTTCAATGACAGCGTCAAATGTTATAACTGGAGACAGGTCAGCTGGCGAGGTAAGATGAGGCCACCTTCTAATGGATCATGAGGGGAGAAGCCAAATCTGGCTTCCCAGGTCCGGGGGATTTCTAAAAGCCTTCATGAAGTAAGAGAACAAATTTTTTGATCGCAGCACTCCCTTCCCTCATGTTACTGTCCCTCTGTCTGATCGGGAGGAAATGCATCTGGCAGTGCTGGCAGTGGGGTGCGGGGGGCACTCAACGGAGATGCAGGTTACCACTGAAAGCTGATTTGACAATCACAAGTCTTTTGTAAGTTTGCACAACATTGGCCAGTTGCTGAAAATACTGAGGCAGCTCAACTGATTTATTCTATTGTCATGCTTCTTTGTGTCTGATCAAACCTCTCGGGGAAGATCTCTCAGCTGGATAGAGCAAGTAAAAATTCCTATTCTCCCATCCTGGACTCTGTGTTCCTAAGGGGGCTTGCTCTCATGACTCTCCTCCATCCCCAAATTATCTAGCCTTGAGCTTGGAAATAATCCTTGACATCTGAAGATTTGGGGCCAAAAATACGCAGAGTATTAAACCTATATATGACTGACTGTGCACTGCAGGCTACGTTTTCAGTGTTGGTTTATACTAACAATGTAACTTGCTTTAAATACCACCTCATTTCTAACTCTGAAGAGAGCCTAATGATTAATTCAAATTAAACTACTCCACCGCCCAAGTGGTACGTGTTATAAAACATAAGAGCGAGCTGGCTGAAAATTTTTAATTTTCCCTACTTATTAGCTATCTGTTCAGGAAATCAATTGAAGGTGCTAATTTCTTGGGTTTCAAATCTATTTTAAAATGCACTAGGCTGAGAGAGAGAGAGAGAGAAAAATAACATGTAATGTAGAATAATTTTGTCATCTTTGAGACAGAATTAAGAAACTTGGTTACCTTTTTCAGAATTGTGCTGACTTTTGAGATACTGTTTTGGAGTTTAGAGGAGAAACTCTAAACCTGGCCCATATGATACTTATTAAATCTCCGTATCAACTTGTTTAGGAATTGAATACTGTGTGTCCCCACTAATGACTGTATTTGGAGATGGGGCCTGTAAGGAGGTAATTAAGGGTAAATGAAGGTGGGGCCCTAATTGGATGGGGACACCAGACAGGTCTCTGTCTGCACATGCAGAGGACAGCCTCCAGGAGGACACAGCGAGCAGCAGCTGCAAAGGAGGCAGACGGAACACAGGACACCACCCCTGCCGGCGCCTGGACCTGGATTCCCAGCCTCCTGACCTGAGGGACAGTAAACGTCTGTTGTCAGGCCTGCTCCATCATGATGTGTCATTAACGTAGCCCAAGCTCACACCCAGGTCTTCTTTGGCCACACAGTACTGTGTGTTTCAGGAACATCTCACTCACAAGGAGATGAGTAGTTTGGGCTGTTCCATCTACCCGACAAAACCAGTGAAAAATAATAACTGCTCTCCCAAAGTCCATGCATTTTACGCTGTGACAGCCAGGTCACCTCCTTCCTTATCAGAGCCTTTATAAGCAATGCTATCTATTAGCTTCCTAGGATCACCCTCCTTTATTTCAGTTATTCTAAGAGTTGTTAGGTATAGGGTCGATGTGGAATATACACTGTCAAGCTTACTCTGAGATAGCAATCGAGAATGAACAATCAGAAAATCGCCACTACTTAAAGGCTAGTCGGCTAAATAAGGTTCGCGGTGTAGCCTGAATGCCACCTCTCTGCATGTTCCCAGAGACAAGCAAACGGGTACCCCCCAGACCCCACAGCGGCGGCGGCCGGGACTTGGCTCGGGCTCCGGGAGCACATGGCATCACCACCTCTCTCGGCCCTCCCGCTGCCCCACATGCTCCTCACCCGACGCTCACTCTCTAAACCTGAGTCTGACACAGAATTATTGAATGGGGAGTCCCCTTAGAGATTTCTGGTCCCAAACACATTATTTTACAACTGAAGAAACTGAGACAAGGGAGGTTTAAAATACTGCAAGAATGAACAAAATGGGACACAGAGACACAAAGTGAGCAAACGCTATGGGATAAACGTTGCCAACAGACTTGCTTGCTTGAGGGTTGCCACAAATGTTGGGTTTGTAAAAGCTGTGGTGTCTGCGAGGGGCGGGGCAGCCTGGCGTGCCTGTGCTTTGCTGTGACCACCTAGGGAACCAAGAGGGTAAGAAACACATGCGAGAGATACAAACCTCAGTGTTTTCCAGCAACAAGCTTTCATCTCTTCTTGAGGTTTTGAGGTTTTAACACTATGCAAGTATCTGCCATGCTGACCTTTCTACACCTACAAAGGAACATTTCTTACTGTCCTTATGAGTATGAGATGCTACTCTTCCAATAGAGGTGAATTATTTCCTAAGATACTAACCGTAATAAGGTAACAAGGCCATCTGAAACAGGGGACATGATCTGTGGTCTACATCCACCTAGAGCTACAGTGCTGATTTGTGCTCCAGGTAACAATTTTTCGAGTTAATTTGCTACCTAAGACATGTGCTGGATTTCAGACATATGTTGATCAATAGGAGGAAGAATAAAAATAGCTAGGTTTCTTTTGGTTTTGTATTTATAACTTAAAGTGATAAAAATAATGTTGAGTATGCTTTGTAGCTTCTCCGACCTCTTCCTGCAGTTTATTTCATTTAAACGACAATACTCTCACTTGGAAGGACAAAGTTCCAGTTTATAGACAAGGAAGCTGAGGTACAAAGATGTACCCCAAGCTGAAGAGCCTAGTAAGAGCTGAGGGGGAATGCAGTCCAGTGAGCTTTCGCCCCTGCCCACAGCTGACCCTGGTTAGCCAGCCAGAGGAAGAGCACATAGCTACTGCTTCCATTTGTAGAAAGTGTGAAATGAACAGAGACGCTTGCATAGGCTTTTAGACCAGAGCCCCTGTAAGACCATGTAATGTTAGACCCTGCTCTGACAAACGTGGACCCTCTTTTGGGCTGAATTGTGTTCCCCACCCCCAAATTCCTATGCTGGAGTCCTCTAAGCCCTGCTACCTCAGACTGTGATCTTATTTAGAAAGAGGGTCATTGCAGATGTCCTACTGGAATAAGGTGAGACCTTGATCCAATATAACTAGTGAAATTTGGACGCGGGCACACAGAGAGAGGGAATGCCATGGGATGATGAGATAGAAGTTGAAGTAAGGTTTCTGCAAGGAGTGCCACAGATTTCCAGCGACCCACCAGAAGCTGGCGAGGGAGGCAAGAGACGGGACCCCTGTCATGGCCCTCAGAAGGAACCAGCCTGCAGACATCTTGATCACACACTCCTGCCTGCAGATCTGTGAGAAGATACAGTTCTGTGGCTTACATCTCCCAGGCCGGGGTCCTTCGGTCCAGCAGCCCTGGCAAACCGATCAAGTCCCATTGCCAAGGCTGCCCAGGAGAGAACTTCAGAGCCGACGGTCCACCCAGAACTCCAGCTGCCTTCTGGACATTGCATCCTGGAGGATCCAACAGGTCCATTTACCCCACTGAACTGCTCTCTCCTACCCAGTAAAATGGTTAGTTTCTACCAAGCACCTATTAGTGAGCTACAGTATCCAAGTGAGGTCCTGTGAAGGAGAGAGCGGGGCCCGGGGGCTCAGAGTAGGGGCGCTGCCCAGAGCAGCCAGCCCCTGACATGGGGGCCCTTCACTTCTTGCAGTTCAGTCTCTGGACCTGCGCTGTCCTCACACACCTCCCGTCTCCCTGGAGACCAGCTCTGTGATGCCTAACCACATGCCTCCGTGTTCAGGAAGCAGCCCTTCTCTCGGCTGTACGGACAGCAGGTCGCCTGCACAGCTTTCCTGGGCCACAGCTTGTTCTCTCTTAACCCAGGGCCTCTGCTCACCCTGTTCTCTACTTTCTCATTCTCACTCTCGCCTGACCTCTCTCTGGAAGTCCGATCTGAACGGTCTACGGCACATTTCCATTTGGACGTCCCATCATCACTTCCTTCTGAACCTATAAAGGTGGCCTATACAGAGGACAGAGCAGAGGCAGGCAGAGGTTATCATTCCTCTTCCTATTTCTTTACCCTAGGAATTGTGCAATGCTTAGCAAACCAGTTCTGAGCCTCAGTTTCCCATCCAGAAAAGAAGCATGTGATTTATAAGGGCGTATTCAGCTGTGAAATTTAGTGTTTAAAAAATGTTCTAGCTCCTGTACTAGCGGCCTTGCTTTCTGTTAGAATTCCATCTTGTTTCTTGCTCTGTAGACTTCATGCTCTGGCTTCTTCCCAGCCCTGCTTTCTCCAGCGAAGCTTGTTGGCTATTCGCTGGAAGGCCCCTTGCAAGCATTTGACTCAGCATTTCAAACGTGCTCCTCATCCAAGTATGACAGCCACAAGAGGCTGAAGAGTTTCTCTGTCCTGAAAACTTGTTCCTGCTGCCCACCTGGCCGGAATGACGCGCATACACTGTGGCCTTCTAAGCTTTGTTTTTCTTTCCTGCTCACATCCTCCCAAAGTTGCCAGCCAGGTGAAATGCCAACTTTGAAAAGACAAAGTGGAATAACTGGAAGATTATCACTAATCTCATTTCTACAATTTGTAAGATACATTAATGTTTATTGAGCCCTTAAAACTCTTTAGACCTTGAGTTAAGTACTTCCCATCCATGAAATCTTAACAATTCAGAAACATTGTATCAAAGTGCAGATAATTATGTTAATAGCTAAATTTGTAGAACTCACAAACTTGCATCACTTTTCATAAATTAAAACTTTGCACTGCTTGAGAAACATGGAAACTGAACCCAATATAAAGGTTTTGTGTTACTAGAAATCCTTGTCTTACCGTATGCTAGAGTGCTCACATCCAATCCTAATTGCATGGTTACTGGGAAACAAAATATAACTGATGTATAGTTTTGCAGTTTCTGGGTACAGTTGACCCTTGAACACCACAGGGGTTAGGGGCACAGATCCCCCTGCACAGTCAAAAATCTGCATATTACTTTTGACTCCACAAAACTTAACTACTAAAAGTCTACTGTTGGACTGGAAACCTTACCAATAACATAAACAGTTCATTAACACATTTTTCATATTACAGGAATTATATAGTATATTCCTACTGTAAAGTATGCTAGAGAAAAGAAAAAAAAATTTGTCACAAATTTCCAAAACTTTTTCTAGTATGTTTACTGAATAAAATCTGTGTATAAGTGGACCCATGCAGTGCAAACCTGTTGTTTGTGGGTCCACTGTATATTAAATAAGTACGATTATGATTTCCTAGGCAAACTTCCATTTCATATCCTTCTTCCCTGAAGTCCAAACAGTGTAAGGTGTCCACATGGTGAGGCTGAACTCTGCTTCCCAGATTTGCCTTCCCCGCTTGATTCCAGTTAAGGTAAAATAGGCCACAGGAGAAATTTTTGCATGAGATTTGGTGGGCAGAAGTGAAACATGACCATTTCTTAGTTCGTGTCCATAGCGGTCATACCTTCTCAACTTGCAACTGCCCACCTTCTCCTGGAGCCCCCTTCAGACCCTCTGACTCATTGGGGGGGGGGGTGTGTGGGGGTGGGGTGTGTGTGTGTGTGTGTGTGTGTGTGTGTGTGTGTGTGTTTTGCTCTGTGACACGCCATCCACACTGACATGGGTTTCCATCAGCCCTTCTCGGTTTCACCTTGTTCTCCCTGCTTTTACATCCTTTCCCCTTCTCAACTGCTTGCCCTGTGGGATTCCAGCATCAAATGCTGAGACAACGGTCCTGCAGATACAGGCGTGCCAGCTTGCACACCCCCTAGTGATCCTTCTCTATGGACAAAGTAGAGCTCTGCTAAGTCTCCTTCAGGAGGCAGCTCATCCTTGCTCAAAACCAAACCGGTTTCACCCTATTCTCTGCCCGACACCACATCGTCCCTCTCCAACACGCTTACCGTTGCGGCAGCTTTCCGCTCACTCATGGCATTACGTAAGGAGCGCTTGCCTCCCCTATCTGACCACCGTTCTCAAAAACAAGGGCCGTGTCTATTTCACTCCTCCTTTGCACACGGTGTGCAGTCACCTGGTATTTGCGGAATGTATGAGCTTTGAGCACATTGTTGGGAGGTCTGCTGTATTTGGAAAGAAAGAGCGACAGAATAGGCAGGACAGCATGGGAAGGGATGTCTCATGACTAATTTTTTCACCATTTTCTCCCACGTGCCTACCACAGAGCGGGTGCTCAGCAGTTGTGTTTGTGGCTGACTGAACAAACTGACACCTGGAAATCCACCCCTGAGCTATTTCTGCTTTACGTTTTCAAGTCAAGAATGGTCCTTGCTTAGTGATTTGGGGTAAATCATTTTACCTTTCCTGGCCTCAGTTCTGTCATCTGAAAAATGGAAACCACACCACCTTCTTTCCAGAACAGAGAACATTAACAGAGATAATAAATGTACAAATACACTTAGAAAGTCTGACGAGAGGAATCATTCTAGCACTTCCCAGGTTCATAAGCAGAATTTAACAACTACATCCTACTTCATCTAAATCCAGGCTATCGTGTTCTTGTTTCTCTTGGTGAAAAGCCCACCAGGCTCTCAGTGGTGTCAAAACAGAGCTGGCCATGCCTGTGTCAGCTTTGCTGTTTTAAATTCCTGTTCTCAGGAGCTCCGTGTGTCAGTGTGCACTCTGCCTTCACCATTTTCTGTAATTGCTGTGAGTTACCACCTCCCTCCATGTGAAATTTCACATTATTTTTCTGGCCTAAGAAACAACAAAAAACCGTATTTCATTGATCAGAGCTATATTTCACCTGAGAATATATTTTAAAATAAATTACAAAAGAGCCCTGCAGCCATAGGTGAGTAAGAAATATCCATTTAGGCTATGCAAGCACTTCACCTCCCTCACGCTCAGCTGACAGGACATACGCAGTCCACATTTTACAGGTCCGTTCCCGTGGACGCTGATTTCATCTATAATTCTTCTGGCAGAGTCCAAGTTTCTGTTTAATTAACTAAATGACTTGAACCATCCAGTTCTTGTTGCTACTAATGTATCACAATGAGAAGAAATGGTAGCCATGGAAACCATTGGCTTCGACGTCATTCCTAAAAGAAGGATAAGGTTTTACTTTGGAGCCAATCAGATTCGTGACTCTCCACAGCACACGTTTATGGTTATTGCTAAATGGGGATTTGGTCACTTCGGAATGTAATGTGCAGCTCTTCATTTCAAACGAATGTCATTATAAGGAGGCTGTCATTTCACTTATGTTTGCCAAGTTACAGTCATTCCCAGATCCCTCATATTTATGTTCAGTTAGGGAGATACTGCAATCCATAAAAATAGATATGAATTCGCATGGTAAATAGATATGAATTCACACGGCGGGGCAGTGCTGCATCCCTTGCTCTATGGTATAAAAAGGGGAAGATAAAAATCTGTGTTGGGTTAAAATTGTGACAACCTTGAAATTAGTTATTCACTTCTTTCTCTAAGATGGGCTGTCCTCCCCACTCCCCTGGGGCAAGAATATTAGTTTTGGTAATTTCACCACCAGGGGCTGCTGGAAGGAAAACAGATAAGCCATTGAAATTCTGGACAAGACTGTTCTAATATAACAGGAAAGAAGATGGAATCTGCTGCTCCCAAACAGGAGTGCTAAGTGACAGTTTACAATGTAGGTCATTTTAAAGCAATTTCTGAACTCTCTAATGATATAAAAATGGAGAGAAAAGTAACATGCTACATTCCTCCCCCAGCTATAAAAGCTTTATTTCAGAAATAAAGCCACATATGTATATTTATGTGCACCACACATATAATACAGGTGCTGGGCCCAAGTGCCAGTATAACTGCCTGGCATGCTGCAAATATAAACAGAGTTCTGCTATTCTCCTCACTTCCTGAGCACTGCTTCTGAAAATAAACTGGTTTAAAGGCATACTAGTTCATTAAGACAGTCACCAAATACTTAATCTGTGTAAAATCCTGAAGCACAACCTTCTCTTCCTTTGAGGTGATGAATTTAGCCAGTTAGTTGCCAGAGAAAATAGAGGAGCTCTAGATTAAGTTTACATTCCAGATAAACAATGGATTCATTTTTAGTATGAGTATGTCCAATTAGTGCATATTTTATACTAAAAACTATTCATAGTTTATCTAATATTCAAATTTAATTGGGCATCCTGTATTTTTATTTGTTAAATCTGCAAACTCTAGAAGCAGAAGTTCTACTGAGATGGTGTTTTTTTTCCAAACCTGAAACGCTTAGTGCTGTTAAAGTTCTCTTTCCCTTTGCACGTCTTCATACTAGCAATGCAGACTCAGCTCTCTGCAGAGGCCAGGCAGGTGAGGAGATTGGGCGATGAGACTTGGGTGAAGAAAATCCAAGGAATAGTGGGGTCTCTGGGGTCTGTATTCAGTTAGCTACCATTTCTAGAACAGGACACGGCAGAATTTTAAGAAAAATGGCATTGGACTGCTGAAACATTCTGCCAACATCAGGTTCGCTCATCACGGACAACCAAGGCCAGGTCTGATGAACACGGAGGACGGTGAGCTTAGAAAGTCAGACGTAAAATGTAGTGAGACTTAGCAAACCACAAGGCTTTTCTCAGCATTAATCTAAGCCTCCAGGCCACTTGTTCCAAGGGGGAACTTTCTGAGACGTCAGTCGAGTTCTTCAAATCTACCTAGAGTAAGTCCTCCACATACGGAATCCTGCCATAAGAGAGCACAAGGTCATGGATGGATTTGCTTCTGCAAAAAGAAACCCCTGGATGACTTCCATGCTTTACTACTCTTGCTCAGAAGACATATTGACAAACCAGCAGTGGACAATGATCCTTGCAGGACTGACCCTTTTTCAGCAGCTTTTGAACAAAAATGAACTAAGTCCTCTTAGTCATTCTGTATGGCACACAGGCCTTTCACATCTTGCTTTCGGTCTTTACTCAACTTCCGGAGACCAGGCAGATCTTTCTATGCAAAGGCCTACATGTTCCTGAAAGCCTTCCACCTCTCCCTTCCTCATAAGTGCCCACAGGCTGGCTCACTGCACTGTCCTGTGTAGACTTTTATTGACACCTGACATTTGAGTAATATCCCAATTCCTCAATTTCATCATTAGGGCCAATTTAGGCTTCACGTTATGTTGATAACCCAAATTGTTAGCAGGAGCTGTGCCACCACGGGAGAGGAGAAACTTGTCTTCAAATTACATTTAATTACCTTCATTAGAGATGACAGCGCTCCGTGACACATACCGGCAAAGTGGGCGGACTAAAAGGAGCCTAGTGCATCTCATTTGCTGAGCATCCCGGCTTCCTTCCGCCTCTGTCCCGTCTGCGTCTGTCCCTGTCCTCTCTAGCATATGGTCAAAGGAAAACCCACCCACCCTCTCCAGTGGAAGATAGGATCATTTTCTGAAAACGGATCCTTTTTTTTTGATCTTTGGACTTCCATTAAGCAACCCTCACTCTAGATTTGCATTCTCCTTAGGGACTGAAAGTGGGCAATTTCTGCTGGCAGATCAGTGCCCGTGGCCCAGAGAATTGGTCCTTCAAATGGCTTTTCGGCACTATTATCAGGAAACGGCTGTTGACAGGTCCAGGCCACTGTAACTGCCACACTTGAAGGTGTGCGGCCCTGTGTTGGCGAGTCAGGCAGGGGATTCTAGATTACTGTTAAAATAGATTTTTTAAAAGAACATTCATCCACACTCAATTCAATAGAGTCTGCTCTTACTCCTTTGTGATATTTAACTGGTTTCTTTAAAGTCACTGTTGGCAAGATAAAATAGACTACTTGGACCTACATTAACTAAAGAAAAAAATATATACCTCTCTCCCCTCTCCCGCCTTTTCCCTGACCATTTTGAAAGTGGTCACATTTCCCAAATGGTCCTTCTGACATTTAAACACTCAGTCTTGATTGCTACAGATATTTCTGGCTAGCTAGACCCAGTATTTTTCTTTTAACAAACACTTAAATGGCACTTAACATATGCCTCATAAGCTCCAAAGGCAAATGTGCTTTTTAAATATTAATTCACTTAATAAACATACCAATCCTAGCAAGTAAGTATGATTATTTCTCTAGTTTACAAATGAAGAAACTAGGTCACCTCCTTCATACAGAGATGGGTATTGATTTCATGACTATAAATCAAATGCAAGAATGCAAATAGTAACTACATCAGCCCACAGTTATTAAGCACTTGCTGCATGCCTGCCCCTGACCTAGGAATCACCCCTTCTTCTCCTCCACAGTTCTGAGCTGTTAGGCGTTCCCACCCGCCCCCACCCCGCTGCCACCGACTGTAGGCACAATACGAAGGCGCAAGACGGTGAAATGGTGTAGCCGGGTCTAAAGTTGCATCCGTGCAGAGCAGCCCATGAACAGCACCCTTAGCAGCAAAATTTGGAACCCTGCCCCTCCTCCCCCCAGCCAACCCGCTGTCCTGAGGTGTTCATTCCTGAATTTAAACGGTTTTGATTTACTAAACCATAAACCCTGATTGTCTAATAAAGGGTCAACACTTTGAATTGCCTGAGAGTCTCTCCTCCTCCGGTTCCTCTGCATCTCTGGTAAGATAGTGTCTTGCTATCTCCCCTCTGCTGTGGTGTTCCTGGGACTTTATCATCCCTGTCCATTCTGTCTCAGACCTGTTTTCTATTTCACTCTTTTCCTCTGCTTGATTTATTTTGTTTCCGTATTAGTAGGAACTCTTTATATTTTCTGCTTTCATTTCCTGACGTCGTGCCCAATCTGTCAGCTTCTGTTCTGTGGAATCTAAGTTATTCTTCTTAAATAGTTCTTCCCACTCCCATATTTGTCAAACTGATACTGTATTTATAGACTTTTTTCTTTTTAGATATTGTATCTATCTACAGTTTCCTTTCTGTGCAAGATGTGAAGTGTGCTTTGAAATATTTTTTCCTTCCATGACACATAGCCAGCTTGCCCCACATTAGGCATTGAGCAGAAATCCTAACTTCATGATTGGTGTAAGACATTATCCTCCATTTCATCCCATGGCCCCAAGTACATGGGCCAGTAAAAATCATGTCTGGACTTGCCTCACCTTATCTCTAAACATTTCACCCCACCCCTTAAGATCCAATCACCAACCAGATGGTTGCCCCGCCCCTTAAGACCCAATCACCAATGTCCCCATAGTAAAACACATCCTACTCCTTAAAAATGCGATTCCTCACCCACAAGCGCTCTCTCTCTCTCTCCACCCCCTCACCCCTCGACCGGGTAGCTAACCCTTTCAATTGGTGATGACACTTTTATTATAAACCAAATTTTCCCATGAACATGACCTTCTTTCCGTACACTGTTATGTTCCGCTCAGTTATTTATCCATCCCACAGCAACGCCATAGTATTTTAATTAGTTATCATTGATCGATATCTTGCCATGTGTATGCTGTCACTAACACTACATTTCCAAACTTGTCTTTATTATTTATTCTTCCAGATTACCTTTAGAATTGGCTCCTCTAATTCCATTACCATTATTATCAGGATGACATTTGATCTGTATATTTATTTGGAACTGATAATCTTCTTGCCCTCCCAAAAGCCTATGTGCTTTCAATTCATTAAGACACCCTTTAAGGTTTTCTTCCTGAAGTCATTCATTATGGCAGTAAAACCGAAATAAACCTACTGTCTTTGGAAATATTTCTAAATTAATCAGTACTTTTATTTAGTCAATAACTTCGGGGTTTTCCATTGCTTATTTTTTTATTTTTATTTTTTTATTTATTTGAGGGAGGAAAACACTTTTTTTTTTGGTGTCATTAATATACAATCACATGAGCCACATTGTGGTTACTAGATTCCCCCCCATTATCAAGTCCCCCCCACATACCCCATTACAGTCACTGTCCATCAGAGTAGTAAGATGCTATAGAGTCACTACTTGTCTTCTCTGTGCTATACTGCCTTCCCTGTGCCTCCCCACCTACATTATGTGTGCTAATCGTAATGCCCCTTATTCCCCTTCTCCCTCCCTTCCCTCCACCCCCCACCCCCAGTCCCTTTCCCATTGGCAACTGTTAGTCCATTCTTGGGTTCTGTGAGTCTGCTGCTGTTTTGTTCCTTCAGATTTTGCTTTGTTCTTATGCTCCACAGATGAGTGAAATCATTTGGTACTTGTCTTTCTCCACCTGCCTTATTTCACTGAGCATAATACCCTTTAGCTCCATCCATGTTGTTGCAAATGGTAGGATTTGTTTTCTTCTTATGGCTGAATAATATTCCATTGTGTATATGTACCACTTCTTCTTTATCCATTCATCTACTGATGGACACTTAGGTTGCTTCCATTTCTTGGCTATTGTAAATAGTGCCGCAATAAACATAGGGCTGCCTATGTCTTTTTGAAACTGGGCTCCTGCATTCTTAGGGTAAATTCCTAGGAGTGGAATTCCTGGGTCAAATGGTATTTCTATCTTTAGATTTTTGAGGAACCTCCATACTGCTTTCCACAATGGCTGAACTATTTTACATTCCCACCAGCAGTGTAGGAGGGTTGCCCTTTCTCTGCATCCTTGCCAGCATATGCTGTTCCTAGTCTTTTTTATGTTACCCATCCTAACTTGTGTGTGGTGATATCTCATTGTGGTTTTAATTTGTATTTCCCTAATAATTAGTGATGTGGAGCATCTTTTCATGTGCCTGTTGGCCATCTGAATTTCTTCTTCAGAGAAGTGTCTGTTCATATTCTCCGCCCATTTTTTAATCGGGTTATTTGCTTTTTGGTGTTGAGGCGTGTGAGTTCTTTATATATTTTGGATGTTAACCCCCTATTGGATATGTCATTTACAAATATATTCTCCCATACTGTAGGATGCCTTTTTGTTCTGCTGATGGTGTCCTTTGCTGTACAGAAGCTTTTTAGCATGATGTAAGGGTTTTCCATTGTTGTGGTCAAAATATTTTTGAGGTCCTTTTATAGGTCTTACCTACTTAAGCTTATTATATAAATAGGAGAAATCAGTTGTGCACATCTGATAAGGAAAGCAAAACATACAGAAAATAAGCACATGGTCGGGCAGCTCGTGAGCACTCAAGTGTTGTAGCAGGAAAGTCCAGTGTGGCTGGAGTCATGGTTATGGGCACAGAGGACAGGTCCTTAGCTAGGTCCTGACAGACCTATTTAAAGTTTATGTACGTTAGGGAAATCATCAAAGCATTAGCTTAACCAGATGCAAATGCATTCTGTGTTAGCATCTTGAGATTTAAAGTTTCAGGGATAATATGTGTTAGGAGTGAACTATGAATTTATGTACTTAAAATATTTTAAGCTATAAAACCTTTTTTTGGTGGGGGGCCATTTCATGTTGAAAGAGCTGTATACTTTTCATTTTAGAAACCTCAAGAATCATGTTGCCAACAGTGATGTCTGTTAGCTAAGACATTGCAATTTCTACTTAGAAAGTATTCATATTTGACCTTTAAGTAAAGTAGTATCTAAATAGAACATCATTAAAAAATTGCATTTCAGGACTCTTGCTAATGGCACACTAGGTATTCCAGATCAACCTTTCCATTGATGACTAGAAAAACTGAACAAAGTTAAAAATATCTCTCTCCATCCATAACCTCTATCAATATATCATACCCATCTGCCTACCTACTGTCTATCTGCTTCAAGGCATTAAAGAGAAGATCCTAAGCAAGCAAAAGAAAAAAAATCAGAAGTAATCCTGGCATTTGGGAAGCTTTCTTTTTTTCTCCTCCTCTTCTATTTTGTATTTCCCCAAAGCCATATGCTTATTCGGGAAAACTTCATATTCATTCAGGATTTTGTTTAAGACCCACAAGAGTCATAAACTAGGAATATGACCTGCCTGCAAATACACCTGCCCTCATAGAAATTAGTTTCGCCTTGCTTAGAAACAAAAGTCAGCCTTACATACTACCTCACATCATCTGTACAGTTTCACCTGTCTAATGTTCAGCAGGTATCAATTCTTAAGTATTTAAGATAGCAGGATTAAAAAAAGATGGTAATAAATTCAGAAGTGAGTACATAGGTTTAATGCCAGATTAGGATAGAGCTCAAGAGAAAACAAATTAGAAAATGTGTCAGAAGAAAATACCCAAACAGAAACTTTTGGAAAGTAAGGGCTGCATTAAGACCTATGTTACTCAGAGTCTCAGTATAAATTGAAAGTGACAATGGGAAAGAAGTAATATTTAAATAGACGATGGCTGAGAATTTCCAAAATGACAAAAAGATGATGAAAGACAGTGACACACACATTTTAAAAAGTGCTACAAAACCCAAGGCAGGACACACACACAAAACTGAAGAAAACCAAATAGAAAATCTTGAAGATGTTCAGAAAAAAGACATATTACTTTCAAAGGAGAAACACTACAACTGACTTCTCAACACAAACAATGTAAGTCAAACACCATAAAATGCCACCTTTAAAGTGGAAGTAAATTTCCAAATAAAAACTCAACTGCCGACTGGGTATGACACCAGCAGAAGAAAAACTAAGATCACATCACAGTTGAGAGATTTAAGAAGAAATGAAGCCACAAAGAATAAATAAGTGGGTAGATATTAACGAATCTTCAATCTGTTACACAATACTTATTTTGGGGGTATAAAATGCATGACAACCATGGTCTATAAATGAGGAGGCAATTAATTAAATTATCCCAAGAAACTAGCATTGTCAGGAAAAATGGCAGAAACAGTAATTCCTATTAGAATTTAATTCAAGAATGCCTATCATAATTTTGGGAATAACTGGAAACATATAACAGGTTAATGCAGGAGATGAAAATGAAAAAATACATGTATTTGCTTTATGTTCTTTTCTTGCTTTCCTGTGGACTAATCAAGAATGATAAACTCAAAGTAAAAGATTAAGCTTGCAGATTAGATTATAAAATACAAACTCAGCTGTATTCTTTAAGTGTACAGGCGGAGAAAGTTCAAGCTAAAAGCACAGAAAAAGATGTTCCTCTTGAACTTACTCTAAATCCATTTGAGGAATAGACCAACGTATGATTCTTACCTTCCACTGGGTTCTTTAGTTTCTGCCTTTACTCCAAGTCAGTTGAGGGGTTAGTGGTAGGAAGAGGAGGGGCAGGGGGGACTCCTGGGATACTGGTAGCAGTGTTAATTGGGGTGCTGGTTATTCGGATGTATTCGTTTTGTGAACATTCATTAAGATGTCCCTGTGTGGTTCAGACAATTTCTTGTAATTAACTAACTAGTTAATTTTCAGTTAATGTTTTCCACCAGGTAAATAGCAATATTATCAGAACTTCTACTATAAAACTAAGTTTCTCCAAACTCCCTATACCAGGACGGAAGAATGATAGGCAGATCATTCTAAATATCAAACCGTGAGGCCTTTATGTAGAAGTTGAGAATCAGTACCTCGTCTTCTGCCGTGGTTTAGATGGTGCTTGTCTGGAGGGGGCTCAGAGAGGAAAGCAAAGCCCACACAGGCCATAGGTGTTTGGGTGAATGCCCGAGATGTTATTTCTTCCTTGTTAAAGTAAAACATAGACATTTTTTTTTTGATTTCTAGAGAAAATCAGCAACTCGGAACATTGGGAAAATGTGGACTTTTTCTCCTCCACTTCCCTGCCCTGGGAGAAGTTGGTTGCCTTATGTTTATTTTCTGAGTGTCAGGGATGAATAATGCCACATATTTAAAGTGTTCATCAAATTCCCGGTCGCCATCTGGGCTAACATCCAGCTGCCTCTACAAATACTTTGGCAGCCATAACTGAAACCCGTTGAACTATGCCTGACATACGTATATTATGGTTGAAATATTGAATGCATAGACTAGTTCTATCTAGTAGTTGGAGGACAATAATGGAAGCAAATCTTTTATTGATAAACCAAACACGTCTACCAACTATACCTTTACTATCTAAGTAAAATCTCACTGATCCAGGGTCTCTGATTCCAGATCCACATTTATGCAGACTAAGTAAAACAGGCAGAATTAAATGAGAGGCATTCCCTAGGCAAACTGAAAGGGTAACTACATTGGAAGATTGTCTTTAAGGTCTTTACATCACATAAATATGTTCAGAAAGACTTAGGAACACTAATTACATATTCATGTTGCTGATAATTATATGTTCATATTATCTGTTCATTAAAGCAGCTCATTAATTTAGTCTGAAAGAGTAATTG
>JAVSCE010018214.1:0-13533 GCA_032199065.1 Smutsia gigantea | reverse complement strand
CATCAGTCTCTCAAGTCTGACCATAAATTCTGTTAAATGAGAAATTTAAACTTGAACAACCATTTATGCAGTGGAAAGTGAAACTAACAATCCTTCATTTCCAAAGTGTTTTGAAAACATTTCTGAGAAGGTGTCCTGACCAGATCAGTTTTCATTCATCCCAAATCCTTTGGTAGGCTTCACTCCAACTTCACGTAGATGTATTGCTCATAGGTGTATACGTAGACGTACGTTTATGTACGTGCCGTGCATGCATGTGTATACTATGTACTGTCCGTGCACATACGTTTCATGGTAATTCCAGGCTTCATGCAGGTGCACATCGATGTATGTGTTTATGTATGTGTAGTATGTAGATATGTGTTTATCTATGTTTGTGTATGTAGGTGTATGTTTCAGAATGTGTATGTATATATATGTATTTTTATATATGTGTGTGTATGTGGGTCCATGTTTATGCATGTGTGTGTACATAGACGTCTGTTTATGTATGTGTGTATGTAGATGTATATTTATATATGTGTGTAAATGTAGGTGTATCTTTATGTATGTGTATTTATGTAGATGTATGTTTATGTATGTGTCTGTATGTAAGTTTATATTGATGTATGTCTGTGTATGTAGGTTTATGTTTATGTAGGTGTGTGTATGAAGGTTTAGGTTTATGTATGTGTGTGCATGTATGTGTATATTTATGTATGTGTATATATATATGTATGTTTATATATTTGTGTGTATGTAGATGTATGTTTATGTATGTGTATTTATGTAGATATATGTTTATGTATGTGTGTTTATGTAAGGGTATGTTGATGTATGTCTGTGAATGTATTTTTATGTTTATGTATGTGTGTGTATGTTGGTTTATGTTTATGTGTGTGTGGGTATGCAGTTGTATGTATATGTATGTGTATTTATGTATATGTAAGTTTACATATGTGTGTATGTAGGTGCATGTTTAGGTATGTGTGTGTATGTAGATATATGTTTATGTATGTGTGTGCATGTAGATGTATATTTATGTATGTGTGTGCACGTAGATATATTTTTATGTATGTGTATGTATGTCGATGCTTGTTTACGTATGTGGGTGCATATGTGCATATTTATGTATGTACGTAAAAGTAAGTTTATGTACGTGATTGTATGTTGTTTTATATTTGTGTATGAAGTTGCATGTTTATGTATGTGTGTGTTTGTAGATGTATATTTAGGTATGTGTGTTCATGTAGATGTATGTGTATATATGTGTATGTATGTAGGAATATGTGTGTATGTAAGTTTATGTTGATATATGTCTGTGTATGTAGGATTCCGTTTGTGTATGTGTGTGTATGTAGGATTATGTTTATGTATGTATGTGTATGTTTGTGTATGTGTGTGTATGTTTGCGTATGTGTGTCTATGTAAGTGTATGTTTGTGTGGAGTGTCTGTGTAGGCGTATGTTTATGTATGTGTATGTATGTAGATGTGTGTTTATCTATGTTTGTGTATGTGGGTGTAAGTTTATGTATGTGTGTGTATGTAGGTGTATGTATTTTTATGTGTGTGAATATAGGTGTATTTTAATGTATGTGTATGTATGTAGGTGCATGTTTACGTATGTGTGTGTATGTAGATGTACGTTTATGTATGGGTGTGTATGTAGATGTATATTTATGTACGTGTGTGAATTTAGATGTATGTTTATGTATGTTTATGTATGTAGATGTATGTTCATGTACGTGTATGTAAGCTTATGTTGGTGTATGTCTTTGTATGTAGGTTTATGTTTATGTATGTGAGTGTATGTAGGTGTATGTTTATATATGTGTATGTATATTTTTCTATGTTTATATATGTGTGTGTATGAAGGTGCATGTTTATGTATGTGTGTGTATTTAGATGTATGTTTGTGTTTGTGTGTATGTAGATGTATATTTATGTATGTGTGGGCGTGTAGAACTATGTTTGTGTATGTGTATGTATGTAGATGTATGTTTATGTATGTGTGGTATGTAGATGTCTATTTATGTGGTGTATGTAGGTGTATGTTTATATATGTGTATGTGCATAGATTAATATTTATGTATGTTTCTGTATGTTTGTGCATGTATTTGTATTTTTCTGTATGTGTGTGTCTGTAAGTGCATGTTTATGTATGTGTTTGTATATAGGCATATTTTATGTATGTTTATGTATGTAGACGTCTGTTTATGTATGTGTGTGCATATGTGTATATTTATGCATGTGTGTAAACGCATGTTTATATGTGTGTTTATGTTGTATATTTGTGTATGTAGGTGCATGTTTATATATGTGTGTGTATGGAGGTGTATGTTTATGTATGTCGTTGTATGTAGGTGTATTTTTATATATGTGTGTTTATGTAGGATTATGTTTAGGTATGTTTGTCTATGAAGGCTTATGTTTATGTATGTGTGGGTATGTAGGTGCATGTTTATGTATGTGTGGGTATGTAGATGTATGTTTATGTATGTGTGTGAAGGTAGATGTATGTTTATGTATGTGTGTGTATGTACATGTATATATATGTACGTATGCGTACGTATGTGTATTTTTATATATGTGTATGTATGTAGATATATGTTTACGTATGTGTGTGTATGTTTGTGTATGTGTGTGTATGTTTGGGTATGTGTGTCTATGTAAGTGTATATTTATGATGATTATCTTTGTAGGCGTATGTTTATGTATGTGTCTATATATATGTATGGTTATATATTTGTTTGTATGTAGGTGCATATTTATATATGTGTGTGTATGTATATGTATGTTTATGTATGTGTGTGTATGTAGATATATATTTATGTGTGTGTGTGGGTTTAGGTGTACGTTTATGTATGTTTATGTATATATATGTATGTTTATATATGTGTTTGTATGTAGGTGCATGTTTATGTATGTGTGTGTATGTAGATGTATGTTTATGTATGTGTGTGAATGTTGATGTACGTTTATGTATGTGTGTTTATGTAGATGTATGTTTATGTGTGTGTGTGCATGTAGATGTATGTTTATGTATGTGCATGTATGTTTATGTATGTTTATGAATGTGTGTGTATGTAAGTGTATGTTGATGGATGTCTGTGTATGTAGGTTTACGTTTATGTGTGTGTGTGTATGCTGGTGTATATTAATGTATGTGTTTTTATAGGTGTATGTTTATGTGTGTGTATGTATATATGTAAGTTTATATATGTGTGTGTATGTAGGTGCATGTCTTTGTATGTATATGTATGTGTGTTTATACATATGTATGTTTACGTATCTCTGTGTATGTAGGTGCATGTTTATGTATGTGTGTATGTAGATGTATGTTTATGTATGTGTGTGCATGTAGATGTACATTTATGTATGTGTGTGCATGTAGATGCATGTTTATGTATGTGTATGTATGTAGATGTATGTTAACTATGTGTGTGAATATGTGTATATTTTTGTATGTATGTAAAAGTATGTTTATGTACGTGTATGTATGTTGTTTTATATTTGTGTATGTAGTTGCATGTTTATGTATGTGTGTGTTTGAAGATATATATTTATGTGTGTTTGTGCATGTAGATGTATGTTTATGTATGAGTATGCATGTTGATGTATGTTTATGTATGTGTTGGTATGTAGATATATATTTATGTATGATTGTGTATGTATGTAGATGTATGTTTATGTATGTTTAGTATTTGTGTATGTTAATTATGTAAATGTATGTTTATGTGTACGTGTATATATAAGTGTATGTTTGTGTATTAATGTGAATGTTTATATATGTGTGTGTATGTAGATGTATGTTTATGTATGTGTGTGTACGCACTTTTATGTTTATATATGTGTGTTTATTAAGTCTATATTTATATATGTTTATCTATGCAGTTATATGTTCATGTATGTGTGTGTTTGTAGATCTATGTTTGTGTGTGTGTATGCAGGTGTATGATTATATGTGTGTGTGCATGTACGTGTATGTTTGTGCATGTTTGTGTATGTTTGTGTATGTAGGTGTATGTTTATGTATGTGTGTGTATGTAGGTGCATGTTAATGAATGTGTGTTTTTGTAGATGTATGTGTACATATGTGTTTGTATGCAGATGTGTATTTATGTATGTGTATGTGTGTAGATGTATGTTTATGTATGTGTCGTATGTAGTTGTATGTTTAATATTGTGGTGTATGAAGGTGTATGTTAATGTATGTGTATGTATGTAGATGCATGTTTATATGTGTGTCTGTATGTTTGTGTATGTGTTTGTATTTTTGTGTATGTGTGTATGTAAGTTTATGTTCATTTATGTGTTTGTATATAGGCATATTTTAGGTATGTGTATATATGTAGACATCTGTTTATGTATGTGTGTGCATATGTGTATATTTATGTATGTATGTAAAGGTATGTTTATATGTGTGTATGTAACTTGTTGTATATATGTGTATGAAGGTGCATGTTTATGTATGTGTGTGTATGCAGGTGTATGGTTATGTTTGTGTGTATGTAGATGTATGTTTATGTATGTGTGTGTATGTGGGTGCATGTTTATGTTTGTTTGTGTATGTAGATGTATGTTTATGTATGAGTGTACGTAGATGTATATTTAGGTATGTGTGTGCATTTAGATGTGTGTTTATGTATGTGTGTTTATGAAGATGAATATTTATGTATGTGTGTGGATTTAGATTTATGTTTATGTATGTGTATGTATGTAGATGTATGTTTATGTACGTGTGTGTATATAAGTGTATGTTGATGGATGTCTGTGTCTGTATGTTTATGTTTATGTATGTGTGTGTATGTAGGTGTATGTTGAGGTATCTGTGTTATGTAGGTGTAAGTTTATTTATGTGTATGTATGTGTATATTTATGTTTATACATGTGTGTGTAGGTAGGTGCAAGTTTATGTATGTGTGTGTATGTAGATGAATGTTTATGTATGTGTGCATGTAGATGTATATTTATGTATAAGTGTGCGTGTTGATGTATGTTTACGTATGTGTATGTATGTAGATGTATGTTTATGTATGTGTGGTATGTATTTGTATGTTTATTTATGTGGTGTATGAATGTGTATGTATATGCATGTGTATGTATGAAGATGCATGTTTATATATGTGTCTGTATGTTTGTGTATGTGTTTGTAATTTTGTGTATGTGTGTGTATGTTAGTGTCTGTTTATGTGTGTGTTTGTATTTAGGCATATTTTATGTATGTGTATATTTGTAGACATCTCTTTATGTATGTGTGTGCATATGTGTATATTTATGTATGTAGGTAAAGGTATGTTTATGTGTGTATGTATGTTCTATATATGTGTATGAAGGTGCATGTTTATGTATGTGTGTGTATGCAGGGTTATGTTTATGTATGTGTGTGTATGTAGATGTATGTTTATGTATGTGTGTGTATGTAGATGTATGTTTATGTATGTTTCTGTATGTAGATGTACATTTATGTATGTGTGTGTATGTTTGTGTATTTTTATGTATGTGTATGTATGTAGAGGCATGTTTATGTATGTGTATGTATGTTTTTGTATGTATGTGTGTGTTTGGGTATGTGTGTATATGTAATTGTATATTTATGATGATTGTTTCTGTAGGCATATGTTTATGTAATTGTAAGTATGCAGAAAAGTGTTTATCTATGTTTGTGTATGTAGGTGTAGTTTTCAGTATGTGTATGTATATATATTTATGTTTAAATATGTGTGTGTATGTGGGTTCATGTTTATGTATGTGTGTGTATGTAGATGTATGTTTATGTATGTTTGTGTGTAGATGTATATACATGTATGTGTGTGTACGTAGATATAAGTTTATGTATGAGTATATATGAAGATGTATGTTTATATATGTGTGGGAATGTAAGTGTATGTTGATGTATGTCTGTGATGTTGGTTTAAGTTTATGTATGTGTGTGTATGTAGGTGTATGTTTATGTATGTGTGTGTATGTAGGTGAATGTTTATGTATGTATATGAATATATATGTATGTTTATATATGTGTGTGTATGTAGGTGCATGTTTATGTATGTGTGTTTTTGTAGATGTATGTTTATGTATGTGTGTGTATGTAGATGAATATTTATGTATGTGTTTGCATTTTGATATATGATTATGTACGTGCATGTATGTAGATATATGTTTATGTATGTGTGTGTATGTAAGTGTATGTTGATGTATGTCTGTGCATGTAGGTTTATTTTTATGTATGTGTGTGTATGCAGGTGTATGTTTATGTATGTGTGTGTATGTAGGTGTATGTTTATGTATGTGTAAGTAAATATGTATGTTTATATATGTGTGTGTATGTAGGTGCATGTTTATGTATGTGTGTGTATGTAGATATATATTTATATATGTGTGCACGTAGATGTATGTTTATGTATGTGTATGTATGTAGATGTATGTTTATGAATGTGGGTGTATTTCAGCGTATATTGATGTATATCTGTGTATGAATGTTTGTGTATTTGTGTTTATGTAGGTGTATGTTTATGTATGTGTCGGTATGTAGGTGTATGTTTATGTATGTGTATGTATATTTATGTTGTTTATATATTTGTGTATGTAGGTGCATGTTTATGTATGTGTGTGTATGTAGGTGTATGTTGATGTTTGTGTTTGTATGTTGGTATGTTAATGTATGTGTGTGTATGTATGTGCACGTTTATGTATGTGTGTGTATGTAGGTGTATGTTTACGTATGTATGTATATATAGGTATGTTTATATATGTGTGTGTATGTAGGTGCATGTATATATATGTGTGTTTTTGTAGATGTATGTTTATATATGTGTGTGTATGTAGATGTATATTTATGTATGTGTGTGCATTTAAATATATGTTTATGTACGTGCATGTATGTAGATGCATGTTTATATATGTGTGTATGTAAGAGTATGTTGATGTATATCTGTGTATGAAGGTTTATTTTTATGTATGTGTGTGTATGTAGGTGTATGTTTATGTATGTGTTTGTATGTAGGCATATATTTTGTATGTGTATGTATGTAGATGTATGTTTATGTATGTGAGTGTATGTAATTGTATGTTGATGTATGTCTGTGTATGGAGGTTTATGTTTATGTATGTGTGTGTATGTATGTGTATGTTTATGTTTGTGTTTGTATGTTGGTTTATGTTCGGGTATGTGAGTCTATGTAAGTGTATGTTTATGATGATTGTCTGTGTAGGCGTATGTTTATGTATGCGAATGTATGTAGATGTGTGTTTATCTATCTTTGTGTATGTATGTGTATTATTCTGTATGTGTATGTATATATATGTATGTTTATATATGTGTGTGTATCTGAGTGCATGTTTATGTATGTGGGTGTATGTAGATGTATGTTTATGTATGTGTGTATGTAGATGTATATTTATGTATTTGTGTGCATGTAGATATATGTTTATGTATGTGTATGTATGTAGATGTATGTTTATGTATGTGCATGTATGTAAGTGTATGATGATGTATGTCTGTGTATGTCGGTTTATGTTTATGTATGTGTGTGTATGCAGGTGTAAGTTTATCTTTGTGTTTGCATGTTGGTGTATTTTAATGTATGTGTGTGTGTGCATTTTTATGTGTGGGTGTGTATGTAGGTGTATGTAGACGTATGTGTATGTATATATATGTATGTTATTGTATGTGTGTAGTTAGGTGCATGTTTATTTATGTGTGTTTTTGTAGATGTATGTTACTATATGTGTGTGTATGTAGACGTATATTTATGTATGTGTGTGCATTTAGATGTATGTTTATGTACGTGCATGTATGTAGATGTATGTTTATTTATGTGTGTGTATGTAAGAATATGTTGATATATGTCTGTGTATGTAGGTTTATTTTTATATATGTGTGTGTATGTAGGTGTATGTTTATGTATGTGTGTGTATGTAGGTGTATGTTTATGTTTGTGTATGTATATATATGTATGTTTATATATGTGTGTATGTAGTTGCCTGTTTATGTATGTGTGTGTATGTAGATATATATTTATTTATATGTGTACACGTAGATGTATGTTTATGTATGTGTATGTATGTAGATGTATGTTTATGTATGCACGTGCATGTAAGTGTATATTGAGGTATGTCTGTGCATGAATGTTTATGTATTTGTGATTATATTGGTGTATATTTATGTATGTGTCGGTATGCAGGTGCAGGTTTATGTATGTCAATGTATATATATGTTGTTTATATATGTGTGTGTATGTAGATATATGTTTATATATGTGTGTGTATTTAGATGTATATTTACATATGTGTTTGTATGTAGGTGTATGTTTATGTATGTGTGTGTATGTAGGTATATGTTTCTGTATGTGTGCCTATGTAGGTGTATTTTTATTTATGTATGTGTATGTATTCATATGTATGTATATATATGTGTGTGTATGTAGGTGCATGTTTATGTATTTGTGTGTATGTAGATGCATGTTTATGGTTGTGTGTGTATTTAGATGAATTTTTATGTATGTGTGTGCATGTATATGTATGTTTATGTATGTGTGTGTATGTAGGTGTATGTTTATGTATGTGTCTGTATGTGTGTATGTTTACATATGCATGTAAATGTATGTTTATTTATCAGTGTGTATATAGGTGTATGTTTGGGAATGTAGCTGCATGCTTATATATGTGTGTGAATGTAGATGTATACGTATGCATGTGTGTGTATGTAGGTGTATGTTTATGTATGTATGTGCGTGTATGTAGGTGTATGTTTATGTATGTGTGTATGTAATTGTATGTTTCTCTATGTGTGTGTATGTGCGTATATTTATGTATGTATGTGAATGTATGTTTATATATGTGTGTGTATTTAGGTGTATGTTTGTGTATGTAGGTGCATGTTTATGTATGTTTGTGTATGTAGATGTATGTTTATGTATGTGAGGTATGTAGTTTTATGTTTATTCTATGCAGGCATATTTTTATGTATGTGTGTGTATGTAGGTGTATGTTTATTTGTGTGTGTAAGTAGGTGTATGTATAGCTAAGTGTGTGTATGTGTGTATGTTTATGTATGTATGTAAATGTATGTTTAAATATGTGTGTGTATGTATGTGTATGTTTTTGTATGCAGGTGCATGTTTTTATATGTGTGTGTATTTAGATGTATGTTTATATATGTGTGTGTAGGTACGTGTATGTTTGTGTATGTAGGTGCATGTTTATATATGTGTGTGTATGTAGGTGAATGATTATATACGTTTGTGCATTCAGGAGTATGCTAATGTATGTATGTGTATGTAGAAGTATGTTTATATATGTGTGTGTAGGTAGGTGTATGAGTACATATATTTCTTTATGTAGTTGCATGTTAATGTATGTGTGTGTATGTAGATGTATGTTTATATATGTGTGGTATGTGGGTGTATGTTTATTTATGTATGTGTATGTAGGTGTATGTTAATATATGTGTATATATGTAGAAGAATGTTTATGTATGTGTGTGTATGTAGGTGTATGATTTGTATGTGTATGTATGTCGATGCATGTTTATATATGGGCCGGTATGTTTGTGTAAGTGTGTGTATGTAAATGTATGTTTATATATGTGTTTGTAGTTGGGCGTATTTTATGTAGGTGTATGTATGAGATGTGTTTATGTATGTGTGTGTATGTAGGTGTATGTTTATGTATGGTTCTATATGTAGGTTTATGTATATATATGTGTGTGTATGTAGATGTATGTTTATGTATTTGTGTGCATGTGTGTATATTTATGTATGTATGTAAATGTTTGTTTATATATGTGTGGGTATGTAGGTGTATATATGTATATGAAGGTGCATGTTCATGTATGTGTGCGTATGTAGATTTATGTTTATTTATGTGTGTATATGTAGATGTATATTTATGTATGTGCGTGTATGTAGGTGAATGTTTATGTATGTGCATGTATGTAGGTGTATGTTTATATATGTGTGTGTATGTATGTGAATGTTTATGTATGTCTGTGCATGTAGGTGTATATTTATGTATGTTTGTGTGTGTCTGTGTCTGTTTATGTATGTATATGTATGTAGGTGTATTTTTATGTATTTATATGTATGTAGATGTATGTTTATATATGTGTGTGTATGTAGGTGTATGTTTGTGTTTGTGTGTATGTCGGGGTATGATTATATGTGTGTGCATGTAGGTGTATGTTTATGTTTGTGTATGTGTATGTAGGTGTATGTTTATGTATGTGTTTATGTAGATGTATGTAAACGAATTGTATGTGTGTAAACATATGTTGATGTGTGTTTGTATGTATTTGTATGTTTATATATGTGTGTCTATGCATGTGTATATATATGTATGTGTATGTATGCTGATGTATGTTTATGTATGTGCGTGTATGTTTGTGTATGTTTGTGTGTGTGTATGTGGTGTATGATTATATATGTGTGTGTGTAGGTGCATGTTTATGTACCTGTCTGTATGTATGGATAGGCTTATGTATATCTGTGTAAGTAGGTGTATGTTTACATATTTGTGTGTATGTAGGTGTATGTTTATGTATGTGTGTGTATGTAGGTTTATGTTTATGAATGTGTGTGTATTTGTGTATGTTTATGTATGTATGTAAATGTATGTTGTGTATGTGTGCGTATGTAGGTGTCTGTGTATGTAGGTTTATGTTTATGTATGTATGTGTATGTAGATTTATGTTTATGCCTGTGATTGTATGTAGATGTATATTTATGTATGTATGTGTGTATGTAGGTGTATGTTAATGTATGTGCATATATGTAGATGCATGTTTATGTATGTGTGTATGTATGTGTATGTTTATGTATGTCTCTCTATATAGGTGCATATTTATGTATGTGTGTGTATGTAGGTGTATGTTTATGTATGTGTGTGAATTTAGGTGTATGTTTATATGTGTTTGTGTATGTGTGTATGTGTGTGTATGTATGTCAATGTATGATTATGTATGTGTGTGTTTATAGGTGTATGTTTGTGAATGTAGGTCTATATTTATGTATGTGTGTGTATTTAGATGTATATTTATGTATGTGAGTGTATGTAGGTGTATGTTTATGTATATGTGCGTATGTGCGTATATTTATGTATGTATGAGTGTATGTTTATATATGTGTGTGTATTTAGGTGTATTTGGGGTATGAATGTGTATGTTTATTTATGTGTGGGTATGAAGGTTTATGTATATGTATGTGTGTATGATGCTGTATGTCTTTGTATGTGTGTGTATATGTGTATGTATGTGTGTGTATGTAGATGTATTTTTATGTATGTGTGTGCATGTATGTTTATTTTTATGTATGTGAATATATGCAGATGTATGTTTATGTATGTGTGTGTATGTAGGTGTATGTTTGTGTGTGTGTCTGTATTTAGGTGTATGATTATATGTGTGTGTGTATGTATTGTATGTTTATGTATGTGTTTGTATGTTGATGTATGTTTATGTATGTACGTGTATGTTTGTATATGTGTGTGTATATTTGTGCATGAGTGTCTATGTAAGTGTATGTTTATGATGGTTGTCTATGTCGTCGTATGTTTATGTATGTGTATGTATATAGATGTGTGTTTATCTATGTGTGTTTATGTAGGTGTATGTTTATGTATGTGTGTGGATGTAGGGGTATGTTTATGTATGTAGGGTATGTAGGTGTATGTTTATTTATGTGTATACATGCAGTCGTATTTTAATGTATGTGTATGTATATAGATGAATGTTTATGGATGTGTGTGCATGTAGATGTATGTTTATATATGTGTGTGTATGTAGGTGTAGGTTTAGGTATGTGTATGTATATACATGTATTTTTTATATGTGTGTGTACATATCTGAATGTTTATGTATGTTTGTGTATGTAGGTGTATGTTTAGGTATGTGTGTGGATGTAGGTGTATTTTATGTATTGTATGTATGTAGATGTATGTTTATATATGTGTGTGTATGTACCTGTATATTTGTCTGTGTGTATGTAGGTTTATGATTATATGTGTGTGTGCATGTAGGTGTATGTGTGTATATGTTTCTGTGTGTGTTTGGATGTAGGTGTATGTTTATGTATGTGTGTTTATGCAGGTGTATGTAAATGTATTGTATGTATGTATACGTACGTTGATGTATGTGTGTATGCATTTGTATGTTTATATACGTGTGTCTATTCATGTGTATATTTATGTATGTGTATGTATGCAGATGTATGTTTATGTATGTGTGTGTATGTTTGTGTTTGTGTTCATGTAGTTGTATGATTATATATGTTTTTGTGTAGGTGTATGTTTATGTACGTGTGTGTATGTATGGATATGTTTATCTATATCTGTGTAAGTAGGTGTATGTTTATCTATGTGTGTGTATGTAGGTGTATGTTTATGAATGTGTGTGTATTTGTGTACGTTTGTGTATGTATGTAAATGTATGTTGTGTATGTGTGTGTTTGTAGGTGTTTGTGTATGTAGGTTTATATTGATGTATGGGTGTATGTAGATTTATGTTTAGGTATGTGTTGTATGTAGAGGTTTATTTATGTATGTATGTGTGTATGTAGGTGTATGTTAATGTATGTGCATGTATGTAGATGCATGTTTATGTATGTGTGTATGTATGTGTATGTTTATGTATGTGTCTGTATATGGGTGCATATTTATGTATGTGTGTGTATGTAGGTGTATGTTTATGTATGTGTGTGAATTTAGGTGTATGTTTATATGTGTTTATGTATGTGTATATTTATACATATGTGTGTCAATGTATGATTATGTACGTGTGTGTTTACTTGTGTATGTTTGTGAATGTAGGTGTATGTTTATGTATGTGTGTGTATGTAGATGTATATTTATGTATGTGTGTATGTAGGTGTATGTTTATGTATGGGTTTGTATGTGCGAATATTTATGTATGTATGTGAATGTATGTTTTAATATGTTTGTGTACTTAGGTGTATTTGGGGTATGTATGTGTATGTTTATTTATGTGTGTGTATGAAGGTGTATGTTTATGTAGGTGTGCATGATGCTGTATGTCTATGAATGTGTGTGTATATGTGTATGCATATGTGTGGATGTTAATATATATTTATGTATGTGTGTGCATGTATGATTGTTTTTATGTGTGTGAATATATGTAGATGTATGTTTATGTATGTGTGTGTATGTAGGTGTATGTTTGTGTATGTGTTTGTATGTTGATGTATGGTTATGTATGTGTGTGCATGTTTGTATATGTGTGTGTATGTTTGTGCATGTATGTCTATGTAAGTGTATGTTTATGATTTTTGTATATGTAGTCGTATGTTTATGTATGTGTATGTATATATATGGGTGTTTATCTATGTGTGTTTATGTAGGTGTGTGTTTATGTATGTTTGTGGATGTAGGGGTATTTTTATGTATGTAGTGTATGCACGTGTATGTATATTTATGTGTGTACATGTGGGCATATGTTAATGTACGGGTATGTATGTAGGTGAATGTTTATGTATGTGTGTGCTTGTATGTGTATGTTTATGTATGCGTGTATATGTAGCTGTATGTTTATGTATGTGTGTATG
>JAVSCE010018213.1:0-263940 GCA_032199065.1 Smutsia gigantea | reverse complement strand
TGCATATAGTTTCATTGAGGATTTCATATTTGTAGTGTGGAACTGTATCATTACATGAAATCCTAAAGGTTGGAATCAAGCATTGGGCCAGTCCTGAATTCTCCCCAAGGAAGTTCTGAGTTCCTGGGAGTGTGCTCAGAGGTGCTCACTACAACATGGTTCTGGTTGTAGGATGGACCATTACTGTGGACCTTGAGGATAACATTACAGGGAAGCTCTGTTTCCCAGGGGAAAATGTTTCCTTGCCAGAGAATTGTACCTGTTCCCCACATGCACATTTGTTGTGCCAACAGCTGTTTCTGTTATCACCACTTCCAGCCTGCAGGCTGGGTCCGCTCTGGAGCCCTTCTGTCCAGGGTGAGAGGCAAACAGAGACAGATGCCACTGAATCTGAATCCTTTCCTGTTCATACTTCCCTACAGAACCTTTACTTTCACCTGCCATGCCCCTGGGTAGAACTCTTTGGCTGACTGCTTGCTTGTAGTCGCCCGGCCCTCACTCACTGCCCTTTGCCTTTCCGTGTTCCTTCAGGTCCCGTCAGTCCACAGTTTGCTGAGGGTAAACTCGAGACCCTCTGACCTTCCTTTTTCCCAATAGCCGTGGCCTCTTTCTGACGGATCAGGCTTCCGATCCTACTGCTACCTGGAGCCTGCATCAACTCTGTTCTTCCCTCAGGCTGAGCCCTCAGGGACACTCTCTTCCTCTCTCCCTATTTCTACCCATAACCTAGAACAGGCATACTTTGAATCACCAAAACGAGAATGAAAACCAAACCTTGTAGCAGCTTCAAATTGCCATGAGTTGGAGCTCAACAACCGTGCACTTACTGTATCATTACAGCTTGTGTTCCTTGAAGATAAGTTTGTGAGATGGTGGCTAAATTCACTCTTTAGAATAACTTTCACTATCATCAGAGCATTAGTCACATCAGAAATCTGGGTGACTTGGAAGAGAAAAACGAGTAGCTTCAAAGTTCCAACTAAGTTCTTCAGAGAGTCATCTAGAATAAATTCATAAGGTTTTTTTTTTCTTCATGATGAGACTTTTAAAACTGTAATTGCGATCTAATGAATCAGTTCTCAGTTTAGGGAAGAATATAATTTTTAGTATTTGGACATAATAGAAACACAAGTTTTCGGGGTGGTTGGGCATAGGTCTAAGGCCACATATGCATAATTATATACACATATGTATACAGGGTTAAGTTAGGAGTAAATCTCTATATTCCCTTTATCCTCACTTATTTTGGATGGAATTTCAAACTGAAACTCTGTCAGATTTGGAGAATGACCTCTGAAAATTATCTGCAGTCTCCATAGGAAAGCAGAAGAAACCAATTTATCTTTTTTAGATATGGAAACAAACAACTTGTCTCCTATTGGCATGCTTGTGTTTTTCTTTTTATTCCAGTCCTGTGCACTTGTGTTTTCTTTCTGAACCTCTGGAGATTGCAATTTGAGATCTAGGGGTTTATAACATGTGAAAAAACAAATAGACTCATTTACCTCTTCCTCTCAACCATTGCACTCCCTGTTATGAAGATTGGGTTCCCGTTTGAAGTCTTTCTAATTGCCTTGGGTGCTCCAGAGTTTATGTCTCTCTGAAGTCCCCAAATTTTGTAGGGAGAAGTCAGTGGTGGTTCCTCAGGGAACTCTGAAGTGCAAGCTCCAAATCTCTATCATGCTGAACAAAGATACAATGTCTCCTTAACCAGAATCATTTCCCCTTTCTATTGACAATACAAGTGAGTGTATTCTCAGCTCTGACATCTCCTCTCAAGCTGTTGACTCAAACAGCAGCCTGAACCATTGGTTGTAACTCCACTGCATCTCCCAGTGGCCCCTCCAGAGAACATTAGTGTCTATTGGAGTCCACAGTTCTTTAACAGGCATCCAAAATGACTTGCAATCATAGAGAATGACGGCTACGCAGTGTAGCAATTTGGTGCTAGGAGTATCGAGGTGCCGCAGGATCCCTGATCATCTGGAGCTTAGCAACTAGATGATAATAGAAATGTAAATTAAAAAGGACATGACTAAATGTATAATTAGAAATGAAGGTCGGTGCTCTAAGGAAGAAGACATGGTACTCAAAGATACCTGAGAAGGGAACTATTTCCCTAAGGAAATGACATGGAGCTGAGATTTGAAATATGAGTTAATTGAAGGAAAAAATGGGTATATCCAAAGTAACCCAAACACTCAGAGGAGCAGGTTCTAAGGCCCTGACTTAGGAGGTAACATGGTCACAAAGAAGGCCAACACCATTATAGCCCAGGGAGTGAGTGGGAGAGAACACAAAGCATGAAAAGTAGATGTATCAGACAAGAAACCAGAATTCATTCTGTGTTTGCAAAGTGCAAAGGGGCACACATACCATGAAAGGGCTGGGGGAATAACTATGGAAACTGGGAGCACCCAATGTCCAGGAAGCTTCTGTCACAGACTGAAGGTCACAGCATGGAAACAAGCAGTTCTCACAATCTCTCTGGCATGCTGAAGGATCAAAAGCAAGGACTCCAATAGCTGCATGTATATCAGTGCCCATGGCCACATTATTCTCAGTAACTGAGAGGTAGAAACAGCCTACTGGTCCATCAGTGGATGGATTCATAAACTACATGTAGAATAGACATAGAGTGAATATTATTTAGCTTGAAAAAGGTGGGACCTTCTGACATATCTGATGACCTGGATGAACCCTAACGATATTATGTGACATGAAATAAGCCAGTCACAAAAGGACAAATATCGTATGATGTCATGAACATGAGGTACCTAGAACAGTCCAGTTCATAGAGAGAGAAAGCATGATGGCGGTTGCCAGAGGTGGGTAGGGAGAGAGGAAAGGGAAGTTATGTTTAATAGGTACAGAGTTCCAGTGGGGGAAGATGAGAAAGCTCCAGAGATGAAAGATGTGATGGTGGCACAACGGTGTGAACGTGCTTAATGGCACCGAACTGCACACTTCAAAATAGTTAGAATGATAAACTTTGTGTTATGTATATTTTACCACACCTCTTTCCATGCTCCTGGAATCAGCCTTCGACCAGCAATGAGTGGACGCTTAGTGGCTAGAAATTATAGCATCCTCCCTCAAAAGAATATTTATGAGTCTGGAAATAATAAGACATGGCGAGGATTCAGAACAACCTCTATGGGGGTCCCTCAGACATGGTGATGATATGGTCTTCAGGCAAGTGGAGCCTGATAATCTCACACAGGAGAGGGAAGGAAAGGCTGCTTTTGCTGGTAAGGGAAATTTAGGAAAATTGAGGGTAGAAAATCTAATTGTTACTAAATTCACTGGAATATGACTGTTTCAATTATTAATGCCCCCTTCTTTTTCCACTGATGCCTTAACTTTAACATCATAGCCCTATCAATTCAACTATCTATAATTCAACTTGTCTTGTAATTCAAACACCTATGGGATCGGGCTTTATTCTTCAGGGATTTCGCTTTGTAGATTTAAGATAAAAGGAAATCTTTCAAGGAAGTCATGTAATCTCTGTAGCTCTCAATTCTGTGACTTGAACTGAGACTGTCAGACCTGAGCTGGTCAGTCTCTTTGTCCAAGTTGCAGTGCACTTACATAAAGTCACATCTGTTGCAACAGCTAATTGTCTTCTAAAGCCTTGCCTCCTGCAGGCATGTGACTCCATGTAGTTTCATCTTATAACATAAACAACTCTTTTCCCACTTAATGTGAGAGACTGCTTTTGTCACACTGGAGCAGATACTATCTGTGGGCTTCAGCCCTGTTTCCTCTGCATTCTCCTTGGTATGCTGTGGCTTGTTTACAATGAATACCTGTGGCTTCTGCCTGAGGACTTCTCTGTCTTATTCCTGATGTGGGGGCACAATCAACCTGTTTTCAGGGGAAACTAAATTGACTGCAGATTTCATACCCCTGGAAGCAGTTTTTGACCAAAAAGAATAGGAAGTGAGTGGATAGAAAGCACTGTGTCCTCCCTCAGCTGGGATGTATACCACCTTGTCTCTTGTACCAGTGTTGTACTGTTGTGAGCCAGTTGCTTACAGTGGTAGAGTTTTGATAAAGGACTTTTCAAATTGTCTTTCTTTTCCTTGCTCTCTCAGTTTTCATCTTTTAAAACAGTGTTCCCTAGGATTACTTCTCAGATTAACCACTTGAACTTACATTTTTATCTCAGGTCTGCTTTTGGGGGAAACCAAACAAAGACACCCTTGTCTGTTGGCAATGAGGTCATTACTGCTTTAAAACGGATCAGATCTGCAAATCAAATGCAGAGTCTCATCTTTAAGGTTTGTGCCCTGTAACCACTTATAAGATAAAAACTCATATCAGTCAGGGCTTGGGCAGGCAAACAGACATCTGTCTGTATTTTTGGGTCTGGAATACAGGGATGTAGGCAACCATGGGAAGATGAAGGCATAACGATCAGAGAGGTCACCATTGAAGGTCAGGAAAACTGCTACTGAAGATTGAAGAAAACTGCAGGGCAGGAAAAAGAAAACTTGCTTTCAAGGATTCTAGCAATGCCTGTGCTTTCCAAGAACTTCCTAGAAGCTGCCATGACTCTCACACCAGCTTGTGCTTTCTGTTGCCACAACATGAGAACCATGAATTTTCCTCTCTTCCGCCTTTAGAATCTCGTATGAGTGCCTGTCACCCACAGACGCTAGTCATGGAAAAGTCTTCTGGGAAACGTAGTTCCTGGCTTCTCTTGTTGCTCACAGGCAAGTTCTTAGGAGGAGGTGGTGGTGATGTTGAGCTGTTACTGGCCTGTCTGGAATAATAAGCAAAGTCTGGAACATGACAAGCCTGTGTGAAATCTTAAACACTTTTTTTTTTATTCCAAGAGCAATAGGGACACATTGACAGGTTTTTTAGAAGGGTGTGATATGATCACTTTTGCATTTTGTAATCCTTGGCTGTAATGTGGAGTTTGGCATGGCAGGAAAACCAGTTAGGAAAAAAATGTAGCTTTAGTCCAGGAAAAAAGCTGAAGGCTATTTATTTGGATAGAATAGTGAAGACATAGAGAAGTAGACAGGGTTAAGAGTTAGCTAGGATATAAGAGTAATTGGACATGGTGGTAGGCTGAGTTTGGGACATGTAGATAGATGGTCAGACTGTGATAGCTAGTGGTTCATGTTATCACTCATTAGGTAGCGAATACTAACTAGAATCCTGCCAGTTTGGGGCAGGGTGGCTGGTTTGGGGTTGGGTCATTACTTTGATTTAGGACATGCTGAGTTCAAGGTGCCATGCAAGGGTGCTGAGAGGCAACACACTCGGATGCAATATATGCTTTTGGGAGGGCTTGCAAGGGTGCCCAGTGCCCCTTGGCAGTTGCTCCTTGATGACAGCTGCCCAGGATGGTAGTAACACGCAGCAGTTGCTGACATGTCCAGAGTTAGCTTCTCAGGGCCACAGAGGTGCTCCTTTGCAATCGTTTTCATAAGCAATAGCCCCCAGAGTCTCCTTTTCATGCTAGAGGGTCAAAATTCTTAAGAGTGGCTTTATATATTCCCAAGTATTTATTCCTTCCCAGGAAAGATTCTGCATGATTATGAATTGTTAGCCTGGTGTTACTCCCTCAGCCACCTTGCGGGGCAACTACAACGGAGTCCAGCTGAGCTGTCTCCAGGAAGCTGTTCATGCAAAGAACTTCTTCAAACACTCAAGTTTAACTGAGGCGAATAAGCCTTAGAATATCATGCAAGACTGTGTAACACAAAGGAGTCTGGTAAATCCATTGATCACTCACCTTCCTATGGGCATAGGGCATGATCTACTCCATCCTCGTTGATTCAAAGTTTCTCCCATAGCATGTGCAACCTCTTAGAGCAACCTTTAAATTATATAAAATTTTCTGTTGCTTGTCATTCTCCTGTAAGGGAGTTTTGCCTGTCCCTTACCCCCATTTATTTATTCACTCAATTATTTATTTATATCAATATGGACTTAGATATGTTCATTTTACACATTGGTTTATGTCCCAGTACTACATTAATTTTTTGCACAAATTATTCCGGTTTTGACCATCAGAAGTTGTTTTGGTTTGACTTCATGTCCCTGTGAAATGCCTCCACCCTCTTGTTTTTGGAATACTTCCTTCCTTTCCGGTCCTACAAGATGTTCAAGGTGCACTTGCACTTGCACTTTCTGTGTTCCAGATCTGGAATCAGCCATTTCTCTAAGGAGCCTCAGTTCCGCTTATGAGAGAATGGTATTTAGAAACCAAGGTCTGAGCCCTGGTATCACTTCCCTTCTGCCTGAAGTACTTCCTTTATCCGGTCTTGTAGGGCGGGTCTGCTGGTGATGAATTCATCAGCTCTTGTACATCTGGCCATCCTTACCTTGGCCGCCCCTTGTTTTCTCACATGCACATGCTGATCGACACTGTGCTGAAGACTAAAGGACACCTTCTGCGGGGCTTCAGTCTGTGCAGCTCTCTTCTCTCCAGGTATCTGTTTCAATTCTGGTAATTGGCTGCACCAATCCCAGCTACCCGGGTCTCACCCATTTCTCAACTCAGTTTGCTCAAATCAGAGAGACCATAAGGCCCTGCTTTGGTTTCCCCTTTTTGCCCTTCAACGTTTAAATGTTTCAGGCAGTAATCTGGGGCAATCAGAGGGCTCCCCAAGTTTGCTTTCCCTCCTCCAAGGATCACTAACAGGGGCTGCTTGTTGCTCAAAAACTATGTGTCTGAAAGCAATTCTAAAAACTACTCTTATTCTGTTTGGCTTTCTGTCTGTTTGGGGCAGAAAGGTAAGTTGGTTTGCTGTAAGTTGGTGCCAACACCACCCTTGTTGCAAACAGAATTTCCTCTGTCTATATTGTTTTTAATGAAGATATGGAATTTTAGAAAAATATTAGCAAAAAATTCTTGAAAGAATATTTAATGAAAATTATAATAAACATACTTCATATTTTGTTAAGCAGAGCCATGAATAGTCCATATGTTGTCTTCGTGTGAATTAGAAAAAGATGCCCTTGCATAAGAACGCTTAACTTTTATCCTTTGGGGAATGTCATAATATATTGATTTTGTTAGCACCAGACTAAGTGCTATATGTTGGAAAATTTCCATCATGATATAAAAATCTATTATGTTGTCAATACAAATGTTATGCTCCATATTTTTTTAGTGTTCAGACTTCGCAACTGTCTTTGAAGTCCCAGAAAAAATTTTGGAGGGGAGGAGTTCGAGTTGAGAGAATTAAGAACATGAAAGATGTTTGTATATTCAATGGAGGGGAATCAATAAATCTGGGTTCACCTTTCCTATTCATTACAAGGTCTAATCTGAAACATCTGAATGAATTTATTAATTAAAGAATAATATGGTAGTGTTTAAATTCTCTGTAAAAAAATTAAAAAATCAAATAAAGCTATGCCTTTTACCATATATGGCATGATATTAGGAAAGTGCTATCCAAAAGGGAGTATTAGGAAATACAGGGGCTAAAAAAAGCAAAACAGAATTAAACATCGGCAGTAACAATGATAAACATATCAGTTATCATAATGAAAATGAGCTAAGCCATCAGTTTAAAAATGTTTCTGTTAAACACAAAGCAAAGAAATAAATCCCTTGCTATTTGAAATGAACAACACTTAAAAATCGTAACACAACATTAAAAGAAGAGGTAATGAATATCTACCAGCCACAAATAAAAAACATGTAGACGGTGGTGATAAGGGTAAAACAAATGTTCAGCAGAAGGCAAAAAGGGTTGCATTCTAGAAAGATGAAAGACACAAACCACAGCAGAAAATCGGTAGTCATGACTGTACGTGTGTGACAAATAAGGCATCATAAAATAGATAATAGGAATAGCTGAAAACCAAAGGTTTGATAGATTTGATAGAGAAAAAGGAATATAGAAGAATTTGAAAACAAAATGTATATATTTTATTTAATGGATATGTATTTTATTTATTTATTAAAAATTTTTTTATTAAGGTATTATTGATATACACTCTTATGAAGGTTTCACATGAAAATACAATGTGGTTACTATATTTACCCATATTATCAAGTCCCCACCCATACCCCATTGCAGTCACTGTCCTTGGGTGTAGTAAGATGCCACAGATTCACTATTTGCCTTCTCTGGGCTGCACTGTTTTCCCCGTGATCCCCCACACCACGTACTAAACATAATATCCTTCAATCCCCTACTCCTACCTTCCCCACGCACCCTCCCACACCCCACCCCTTTGGTAACAGCTAGTTCCTTCTTGGAGTCTGTGAGTCTGCTGCTATTTTCTTCCTTCAGTTTTGCTTCATTGTTATACTCTACAGATGAGGGAAATCATTTGGCACTTGTCTTTCTCCACCTGGCTTATTTCACTGAGCATAATATCCTCCAGCTCCATCCATGTTGTTGCAAATGGTAGGATTTGTTTCTTTCTTATGGCTGAATAGTATTCCATTGTGTATATGTACCACATCTTCTTTATCCATTCATCTACTGATGGACACTTAGGTTGCTTCCATATCTTAGCTATTGTAAAAAGTGCTGTAATAAACATAGGGGTGCATATGTCTTTTTGAAACTGAGAAGTTGTATTCTTTGGGTAAATTCCAAGGAGTGGGATTCCCAGGTGAAATGGTATTTCAATTTTTAGTTTTTTGAGGAACCTCCATATTGCTTTCCACAAAGGTTGAACTAGCTTACATTCCCACCAGCAGTGTAGGAGGGTTCCCCTTTCTCCACATCCTTGCCAGCATTTGTTGTTCTTAGTCTTTTGGATGCTGGCCATCCTCTATGGTGTGAGGTGATACCTCATTGTGGTTTTAATTTGCATTTCCCTGATGATTAGTGGTGTGGAGCATCTTTTCATGTGTCTGTTGGCCATCTGAATTTCTTCTTTGCAGAACTGTCTCTTCATATCCTCTGCCCATTTTTTAATTGGGTTATTTGCTTTTTGGGTGTTGAAGCGTGTAAGTTCTTTATATATTTTGGATGTTAACCCCTTGTCAGATATGTCATTTACAAATATATTCTCCCATACTGTAGGATGCCTTTTTGTTCTGTTGATGGTGTCCTTTACCATACAGAAACTTTTTAGTTTGATGTAGTCCCATGAGTTCATTTTTGTTTTTGTTTCCCTTGCTCGAGGAGATGCTCATGCTTATATTCAGGAGATTTTTTCCATATGTTGTCGTCTAAGTGTTTTATGGTTTCATGACTTAATTTCAGGTCCTTGATTCATTTTGAGTTTACTTTCATGTATGGGGTTAAACAATAATCCTGTTTCATTCTCTTGCATGTAGCTGTCCAGTTTTGCCAACATCAGTTGTTGAAGAGGCTGTCATTTCCCCATTGTATATCCATGGCTCCTTTATCATATATTAATTGACCATATATGGTTGGGTTTATATCAGGGCTCTCTAGTCTGTTCCATTGGTCTATGGGTCTGTTCTTGTGCCAGTACCAAATTGTCTTGATTACTGTGGCTTTGTAGTAGAGCTTGAAGTTGGGGAGCATAATCCCCCCAGTTTTATTCTTCCTTCTCAGGATTGCTTTGGCTATTCGGGGTCTTTTGTGGTTCTATATGAATTTTAGAATGATTTTGTCTCATTCGTTGAAGAATGCTGTTGGTATTTTGATAGGAATTACTTTGAATCTGTAGATTGCTATAGGCAGGATGGCCATTTTGACAATATTAATTCTTCCTATCCATGAGCATGGGATGTGTTTCCATTTATTGGTATCTTCTTTAATGTCTCTCATGAGTGTCTTGTAGTTTTCTGAGTATAGGTCTTTCACTTCCTTGGTTAGGTTTATTCCTAGGTATTTTATTCTTTTTGATGCAATTGTGAATGGAATTGTTTTCCTGAATTCTCTCTCTGCTAGTTCATTGTTAGTGTATAGGAATGCCACAGATTTCTGTGTATTAATTTTGTATCCTGCAACTTTTCTGAATTCAGATATTAGATCTAGTAGTTTTGGAATGGATTATTTAGGGTTTTTTTTGTGTACAATATCATGTCATCTGCAAAAAGGGACAGTTTAATTTCTTCCTTGACAGTCTGGATGCCTTTTATTTCTTTGTGTTGTATTATTGCCATGGCTAGGACCTCCAGTACTATGTTGAATAGAAGTGGGGAGAGTGGACATCGTTGTCTTGTTCCTAATCTTAAAGGAAAGGCTTTCAGCTTCTCGCTGTTAAGTATAATGTTGGCTGTGGGTTTGTCATATATGGCCTTTATTATGTTGAGGTACTTGCTTCTATACCCATTTTGTTGAGAGTTTTTATCATGAATGAATGTTGAATTTTTCAGCATTTATGGAGATGATCATGTGGTTTTTGTCTGTTCTTTTTGTTGATGTGGTGGATGATGTTGATAGATTTTCAAATGTTGTACCATCCTAGCATCCCTGGAATAAATCCTACTTGATCATGATGGATGATCTTTTTGATGTATTTTTGAATTCGGTTTGCTAATATTTTGTTGAGTATTTTTGCATCTATGTTCATCAGGGATATTGGTCTGTTATTTTCTTTTTTGTGGTGTCTTTGCCTGGTTTTGGTATTAGAGTGATGCTGGCCTCATAGAATGAGTTTGGAAGTATTCCCTCTTCTACTCTTTGGAAAACTTTAAGGAGAATGGATATTAGGTCTTCACTAAATGTTTGATAAAATTCAGTGGTGAAGCCATCTGGTCCAGGGGTTTTGTTCTTAGGTAGGTTCTTGATTACCAGTTCAATTTCGTTGCTGGTAATTGGTCTGTTCAGATTTTCTGTTTCTTTCTGGGTCAGCCTTGGAAGGTTGTATTTTTCAAGAAAGTTGATCATTTCTTCCAGGTGATCCAGTTTGTTAGCATATAATTTTTCATAGTATTCTCTCATAATTCTTTGTATTTCTGTGGGGTCCATTTTGATTTTCCCTTTCTCATTTCTGCTTCTGTTTATGTGAATAGACTCTTTTTTTCTTGATAAGTCTGGCTAGGAGTTTATCTATTTTGTTTATTTTCTTGAAGAACCAGCTCTTGCTTTCATTGATTCTTTCTATTGTTTTATTCTTCTCGATTTTATTTATTTCTGCTCTAATATTTATTATTTCCCTCCTTCTACTGACTTTGGGCCTCATTTGTACTTATTTCTGTAGTTTCATTAATTGTGAGTTTAGACTGCTCATATGGGATTGTTCTTCTTCCTGAGGTAGGCCTGTATTGCAATATACTTTCCTTTTAGCATGGCCTTTGCTGCATCCCACAGATTTTGCGGTGTTGAATTATTGTTCCATATGTCATTTGTCTCCATATATTGCTTGATCTCTATTTTTATTTGGTCATTTATCCATTGGTTATTTAGGAGTGGATATGTATTTTAAAAATAGATCATATTCTTTTATCATAAGAAATCAGAACATATTTCAAAATTTAGCAATTTTGTAAATTTCCTAAAGTTCCAATTAATGTAAAAATTCAAAATATTTCAAAATTCTAGATATTTGGAAATTAAACCTTCAAGAAAAATTGTCTTTTTTGCTAAATAAATAATAAAAATGACAACATCACACATCAAAGCAGAAGATGAAGCTAAATTCTGAGAAAAATTAGTGGTTTTCATTATTAAACAAGAAGAAAATTAGTGTAAGTAAATTAAAACTTTAAGTTATAGGAAAGAAAATGAAAAGAATCATTAAAAAAACAGAAACAGAATTTGAGAAGGGAAAAACAACTGAATTTATAAATAAAAAGGTTTGTTCTTGAAATAAATCCAACAGAAAAACCTCTTTAAAACCTTCCAACAGTTTTATGAGAAAAAGTCAAAATGAAATGAAATTTAGAGAGATCTAAATGCAAGCATAGATTGAATTTTTTAAATATGAGAAAATGTCTTCAAATTAGTGCTGATACATTTGAAAACATGAGACACCATTATAGATGAAATTATCTTCTTGGAAAGTGTGAAGAAATTCTTCATCCCATTCAAAAACAGAAGCTTACTAAGTAAGCAAATTAAACATCAAATTTTAAAAGATGATACATACCCTTACAGCAGTTCAAAGAAATCTTTAGAAATGCCTATTTATAATATCGAAACTTAGCTTAAGGCTCACTGCAATGGACTGAATGTTTGTGTTCTACCCCAAATTCATATGCTGAAATCATAGTCCCCAGTGCAAAAGAGTGCTTCTCACCCAAACCCTAGCATTTTGGCACCCTGATCTCATGCCTAGCTTCTGGAGCTATGATAAATAAATTTCTGTTGTTTATAAAGAAGGGAAGTTCAATAATATGGAATAGAAAAGATATAATTATCTTTCAAACTAATCCATATATTTAATTTCATTTAAAATATAAATGGATTTTAATACTGATGGGGCTTTAACAAGGTAAATCTATGATGCATATGAAAGAATACCTAAGTGAGAAAAACCCAGATAATGTTGAAAAAGCAGAAAAATAAGTAGGGTACTTTCCACAAGGAAGACAACCAACATCAAAACGAGTTGAATATCTTGCCTTGATATCTTGATATCTTGACTATCAGTCATTTGTGTTGTTACTGACAGGGCCAGGGTGCAAGTCAGGACTTTTAGTTTTAACTCCAAATCTACAGCTCTCCCCTAGTGTGATGGCACTACTGCAGTGGATGCTGAGAGATGGCTCCCAAATCAGGACTCAGTCGTTGGTCTGAGTAAGCTGCTTCCTGGAGTCTATAGTGCTTCTGCAGGGTCAGTCTGCATCCTTGAGTTAATGTGGCTGAAGAGACCTGCCCCCCGCCTCAATCTTGGACAGCTCTGAAAGGTGGTCCTAGCTGAGGCCATTTGGCAAATGCATTACATTCAACTTCATCCTGTGCCTAATTCTTCTTCCCTTGCTCCTTAGCATGTGCTGCCCCTGTGTGTGCACTCCCCAGTAATCTTTCTGCGTGCAAACCTTTTCTCACAGCATGTGTATGGGAAGCCTGGACTTACATATTTGATGTCAAGGGCAGTCCTAGGAAGTAGATTCAAAGACAGTAATTTAGAGCTGGATCGGCCCTGGCCAGCTGGCAATGTGGATTGCTTCACTGGTAGGTAGAGCACAGATAGCCTCTGACTTGCTGTGCAGAACAATTGTTAAAATGTTCCCTAGTGGTGGACTGGAATGGGATGCTGGCAGAAGTAATGCAGTGGCTGCTGTAGTATCTCATAGGTTAGAAAGGTTTGGGGAAGTGGCAGCTATAATGACAATGGAATGGAGAGCTATTGATGCATTGGACAAAGATGATGAAAGGTTGATGGTAATTAATCAACAATTTAAGGCAAAATGTGAAAATCAGAGGGCCTATTTGGCAGCATAGAAGAGTCCCATATTTTGCCGGTGGAGGCCAGAAAAAGCAGAGCATCAGGATATAATGATAAGTGTAGCAGAGCTTCAGAAAAGGCTCAATTTTTATCCCTGGCAAGTCTATTATTGCAAAAGTCAGGGTTATGGCTGAGAAAGTCTGGAGCCTAAAAATTGGAATGGAGACACATGAAATGATGATACTAGAAACTTAAAACCCCAAGATAACCCTAAATTCACTGGCTCTGAAGAAATGGTCCACTCCAGACAAAGTTTCCCCAACCTGCTTGAAGATACAGAGGCTTCTGCCTTGCACGTCATGATCTACCCTCACCTCTCCTCCTGGATGCCAGACTAATAACTGGGGTTATAACAAGATAACCTGACCAGTGTAATCTAGTGTATTCTGCCAATGGAGGAGAAGGGCTGATTTGTGAAAGAGCTGTAGAACCTTGTCAACTTGTAACAGCAAGAGCCAAGAACATACATGTGGAACTGGATCCTGAGGCTGCTGGATCATGGTGGAAGGCAGAATACAAAGTTGGATAAGGGAACCTGGTTTTTGATATAGAACTTTATAATCTGGCAAGGACCTTGGGAAACAATGCAAATATGCTGCTACTTTGGCTCTTGGAAGTCTGAAGAAAATGAAGGCTTGTACTAAGTGAAGAAGAAATTCCAGAACTACTCTGCAAAGGATAGAAGAAAATACAAGGCCCAGGAAATGGGTGTGCTACAGTGAACAAGATACCTGAGGCTAGAGAATCAGCTACCTTTTATGGGAGGGTCCAGTGAATACTCCATTTATTAATATAAGAAGGTGCTGGTGAGAGGGATGGCACTGTAAGGGAGAATCCCAGTGGGGCTGTCCCTTGTAACTGGGGATGATGGTTGGAGATGCTGTAGGAGACCTTGGCTCCCTGATTATAATGGGGTAACACAGTCTCAAAATAACAGAGGCAGGTGGTGGCACTTAACCCTCAGAAGCAAGGCATGCATGATTATCCTACTGAGCAGCAGAATCAAAGAGGCAGCCAGGCTGGCCTGTCCCACAGATGGTTTTTGAGATGGTTGGTCAGTAGGACATGGCTTTACATAGGGCAAAGATGTGCAGACATGAGACTGATTGAATATATAAAGTCAAAAGATTCAAGGATGGGTGATCACGAAACTAAGGGCCATAAAAAGTCACAATCCTTTGCCTGGTTTCTGACTTGGGACAGCTCTCAGACTCAGAAACTGCTGATGGAAAAGGCAGCTAGGTCCACGCTCATCAAAGCTGATTTAGTTCCTGCCTTTACTGAAGGTCCAACAGATATACAACAGCAACAGGTAACAGCCCGTTAGACACAGTGCCATCCCTCAAAGTGACAGGTCAGTCACTTTGTGACAAGTTGATCCCATTGGACTCCTTCCACCCTAGAATGGGCAGTGATTCATCTCAACTGGAAATGATCCATATTCCTGGCACTGGTGTGTCTTTGCTACCTTCATGGCCATTATTTGAAGGCTTATTGTATTTGACCATGGACCAAGTCTTTGGCACAGAATAACACATACATTTATCTCAGACCAAGAGACCCAGTCTACAGCAGAGGAGGTGCAGTCATGGACCCATGGCCAAGGGCTCATCATGTAACACACCATCAAGAAACTGCTGGCCTGATGGAGCAATGACCTATCACAAATCTGATTTTTAATAAAACCATATTATGCAAAGTGGGATTGGTTTCCTTAGCAGTTGTAAAGCAGTTATAACCATTATTTTACCTGAAAAATATATAACTAACTCTATCTTTCTTAAGCATAAAGTTAATTTATTGGTGAATGTATAGAAACTCACAGGAATGAATGAAAAGCAGAATATTGTTTGGAAATAACAGAAACTACTAATAGTAAATTTAGGAACTCTCGGTATAGAAATCATCTTTTATTATGGCTCTACTGCCCTCACTGGAGGATTCAATTCCCTCCATTTCTTCAGTGCCTGATTAATTATGTTCAAATTTCATGGTGCCTGGGAAGAGAAGCCAGTTGCTATCACTTAGGTTATGTTTCTACATTATGGTCTTTATTAGGCAGGAAGAGGCATGGAGACAGTATACAAGTCCTCAGTGTTTAATCGGAGTGGGTGGTTGGGAAGTCTTTATAACAAACACTTCTTCAAACGCTGCCCTTATGGCTACCTTGGCCATCCTTTTCTCTTGTTGTCATTCCTGTTCTTTGTAGAAGCCCTTAATCAGTTTCTCCTACCAGTGGCATGAGTTTCTCTATCTTTCCCCAAGTTCAAAATAAACAAATCAAGTGCCCCTTTTTTGTGTTAAAAAAGAAACCTTTCTTGTACAACAAACTCAAAGAAGGTTCTTTAAAAAATTATTCATTGCTGATTGTGGTTCAGTACATAGACATAATATCTGCAACTCTTAATTTTAGGTAAAGCCAAGTCTATTTTAATGGCATAACCTGAAAAGCAATAGTAAGAAAATAGCATATAGCTGGAAGAAAATTATTCAAGCTGTTCATGCCTCTCTCCCCAAGTCAGTTCCAAGAGAATAGTGAAATAGAGTTCCCTGATAGGAAATATGTTTTGCTGAAGGACAATGAAACCATGCTAAACTTAATGAGAATGTTTTTAAATGGTTTCTATTCCCCCTTTCAGGTGATGCTTGAAATACATTTATTCTATTCTCCTGACATTATGACAGGAAAGAAAATTGTATTATTACTTCTGTTACCTAGGGAAAAATAGTTGATTGGCTACTTTTGACTTTTAGACTATTCTTGAATTATTCTTTTAGAGCACATTTCTCTGCCTTATTCTCAATGACAAAGAAATAAGGTCTTTGCATGATTTCCATTATCTTAATGACTTGTCTAATGATTTGATACTTGATGCTTTTAATTTTTATTTTAGAAAACACTCCTACTATTGAGATTAAGTCTCTTTATTGTTCATTGTAAATTTCCCCTAAGGCATTCATTTTTCTTTAAAGAGACATAAATAAATGTTCATAGTACAGTTAAAAGTGGACTGAAGTCAAATTGACATTTGTGCCTTCAACAGAAAAATATAAGTGCATGTATAGGTTGTTTACTGTGTGATACAAGATCATTAAAAATAGAAATATAAAGTGGGTGAGTGACTGAATAGCTAAGTTCATATGAAAAGATAATAGAGAAAGCTAACACTGTATGCAACTAGTGTTTGCATTTATAGGTCTTTTATAAGCACGACAATTAACATCTTGGTTTATGATATACCTGTTATTTCCATGCTAGAATAATTAAAGCTGATAATTTAAGAGCTTAGTAAATTTATAAGATCATTTTGTTTTTAATGACTGGTTGTCAGTAGGACATGGACTTTGATATTTTTTGTAGTTATGTTAGATGTAAGTCAAATAAATTCCCGGGTCATGCAAATTTATCCACCTTGTGGTTGAGTGAGCAGATTTGTAAGATAGGTGGTCAGAATCATGGGTATAGTCCATAATTATGGAATAAAATCAAGCAAGCTAATGGATGAAAGCATCAAGTCCCCAGTCCTAACACTGATACATCTTCTACAGACCATTTGGTTGGATTTGACACCTTTTTCAAATAGGGAATTTCAGGTCAAGTACTCTGAGACTCATTATTACTTCATTAGCCATTGAGTTCTTGGACATTGCTTCTGCTGACATTGCCCAAGCACAGTGAAAAGATTGCAATGAGAATATGTAACTAAGACATTTCTCTTTCCTCATTTGTTTTTCCCCAAACTTAAGCTATAGCATATTCATTCCCCTGCTAGATAAAATGGATTCCAAATTCACTTAAGCAAAAAAATATCTAAACTCCTTACTGTGCATCAAGATTGGACTGCAAATAAGGCTAACAAGAATTTCTCTCATCAATAGGTAGCATCTGTTTTCTGTACATTTGAATCCAGATGATCCTGTGACTTTTCTGAACAATAAAATGTGATAGAAATGACACTACCTGGTGCAGGCCTGGGCTTGAGGAGGCTTTGCACCATATAAAGCCAGCCACCAAAGAAGTCCAGTTACTTTACTGCAGAGAAAAGTCCTTAGTCCACGTCTGGTGAGAGAGAAAAGGGACCTTGTAGGCTGAGTGCCTGAAGGGAAAGAGAGGGAAGCCCGGACAGGCCCTGCCTCCTCCATGTGCCTCTGCTGAGCCACCAAGAAGAGAGAAAAATGTTTAGAATCTCCAGGCCCACTGGAGCCAGCCCATCTAAAAGTATGTGGAGCAGAAAGGAATCATCCCCACTGAGCTCTGCCAAAATTTCAGCATTATGGGCAAATGAATGGTAGTTGTTGATTTAAGGCACAGAGAGTTGGAGTGGCTCATCTCATGGAGACAGATAACTGATGCACAATGGTGTTCCAGGTTTTACCTGCTCTGACTTCTGGCTACCTCTCTAAACTTTCCCACCATTTCCTCCAGTTCAGGGGTCAGCAAACTGTAGCCTGATGGTGGCATCCTGCTTTTATAAACACAGTTTTATTGAAATATATATTGTCTATGTTTTTTTTTTCAGGCTTCAAAAGAGAATTGAGTCGTTGTAACCAAAACATAATCTATAAAACCTAAATTATTTACTATTTACTATTTGGCCCTTTACAGAAGATGTTAGCTGATCCATGCTCTAGCTGACCAGACTCTTCACACTGGCTAACTTTCACTTCTGCAAAAAGAGTAAGCATGGTCCTGCCTGAGGGTCACTCAATGTACTGTTCTGACAGCCTGGAAAGCACATTCCCTGGCTCCTTAAATGTCTGACTCCCTTACATCCTTCTACTTTTAGATCAGATGATCACCTCTGGGAGGCTTTCCCAGGCCATCTGATTCAAAGCCACCCCAAGCCACCCACTCCAGCACACTCCAGGTTATTCTACAGCAAACAATTCTGTTTATTTGCTTCGCAGTGCTTATAAAACACTAAAATGATCTTCTTTATATATTTATACATATTTTTATTAATATTCCATCTCCTCTTATCAAGATGAAGATTTATGGGTAAAAGAGTGACATCAACAAAAATAGGTCATTCCTAACTTCGGTGCTTTACACAGAAAGAACAATTAGTACATATCCATAGACAAAATGCCTTTCTAAAGATCCTGAATGCAGTGGTGAGGGTAAAGCAACCCTTAGAACACAAAAATTGAGAAAAACTGCATCAGAAGGCTAAGAGGAATGGATTCACTTTGACTGCCTCGCCTCTCTCTCAGGCCGGCACGTAGATGGTCCTCCTGGGTCTATAGTTTCTCCTGTGGGAAAAGAAGAGCCCCGTGTGGGCATTCAGCTTTCTCAGCATTCTGGGATGCTTCCTGAGAGGCCTTCTGAGGCATTGCCTCATGGGGATCACTGGGAGAATCTGCTAGAGATAGAGAAGTGGGGTGGGGCTCACATCAAGGGGTGTACAGATCTTGGCAGACCATATTTCTGCTGGCAGACATCCCAACCAGAGTCAAAACCTCCCAATGAAGAAAATCCCAGAATCAGATGGTTTCATGGGTGAATCCTACCAAACATTTAAAAGAGTTAACGCCATCTTTATCAAAATCTTGTGAAAAATTGAAGAGGATGGAACACTCTCAAACACATTTTATGAGGCCAGTATTATCTGATGCCAAGCCAGATAAGGACATTACGAGAAAAGAAAATACAGGCAAATATTCCTGGTGAATATAGATGCAACAATTCTCAACAAAATACTAGGAACTGAATTCAGTCGTACACTATAAGGAGCATGCACCATGGTTAAATACCATTTATATCCCTGTGATGCAAGGATTATTCAACACATACAAATCAATAAATGTGAAACATCACACTCATAGAATGAAGGCAAAAAAAGATTACCATCTCAATAGATGCAGAAAAAGTATTTGGCAAAGTTCAAAATCCTTTCATGATAAAAATTCTAATAGTCTGAGTATAGAAGGAATATACCTCAACATAATAAAGGCTGTATATGACAAACTCACAGCTAAAACATACTCAGTGGTGAAAGGTTGAAAGCATTTCCTTTATGATCAGGAACAAGACAAAGGTGCTCACTCTCACCACTCCTAGTCTACATGGTACTGGAAGTCCTCACCATATATATATACACATGCATACATATAGCAGATATTGTATGTCATTCTCTTGGATTTAGAGGTAGAAAATCTCAAAGAAATCATTGCAATTAAAGAAAAGCTTATGTCTGGAACATCACATCTCTAAGGCAGGCAGTGTTGTCCAATCAAAATACAATATTAGCCCCATATGAAATTTAAAAATTTTCTAATGGGTCACATTAAATTAAAAGCAAAAGTACCAGGTGGAGTTAATTTTAGTAATGTATTTTATTCAACCAAATATATCCTAAATATTATTATTTCAACAGGTAATCAATACAAAAATTGAGATATCTTAATTTATTTTAATGCTTTTGAAATGCAGTATAATTTATATTCACAGCCTATCTCAATTCATACTAGTCACTTGCTCTGAAAGAGAAGAAATATACGAGCAGAATTGAGGGTGTAGAATATTGACAGAGACCAATAGTGATTATCATAAATCTTCTATACATGTGTGTGTCCATGCATCTATCCTAGACTGCCCTGGAGTTAGACTGAGAAAATATGATTAATTTTTAGCCCATATCATACGGGGGGGAAGTTATATGAGCCATTTCCAAGCCTGGTCCTTATGACCATGCCATGCAGCCTTCCATCCTTCTCTTCTCCTGCCATGGTGACTTAGGGGCCTTGTGGTCCAGATGGCACTGCTACAATATGGGTGATGACCACTTCCCTGTCTCTATCGTGTAAGCAATCAGTGAACTTTTATCATAAGTCATTGAGATTTCAGAGATTGTCTATTGCACCAACTAGAATCAACTGTCTCATATGTGGAGAAAGAATTAATACTTAGGCTTTGGAAAAGGAATATCTGGGGCACAAGTTGTAATATTAGCTGAGTAACCAACCAACCAACCAACCAACCAAAACCACATAGAAGTTTTGTTTTTTAGTAAAAAGAGGAACTGTAGGAAAAAACAAAGAAAGAGAAATGATATTCTGATCTGATGAGTACAAATATAGAAATGGGATCTAACCGAAGAAGCAGGTTGAACTTTAAAAAAACTCAGCTAAGATCTGCTTGAAAGGAGATGGTAATAACAGAAGGAAATAGAAATGGAAACAGGGAGGAAACAGAGACATATCCATCTGCTGCAGGAAAAACACCACAGAAGAGAATGCTTCTGCTACCATTAATAAGTCATGATTTAGGCAAGTCCCAGGAAAAATCAAATTCTGACTATAGGTGAGATTTGGGGTGAGCAGTATCTGACCAGAGACATACTGGCTGTACACTCCTTGCAGAGTTTCTTGTTATAAACGTAAGGTTCCTATGTCAGGATGCCACATACTCAGGGTCCAAAGGGAAATAGACAATAAATTGTTTTAAATATTGAGGACTGAAATGAAGGAAAAGGAAAGAAAGTTGAAAAAAGTTTGAGGACTTTAGGTACCATAACTGAAAATTCCTATAGTTTACAAGAATATGGGATGGTTTCTGAGTCAGAGACAAGTAGATTTTTTTCCCCCAATATCTAGCAAGCAGAAGCTAAACCACCAGTGGAAGATAGCCAGAGTGTAGTTTCTCAAGAAGGAACTAGACAGAAACATAAACTTGAGTGAGAGTTCCCTGGATGCAAGCGGGACAAGGGAGCTGGTTCTGACTTCTCACCCACCTCAGGAGAGTGGACCCTTCTTATTTGTACCAACTCAGTCACCTTTGAACTCAAGAGTTTTCTCTATGATCCCGTGTGGCTCTAAATGGGTCTGGCAATCTCAGTGTGTATCCAGAGTCTAGCCAGTCACCAAACCCTATGCATTATCAGCAGGGGTTGGTCCAGGGTGTGAGCCTGGGAAGGAAGTCAGGCCCATCCCATTACTTCCATGGGATCTGATATAAAAACAACAAAAAAAGAGAAAAATACTCTGTGTGTGAGAGAGAGAGGCTGCCTTTTGTACTTTCGAAGACTTGGCATCATGCTTCACTCAGATTCACTCTTGGGTTTTCCAGCTATTTATTTATTTATTTCTAGTTTACATTAGGGCATTTGCTCTTGCTGGCTGGTTGTCATTTCAGTTATTCCACTAAACACTCTAATGTGCGTAATACCTCTGGTAATTTAGTTTACAGAACAGAACTGGGCACAGTAATAAATGAGAACTAGAAGTGAACAGGAATCGTTTCACGTGCTGATCTGTCACAAGTCATCAATGTCTGGAGACATTCACCCGGGGACTGAGCTGCCTTCGAACAGGACTCTGCAGATGCACGGGAGGAGGGGCTGGTGTGAGCAAGAGATTGTGTGAGTCTGCAGTGAAATTTCTTGAGACTGCACTAATCTTTCTTATGCCAAAGGAAGAAAGGAGCTGTAATTTGCTCAGTGATACTTGTCTGTTCATGCCGTGGTAATAAAAGGAAAAATTACTAGGCTGCTTCCATCAGAGAATGACATTCAAGGCCCCTTAATGTTTTTCTATTCCATTCTCATTTCCATCAGGGAGAAGTTGGTAAGCATTTGTCACTGGGCCCTGTTATTAGTGAGGACAGTTGCTGTGCTGAGGACAGAAGAGAAAAACTAGAAAGAGATCAACTTAAATTGATTTTTGACAAAGATGAAAAAGCAATACAATGAAAGAAAGCATTTTTTAAAAACAATTAGTACAGTAGTAATTAGATGCCCATAGGCAAACAATTTTACCTTGACCTAAACCTCACATCTCTTGCAAAAATTAACTCTAAATAGATCATGGACTTTAATGTAAAATATGAAACTTTAGAGCTTTTAGAAAAAAAATAGTAGGAAGTCTTGGGGTCTGGAACTAGTTAGAAACCTTGGAATCTTAGACTTGACACCAAAACTATGATTTATATATGAAAAAAATGATTATTTGAACATCATTAAAATTAAAAACCTTTGCCCTTTGTAAAGCCTTGTAAAATGATGAAAAAAATAAACCAAAGACTAGAAGAAAAGCTTTTGCAAGCCATATTTCTGCCAAAAGACTAATATCTAGAATATACAAAGAACCCTTAAAACTCAACAGTAAAAACAAACAAGTAATCCAATTAGAAAATGGGCAAAACTCATAAACAGACATATCACTAAAGAAGATATACAGGTGAGAAATATGCACATAAAAATTATATCCAACATCCTTAGCCATTAGGAGAATGTAAATTAAAACTACAATGAGATATTACTGTATACCAGAATGATTACAAAAATAGTAACCACACCAAAGGTGTGCAAAAATGTGGAGAAACTGTATCACTCCAACATTGCTGGTGGAAGTGTAAAAATGGTAGAGCCATTCTGGAAAACTTCTTGGGAATTTCTTAAAAAACTATCTGTGTAACTACCATGTGACCCAGCAGCTGTACTCTTGGGCATTTATCCCAGAGAAATGAAAACTATGCTCACACAACTAGGCTGTAAACAGCTATTTATGGTGGCTTTATATGCAATAGCCAAAACGTGGAATCATCCTAGATACTCTGAAACAGGTCAATAGTCTAACAAACTGTTACATACAGACCATGAAATACTACTTAGCAATATAAGGGAACAAATTACTGATAAATGCAACAACTTGGATGAATTTCAAGGCAATTATGATACATGAAAAAAGCCAATTCCAAAGGATTACATGTGATATGAATCCATTTATATAACCTCTTGAAATGGCAAAATGTTAGAAGTAGAGAACATGTTAGCAGTTACCAGGGCTTAGGGATGGGGGCTTAGGGAGGAGGGGCGTTGATGTGTTATAAAAGGGCAAAACGAAGAATCCCTGTGGTGATGAAACTATTTTGTATCTTACCTGTGTTGGTGGATACATGAATTTAGTAGAGGTGATAAAATGTACATATAAACACACACACAAGTACAGTAGTAGATTATATCAATGTCAATATCCTGGTTATGATATAGTTTTGTAAGTTGTTAATTTTATGGGAACTTGGGTAAACGGTACACAGGATCTCTCTGGTTTAGTTCTTATAACTGTATAGGAATTTTCAATGAATTAAAACTAAAAAATATTTAATAAATAAGCTATCACCAGGTATACTTTTCTTTTCTCTCTGCAACCCTGAAAAACTGACACAGGGATCGCTCTTCAACCTTTTTCTCTTCTGACTCTTTCTCCAAAACAGTTCTCTGCTAAAGCGTGATGAGAGCTGTGATTCAGATCGGAAGTTAAGATATAGGAGGCATCTAGCCCAGGTCATTTTTTCCAGCTCGGTATTCCTGATCTTTGCATTAAGCCAGGACTATAAAAATGGGTTCCTTTTATTTCTCTTGCTGACATTCTCTTTGTATTCATCTCGGTGGAGAACCTTGTGAAGGTGATTGTTTTTGGTCTGGAGCAGAGCTCAAATGCTTTTTTGTCCTCTTACTGTAAAATCATTTTAACAACATTAACTTTAAAATTATCACCCCAACTTTAAAATTATCAGTGATATAATTTTCTTGATGTTTTGGAGACTTCTGCCACTCTCTGAATTCATCCTGAGATACTGATAGAAAGGCAGCATATAAAAGGTTTTTCAGATTGACTGTACATGGTATATATGAACTTGAGAGGTATTCTGTGCAGGATTTAGTTTGTATATTTCTTGGAAACACGACAGTTTGGCTCAGTCACCACCATCATTACAGACTAAGTACTTGATTCTTTCGAGGCTGTCAATGGGTGTGTTTGGTGAGGAACAAGTAGGCAGAAGCCAGTTTGACAATAGCAGTCTACCGACAGTTCTTTGTCTCTTGAGACAGGGAGGATTGAGACTCAAGCAGTGTTCGTTGATCTCCTCTGTCTGCACTGGTCATTCATTGCTAACCTCTTTGCCTTACAAGGTGTTTCTTTATGGTGGAGCTGTGCCAGCTGCTTTCTGCTTGACCACAGCATCCTTACACAAACCATCAGAGCATTCCTGTCATTTCACATACCTACCTGGAAACCCAGGTTCTTATTTCCAAAGATGAGATCAGCAAGACAACAGATAATATTTCAGTTCATTAAATCTCATAGATTCTGTAGCTCCAAAGCAAGTATCTATCAGGCCAAGTTTACTTAAGGTCCACGTTTTCCCTTGACAATGCCATTGCAGCCTGCATTTTTGGGCAAAAGGTTACAAATAAAGATTAGTGCCAGTGTTATGAGAGGATGTCATTATTCTTGCTGCCTTGATATCTGATTAGTATAAGAGGAAAAAGGATAGCATGGAACGGTGGTATTGCATAAATGCAGTTCCTCTTTGCCAGAAATACTACAGAGAGGGGACAAGTGGTATTCAGAACTCGGGACATGTCAGGTGAGTCCTGGGAAAGAATGCATTTGCATTCTATTTCTTGAATTGTTGTCTGACCTAAATTTACCTTTATACATTGCAAATCCCATTTCCCCTAAACAGTTATTCTCAACTCTTGTAGCACATTTGGGAGGGTCCTTGGAGTTGCTCCCAAAGACCTAGATTTAATGGGTTAAGAGAAAAGACCCAGACTTGCACATTTTATACAAGGTCTCTGAGTGATGCTGATGGGCTGACAATGGTGAGAACCTCCTGGAGCCCCTCTACCCAATGGGGCTGAAAGGCCAGAGGCTGATATTGAAGAGTCTGATCAGGATATAGTAAGGTGCAAATTTCAAGCAAGCTGAAGTGGATTGTCCATGTTGTCCTTGGAATCCTACATTTTATTTGTATTAAATCCACATTCCCCAAAATGCCCCACTCTAATGGAATGGCTCTCTTACATCCCTTATTTTTTATTGTACTTTGTCTTCAAGCACATCCCCCATTATGTTTCCTCATCACATGACCAAGCATTGGTGTATACCACTTAAACAAACAGCTCATTTGTGAGCAAAGATGCAGATTTGTCCTAGCCTTTGGAAAAATGACAGTGGCATAGGTATAATTTAGGAAAATCTTTTTTGGGAAAACCGTACCGTCTCCTTTATTTGGTCCTGAAGAGCAGATAATGAGGATAGTCGTCGGCCTTTGATAGACACACCAGAAAAATGTATTGGCACTATGTGAATTCCCTTTTTCTCTCAGTGCACAAAAGTTAAGTGACATCCCTCTAACCCCGCCTGAGGTTTCAGAGAAGCAGAATCTCTTAGATGGTTCTTTGGGCTCATTGGCTGTTTTTCCTTTTTGGCCCAAGACTTGCTGATTGCCTGATTTTTAGACTCTTATTTGGATCAGACCATTAATAAGTTGATTAACAAAGAAATTTTCAAATCAGAATTCGTAAAGTAAGGTGTGTGCCCTTCCTCAAGAATGAAGTACTAGAGCTTTTCTGGATCAAATGTCTTTGTCATTTGAATGTAAGAGCATTTTTTCTGTCCACTTGAGCAAATTGAATTGAATTGAATCTACCTCCTTTTGATCTTGGCATTTTCAAAGTCATGAATAAAGCATTTTGCTGGGACAGAATGAGATTTCTGCTTTCCAGATTCGACCTGTAAAAGGTCAAAAGACAACATGACAGAATTAACATCATCTTTAAAAAATCTACTTACTACTGTTTGCATTTCTTCTTATCATGACTTTAGTAATTGTGGTAAAAGAAAGTGAACCTGAACTTACAAAATTAACATAAACTTTCTTAATGATTTAGAAATTAAGATCTTATTTCATTCACAGAATACCTATATATTTGAAATAAAAATGTGATATATATTAAAATATAAACTTCACATAAGAATCAAATACAATCATTCATGTTACTTTTGAACTTATAAAATTATACTACAGTGAAACTATCAGTACATGGACTTTAGCCAAAGTGTTGTATATTATTCTCATGACAGCCCCTGGGAGGATTCAGGACAGCTGCTATTTTACCAAGTTACATTATGCTTAGGAGATGTGTTTTAGTTATAAATACAGTGTAAGTCTATTACTGGACATATAGGGCCAAAAAAAAGTTAATTTGCTTCTAGTCTTAAAATAATTTTAATTTACATTTTGAAGACATATCATTCCTCCTTAATGGTTCCAAATATTATTTGTATGGTGAAAAGCCATCATCTTTTCTCATAAAACTGAAAAGAAGTAGGCATTAATTTCTTACCCATAAAAATATAATAAAGCTCATTAAATTTAAACAAAGCCAGTACCTAAAGCATTGTTAAAGAAAAAATGCCTAAATGAGGTCCACGACCTGAAACCACAGAGACAGCTTATGGAAGTAGTACAGGCTTCTCTCATTTACTCTAATTTCAGTTCATAGATTTCGGGCCTCCTGTATCCAAGGTTGCCTGGAGCAGCCCTCCTTCTGTACCTTGCAGGATTTCTCCGAGTTCATCACTGTTGCCTTTAAGAGTTTCCTGTATAGTTCAGAAAGCTTAACTGGCAGGAAGCTTGCATAAATTGTGATTACAGGGTGATGAACCAAGCTTTTGTTTTGGGAATAGTTTTTAATTCAATGAAAAGTCTATAGTATCTCATTAATGTTTCATCAAAAACAGGAATTTCTTCCCCTCATTCTCTCTGCATTTTTTTACTGACAGTAAGTAGGAGTGTTGATCTTGAATGATCCATAATCTTTTGACTAGTCCAAATGGCCCAAGATAGGCTATCTTTTGAGTCCACTTATGCAAGAATGCAAGGAGTTATTTAATTTACTTTTCAGAAGTACTGTATGCAATTAATGGTCATTTGGGAAATACTGAATTTTATGCTGGTTAAACACTGGTTTTCCAGAAGGTTTTAGTTTTAGGTCTACTTAAATAATTGCATGTCAGAAAGTGGGAATGAGGGTGTAAATATGTATTAGAGCTTTCTGGTTCTGTGAAAGCCCGAGAAATGCATTGGCAAAACTCCCCACTTTGCTTTGCTGCCTGGTTCTGCCATGTTGATGTATCAGGTTTCTCTTTTCATATGGCTGGGAGGGTATAATTAAGTTGCTTCTTGGAATAAAATACCTGCAGAAATCTACAGTTGGTTACTGAATCCTTGCTATAGAAAACAGGCGATTCAATGTGCTTAATACATTTGTACAAATGAAATGACGTTCAGGTATTTTAGGAGAGAAACATTTTTATATTCTACACATGCAAAGAAACACCCACATTTTTGCTTATTTATCAGATTACTTTGAATTGTGAAATAGTGTTAAAAAAAGCAACTGAAGTAAGTGCAGCATACACCAGGCTGTCAGACTATCTTAAACATGAAAGTAGATATCTTAAATTAGTATATAATAATTATCTGTTATTATCAAATGAATTATGTGGAAATGAATGAATAAGCCCTTGAAATATTTTACTCCCTTTAATAAATATAAGCTATTTTGAACTCTTTCACACTAAATATACTCAGTAAATCATTTTCCAAAATTAGGATATAAAAAGTCAGTGTCAATTTAATTTTTCCCTGCTTAAATCAGTAAGACATCCAAATGACTGAGCTCTAACTTCCTGGTTTTATTGCATTAGTATTTTAAATGTAGGGCCATATGAAAAGGAAAAATAAAAATAAAAATATCTCTTAAAAGCAGATATGTTTAAGTATCCTGAAAAACCATTATAAATTGTGTACGAAATTTTAAAAAATATTTTTTAAATGATAAGATGAGATGCCATCATACAAAGGATTAGAAATTCAATATGGAAGTTCTGTGAATGTCTAGGCTGCCCCTGGAAAAGGGCGGGATGGAAATAGCAGATGATTTGCTTCAGGTTCCAGAATTATAACCTTGGACACATCACCCAGGGAATCAACTTATATTATGGTGACAGAGAAAGAGAGAAAAAGCTTTTAGGTTTTTGTAGATAGCATTTTATATCTGGAGTTTTTTCAAAAAAATGAGTCATTCTACCAAAGAAAATATTTTCGAAAAGTAAGCCTAAAATAAAATATTTAAACACTGACAATTAAAAATAACTTGAATAAATATTGTTTTCACTTCCCTTCCTTTTTAAATAGTGAAAATTCTTAACTGATTGCCTTTGATTTAATAACTCAGTGTCATTATGATGCTCTCTAAGGATTTCCAATACTGTCTCCAATAAGCTATGCCACCTGGTCCTACCATATTCCAAAATTACATTAATTCTACTCATAGTGTATTTTCCTCTTTCATTAATGTCAGATTTCCTAGCAATAATTATGCATTAAATAATCATTTTTAAAAAATGGTAAAATCAGGATGCCCATACAAGCATAAAATGAACACTCATCAAAGATTTTATAATTCATTAATTAATGAGGGCACCAGGAAGACATTCCAACCTGCTCAAATGAAAATTGAAAAAATGCATACATGCCTAGGTAGTCAAGAATGGCAAAATAAATTTGCCCAGAGTTGTAAAATCAGTCAGTATCCACATGTCAGAAATTAGTTGTTTTCTACCTCACAAGAATCTTTTGCATTACTATTAGGTTTCTATGATTTCTTAAGTTATAAAACAGCTCAAAGACAAGTAAAGGCTGAGATAAACCAAGGGAAAGACTGGATAGGAAACTCGAATCTTCTTTCTGCCCATTTCAAAGTCTTTCACAAATTTTCCTGACAAATAAAATAATATTTATTACTTATATTCTGCTATAAGTAATACTGTTCTAAGAACTTTACATGTATTCACTTGTCTTTCAAAAACTAATTTATCATTAATAATAACGGTCATTAATAGTATGAGGAAATGTTATCTCTATCATCATCTCACAGATGGTCCGACTCCCAAAGGTACCAAATGGTGGGACTTCATTTGGGTCATTTGGCTCCATCTTTGATCTTTATTCTATACCCTAACTGATATCATCTTTGATAGTTTCCGCAGGAATATTTAGTTTACCTAAGTCTAAAGATTCTTAATTTTTCTATTTGTCACAAACAAAATGAAATGATTTCCACATTGCCATGGAAAAATCACATGTATGACTCTTAAGCCAACAGTCTTAGTTACACTCAATTCATTCTGCTGGCTTTGGAATGATGCTTCATTGGGCAGCCCAAAGCATTTCTCCTGAATGAGCAGGTATGGCTTTATGCTAACTATTGTTTTTAATTTTTTTTTAATTTTTTATTAAGGTATTATTGATGTACACTCTTAGGAAAGTTTCACATGAAGAAACAATGTGTTTACTACATTTACCCATATTATCAAGTCCCCACCCATACCCCAGTGTAATCACTGTCCATCAGTGTAGTAAGAAGCCACAGATTCACTGTTTGCCCTTTTTGTGCTACACTGTGTTCCCCATGACCCCCTAGACCATGTGTACTAAACATAATACACCTCAATCCCCTTCTCCCTCCCTCCCCACCTGCCCTCCCACACCTCTTCCCTTTGGTAACCACTAGTGCCTTCTTGCAGTCTGTGAGTCTGCTGCTATTTTGTTCCTTCAGTTTTGCTTCGTTGTTATACTCCACAAATGAGGGAAATCATTTGGCACTTATTTTTCTCTGCCTGGCTTATTTCACGGAGCATAATATACTCCAGCTCTATCCATATTGTTGCAAATGGTACGATTTGTTTCTTATGGCTGAACAGTATTCCACTGTGTATATGTACCACATCTTTATCCATTCATCTACTGATGGACACTTAGGTTGCTTCCATATCTTGGCTATTATAAAAAGTGCTGCAATAAACATAGGGGTGCATATGTCTTTTTGAAACTGAGAAGTTGTATTCTTTGGGTAAATTCCAAGGAGTGGGATTCCCAGGTGAAATGGTATTTCAATTTTTAGTTTTTTGAGGAACCTCCATATTGCTTTCCACAATGGTTGAACTAGCTTACATTCCCACCAGCAGTGTAGGAGGGTTCCCGTTTCTCCGCATTCTAGCCAGCATTTGTTGTTCTTAGTCTTTTGGATGGTGGCCATCCTTACTGGTGTGAGGTGATATCTCATTGTGGTTTTAATTTGCATTTCCCTGATGATTAGTGATGTGGAGCATCTTTTCATGTGCCTGTTGGCCATCTGAATTTCTTCTTTGGAGAATTGTCTCTTTATATCCTCTGCCCATTTTTTAATTGGATTATTTGCCTTTTGGGTATTGAGGCATGTGAGTTCTTTATATATTTTGGATGTTAATCCCTTGTCAGATATGTCACTTACAAATATATTCTCCCATACTGTAGGATGCCTTTTTGTTCTGTTGATGGTGTCCTTTGCTGTACAGAAACTTTTTAGTTTGATGTAGTCCCATGAGTTCATTTTTGCTTTTGTTTCCCTTGCTCGAGGAGATGCGTTCAGGAAGAAGTTACTCATGCTTATATTCAGGAGATTTTTGCCTATATTGTCTTCTAAGAGTTTTATGGTTTCATGACTTACATTCAGGTCTTTGATCCATTTCGAGTTTACTTTTGTGTATGAGGTTAAACAATAATCCTGTTTCATTCTCTTGCATGTAGCTGTCCAGTTTTGTCAACACCAGTTGTTGAAGAGGCTGTCATTTCCCCATTGTATATCCATGGCTCCTTTATCGTATATTAATTGACCATATATGGTTGGGTTTATATCAGGGCTCTCTAGTCTATTCCATTGGTCTTTGGGTCTGTTCTTGTGCCAGTACCAAATTGTCTTGATTACTGTGGCTTTGTCGTAGAGCTTGAAGTTGGGGAGCATAATCTCCCCAGCTTTACTCTTCCTTCTTAGGATTGCTTTGGCTATTCGGGGTCTTATGTAGTTCCATATGAATTTTAGAATGATTTGCTCTAGTTCATTGAAGAATGCTGTTGGTATTTTGATAGGAATTGCATTGAATCTGTTGATTGTTTTAGGCAGGATGGCCATTTTGACAATATTAATTCTTCCTATCTTTGAGCATGGAATGTGTTTCCATTTATTGGTATCTTCTTTAATGTCTCTCATGAGTGTCTTGTAGTTTTCTGGGTATAGGTCTTTCATTTCCTTGGTTAGGTTTATTCCTAAGTATTTTTTATTCTTTTTGATGCAGCTGTGAATGGAATTGTTTTCCTGATTTCTCTTTCTGCTAGTTTATTGTTAGTCTATAGGAATGCCAGAGATTTCTGTGTATTAATTTTGTATCCTGCAACTTTGCTGAATTCAGATATTAGATATAATGGCTTTGGAGTGGATTCTTTAGGGTTTTTTGTTTACAATATCATGTCATCTGCAAACAGAAACAGTTTAACTTCTTCCTTGACAGTCTGGATGCCTTTTATTTCTTTGTGTTTATCTGATTGCCATGGCGAGAACCTCCAGTACTCTGTTGAATAGAAGTGGGGAGAGTGCACTTCCTTGTCTTGTTTCCGGTCTTAAAGGAAAGGCTTTCAGCTTCTCACTCTTAAGTATAATGTTGGCTGTGGGTTTGTCATATATGGCCTTTATTATGTTGAGGTACTTTACCTTTATACCCATTTTTTTGAGAGTTTTTATCAGGAATGGATGTTGAATTTTGTCGAATGCTTTTTCAGCATCTGTGGAGATGATCATGTGGTTTTTGTCCCTTCTTTTTGTTGATGTGGTGGATGATGTTGACGGATTTTCGAATGCTGTACCATCCTTGCATCCTGGAATAAATCCTACTTAATCATGATGGGTGATCTTTTCAATGTATTTTGTTAAGTATTTTTGCATCTATGTTCTTCATGGATATTGGTCTGTAGTTTTCTTTTTTGTGGTGTCTTTGCCTGGTTTTGGTAGTAGAGTGATGCTGGCTTCATAGAATGAGTTTGAAAATATTGCCTTTTCTTCTACTATTTGGAAAACACTTAGGAGGATGGGTAGTAGGTCTTCACTAAATCTTTGATAAAATTCAGCAGTGAAACCATATGGTCCAGGGGGTTTGTTCCTAGGTTGTTTATTGATTACCAATTCAATTTCATTGCTGTTAATTTGTCTGTTCAGATTTTCTGTTTCTTTTTGCATCAGCCTTGGAAAGTTGTATTTTTCTGGAAAACTGTCCATTTCCTCTAGGCTATCCAGTTTGTTAGCACATAATTTTTCGTAGTATTCTCTAATAATTCTTTGTATTTCTCTGTTGTCCGTAGTGATTTTTCCTTTTTCATTTATGATTCTGTTTATATGTTTAGACTCTTTTTTTTCCTTGATAAGTCTGGCTAGGGGTATTCTATTTTGTTTATTTTCTTGAAGAACCAGCTTTTGCTTTCATTGATTCTTTCTATTATTTTATTCTTCGTGATTTTATTTATTTCTGCTCTAATCTTTATTATGTCCCTCCTTCTACTGACTTTCGGCCTCATTTGTTTTTCTTTTTCTAGTTTCGTTAATTGTGTGTTTAGGCTGTTCATATGGGATTTTTCTTCTTTCCTGAGGTAGGCCTGTATTGCAATATACTTTCCTCTGAGCATGGTCTTTGCTGCATCCCACAGATTTTGCGGTGTTGAATTATTGTTGTCATTTGTCTCCGTATATTGCTTGATCTCTGTTTTTAGGTCATTGATCTATTGGTTATTAAGGAGCATGTTGTGAAGCCTCCATGTGTTTGTGGGATTTTTTCATTTTCTTTGCATGATTCATTTCTAGTTTTATACCTTTTTGGTCTGAGAAACTGGTTGGTACAATTTCAATCTTTTTGAATTTACTGAGGCTCTTTTTGTGGCCTAGTATATAATCTATTCTTGAAAATGTTTCATGTGCACTTGAGAATAATGTGTATTCTGCTGCTTTGGGTGTAGTGTTCTGTAGAATGTCTATTAGGTCCATCTTTTCTAATGTGTTTTTCAGTGCCTCTGTCTCCTTACTTATTTTCTGTCTGGTTGATCTGTCCTTTGCAGTTAGTGGAGTATTGAAGTCTCCTAGAATGAATGCATTGCATTCTCTTTCCCCTTTAATTCTGTTAGTTTTTGTTTCACTTATGTAGGTGCTCCTGTGTTGGGTTCATAGATATTTATAATGGTTATATCTTCTTGTTGGATTGTCCCATTTATCATTGTGTAATGTCCTTCTTTGTCTCTTGTGACTTTCTTTGTTTTGAAGTCTATTTTGTCTTCTACAAGTACTGCAACTCCTCTTTTTTCTCCCTATTAGTTGCATGAAATATCTTTTTCCATCCCTTAACTTTTAGTCTGCGTATGTCTTTGGGTTTAAAGTGAATCTCTTGTAGGAAGCATGTAGATGGGCCTTGTTTTTTATACATTCAGTGACTGTGTCTTTTGATTGGTGCATTCAGACCATATACATTTACAGTGATTATCGATAGGTATGTAATTATTGCCATTGCAGGCTTTAGATTCTGGGTTACCAAAGGTTCAAGGTTAACTTCCTTCCTATCTAAGAATCTAACTTAACTCACTTAAAATGTTATTGCAACCACAGTCTAAAGGTTCTTTTTCTTTTCTTCCTCCTCCATTCTTTGTATATTAGGTATCATATTCTGTACTCTTTGTCTGTCCCTTGATTGACTTTAGGGATAGTTAATTTAATTTTTCATTTGCTTAGTAATTAACTGTTCTAATTTCTTTACTGTGATTTTATTACCTCTGATGACAGCTATTAAACCTTAGGAACACTTCCATCTATAGCAGTCCCTCCAAAATACACTGTAGAGATGGTTTGTGGGAGGTAAATTCTCTCAGCTTTTGTTTATCTGTAAATTGTTTAATCCCTCCTTCAAATTTAAATGATAATATTGCTGGATAAAGTATTCTTGGTTCAAGGCCCTTCTGCTTTATTGCATTAAATACATCATGCCACTCCCTTCTGGCCTGTAAGGTTTCTGCAGAGAAGTCTGATGATAGCCTAATGGGTTTTCCTTTGTATGTTATCTTATTTCTCTCTCTGGATGCTTTTAATAATCTGTCCTTATCCTTGAACTTTGCCATTTTAATTTTTATATGTCTTGGTGTTGTCTTCCTTGGGTCCCTTGTGTTGGGAGAGCTGTTCGCCTCCAAGACCTGAGAGACTATCTCCTTCCCCAGATTGGGGACGTTTTCAGCAATTACCTCCTCAAAGACACTTTCTATCCCTTTCTCTCTATCATCTTCTTCTGGTACCCCTATAATGCAAATATTGTTGTGTTTGGATTGGTCACACAGTTCTTTCAATATTCTTTCATTCTTAGAGATCCTTTTTTCTCTCTGTGCCTCAGCTTCTTTGTATTCCTCTTCTCTAATTTCTATTTCATTTATCATCTCCTCCACTGTATCTAATCTGCTTTTAAAACTTTCCATTGTATGTTTTATTTATGATACTCTGTTCCATAATGATTGGATCTCTGATCGAAATTCATTTCTGAGTTGTTGAATATTTTTCTGTAGCTCTATGAGCATGTTAATTATTTTTATTTTGAAATCCCTTTCAGGAAGATTCATGAGGTCAATTTCATTTGAATCTTAGGTATTGTATTCATAATTTTGCTTTGAACCAGGTTCCTTTGGCATTTCATATTTGTACATGGCGCCCTCTAGTGCCCAGAAGCTTTACCCTCTGGAGCTGCTCAGCCCCTGAAGCAATGTTGGTGGTCGCAGGGGAGATGTATTGGTGCCTAGGGGGAGGAAAGAGCTGTTTCCTTCTTCCAGGCTGCTAGGCCTGTCTCCACTGCCAGAACCAGTGGGCCAAGCACACAGGTATAAGCCTCTGTGCTTTGCATTTGTAGTTGCTGTAGATGGGGCTTCCCTCTAGCTGGCCGAATGCCAGGGTCGGGTTTGTCTGTTTGCGAGCCAGGTTGGGCTGGCTGGGAGAAAGGTGCAGCATCACGGAGGGGGTCCTTGAAACTGTGTAGCCAGCCAGGGAGCTGGAGCTCCTGAAGATTGAGAAAGTTCCCAACCTGCTGGGCAGAGTGCACCCGGACAATTTTGTCTACCTGTCTTTTCTCCTGAGCAGTAAGCTCTGTGCAATCCTTGCCCCTTTAGCAGCCCTCTTGCTGTTAGGAAGTCTCTCAGACTGCCTGCCTTTTCCTTTTGTCCCAGAGCAGCTGGATATGGATCCCTGCTTTCCACAAGCGGCTGGAATCTCAGTCTCTCCAGGTATTCTGCCTGTCTTAGTTTTTCAACCCTCTAATCATGAGAGTACCTTGAAAGCACCATGAAATGTAGGTTTGTGTTCCTAGAGCAGATCTCCAGAGTTAGGTATTCGGCAGTCCCTGATCTCCACTCCCTCCCTGCTCCATTTCTCTTCTTCCCATCGGTGAGCTGGGGTGGGGGAAGGGCTTGGGTCTGGCAGGGCCACAGCTTTGGTATGTTACCCTGTTCCGTGAGGTTTATTCTTTTCTCCAGGTGTATGCAGTTTGGTGCAGTCCTTTTTCCTGTTGCTCTTTCAGGATTAGTTGTATTAATTATATTTTTATGTTATATACAGTTTTAGGAGGAAGTCTCTGTCTCATGTCTCAGACTGCCATCTTTAATCTTCTCTATTGTTTTTAATTTTAATTGCATCACTGTGTTCTGAGTAGGATGGAATCCAACTTTTGTATAAAAGGTACCTAAAATAATTGTACAATTCATTATATTTTAGTAACAAATGTAAGGTTCATCAAGTCTGTTGTATAGAGTTTAAGTTGGATGGTGTATCTTAAGATTTTTAAGGGACACTAACAAAATTAGGATGAACTAATGTAATGCCATTCACAGAAATTCAGTATGCTCAATTATTCTTATAAGATTATTAATATCGAATAAAATTATTCCCTATACTACTGATTCTCAGAATGTGGTCAGTGAAGTCTGGAGCCTTTGGAACTCCTTTACGAGATCCATGAAGTAAAAACTCTTTTTTTCATAATAATAGTAAGATATTATTTGCCTTTTTCAGTATGCTGACATTTGTAGGTGGTGCAAAATCAATGGTTAATAAACATCTGGTAAAAGCAGGAAGCAAGGTAGTACTAGTTAAGGTCAAAAAAGGAGGCAGTTACACTTAAGAATGTCTTTAATGAAATAATAAAAATTATAAGTTGTATTAAATATCAACTCTTGATTTAATGTTCTGTGTCTTAAAATAAGAAATAAGCATAGTATATTTCTGCTGTATACCAGATTTATGATGTTTGTCTCAAGGTAAAGCACTTTTGGGATTGAGTTGCTAGCCCAGTGAGGTTTTTTTTTTTTTTTTTTTTTTAATGAAACACTTTTTACTTGAAAGACTGACTAGCAGACAAACTAGGAATATTCAGGCTTGAATATTTGGTAGGTATTTTCTCTGACGTGTACAAAATGAGCAACTTCTTTGAGGAAAACAGTTGACTACATGGTACTAGTAATCAAATTCAGACTTTCATGTAAGAATATAATTTTGAAAGCTTGTACCTGCTTTCACGAACTTTTTTGATGGGTCTGGTGATGGTATTATTGAAGTGCTTCTAAGAATGATGTTGTATAATAACGTGTCAAAATCTGGAAGATCTGCTTAGTTTATGTATATCTCATGAGAAACTATAATGTGGAATAATTTAAAATCTTTAGAAATCAAATCTATGATGAGTATAATTTTATTATACCCTTACAAATAATGGTAAGGATATTTAGGTGCTTTGAATGAGTAAGAGAAGAATGTTAGTCCTACTTTTAGTTAATATTTGTGATAAGAATGCAAGTTGGGTATACATACGGAATTAAGTTCTACTTCAAAGGAAGTGAATTAGGATTCAGAGAAAATTGTGTGGGGAGGTAAATCCCAGTGGATTCATTATCCTTCCTTTGAACCACAGGGATTGAATATGTTTACTAAAAATAAATTAAGAAAGGCTGTCAAATTTGGAGGGAAGACAGATTTGCGGGCTTCTTTTCTTTAGAAAAGTAAAATGTTGCAGTTTAACACTGAAAATCAATCACCATTCAATAAATATATTTTATCATGAATATATATGCCATTAACTGCTTATCATTGGTCATGATGAAAATATTTATATGTATTTCAAAATAACTACTAATGCAGTTCTAGTTTTTAAAAGACAAAAGAATTATAAGTGACTTTTTAAAAAATAGTCAGTTAAAGCTAAACATATCTGAGGGAATACACTACCATAGAAAGAGTAAAATAGTAAAATTATACATTTTGAACATTGACTGTATCTAGTGGTAGTTTTTCTTTAATTTAGCTTGTATGTCTGAATGACAAGAATTTTCTTTTGTAGTACTTTACTCTGCATTACTGTAAATAAGGTGTCACAAAATGGTAGCCACTAGTCTACTTACGGCCTTTAGACATGTTTATTGGGCCTATTGTATGTGTGTGTGTGTGTTTTTTTAATTGAATTCATTAATAACATTTAGAATTCGTAAGAGTTCATTGGATATTTTCAGATTTCTGACTTCTTTTGGAAAATTAAGAATCAGGCTGGAAGCTGACTTTTCCACTCAAACCTTCAGGTCCACCTGACATTGTGAGCTACTCCCTTTGATAGACATTCATTCTCTAGTTCCTCTAGGTCACCTCAGGTGATTCACTCACCTCTGTTCTTTGCCTGGGTTCTGGAGGATTTTGGTTTTGTAACAACGTTCAGGGTATGGCTGTTCACTGGCAGTGGTTCCCTCTTTGGCTCACGGAAATACATATGCCCAGGTGCAGACCACCATCTCACGGTATGGGAACCATGGGGGGTTCTGCTCCTCCCTTCAAGATAAATTGCTGTAGGGAGCATCACTGGATGAGCACATCTTTGGATGAGCGCAATACTTGTTAGCCCACACTTCTGCCAAGCTCCTCCCAGCCAGTGACTGAGCCCAGCCGTGTACAAGAATCTAGTCATTCTTCCCAGTGTGGACTCGGATTCCAAGTGGCAATGTTACCTTGATCACTGCCCTTCAGCCTGGACAAAATGTTCTCATTATTGGGCTGCATGTGAAGACTCTGCCTACTTCATTCTTCCTTGTCTGCTTTCACAAGTGGTAGATCTGCAGCATGACTTGAGGATGATTCCTACCGGCTCCTGAGTCCTACCTCCTTTTCCTTCACATATGATGAAAGCCAGTGTCCAAGATGATGGCCCTCAATGACCTCCCCAGCTCTTGGAATCCACACCCTTGTGTAGACATCTCCAAGATTAGGTTAAAGGGTGTGACTTCTCCTCTGGGTGTACTCTTTTGCTTGCTTTTGCAAAATTACTCTCTGCCTCTATGTCTGTCTGATTCCTTGCTTGCTCTAAGGGAAACAAATGCCATGCTATGGGCAGCCTATGGAGAGGCTTCTATAATGAGGAAATAAAGTTTCCCAGCAATATTTAGTGAGATACTGAGATCACCAGCAATCATGTGAATGAAACTGGAAGCAGATTCTCTAGCCCCAGTCAAACTTGAAACGACTATCTCTCCAGCCAATAACTGGACTGTAACCTCCCAAGAGACCCTGAGCCAGAACCACCCAGCAAACCACTTTTGGATTCCTGACCCTCAGAACGTATTTGATACAATAAAAGCTTGCTTAAGCTGTAAAGTGTGGGGTAATTTGTTGCGTACTAGTGTATAACTAATGCACAAATATTTCCAACAGTGAATCCTTTGCATATTAAATTCTGCTCTGGTATCTTCTTTTCGTAAGCTTCCCCAGATTTTGAGAAAACTCTCATTTTTTTTCTCCCAAGCATATCAGGCATTGTAGTCATTTTGAGTCACCATCACCATGAATGATATATCAATAAAGGCTTCTCATTGGATAGTATCATAGATAAGACAGACCTGTAATTTCTATCTTAGAGGGCATGTAATTCCCTTTACGTTACTCAAACACCATCTCTTTCCTCTCCCACTCTCTCCCGTCTCATCCAGAAAATATTCTGGAATACAAATGAGATGCATCTCTACAGGGTTAATATTAAACCTCCTCTTAGAAAAATTAAATAATTCACAAATGTTTGGTGCTCTTATTTAGAGCACATTTTTTGTGATGCCTCTCACAACTGGTAGGTCAGTATGTACTGACACTATGGTTGAGAAAAAATGTTAGAGAGTGCTCTCAGATTTTGGTCAGCCATTATATAAGAGGGTTTAAGGAATACTGAAAATATGTCTTGAATACAAAAAAAAATCCTATAAAGTTTTTGCAAAGGTATTTTTGAAAAGGGATTGTTCTGTCAAAACATGTACAAATTTGACTTTGAGAGAAGCATTATACTTGGTGGTGAGTTTCTGGAGAGGTTGGGGAGATGGCTAGGTTTGGGGGGAGGTTTTAAGGAGCTAATTGGGATAAAGAATGGTCCTTTAGTAGTCTGAATTTTGGTAGCAAAAGGGCATGTGACCTTGGATTTTAATCCGGCATTCAGTAAGAGTGTATTAGTTGGGGCTCTTTCAGTTGCTTAGGTGTGATGTGCTCAAGACTTACACAACGTCACCTGGATCATGGCTGGGCTCTGTCTCCCCTGTGCTGGCTCCATTCTTTGAGTCTACCTGGTGGGCCCACAGCTTCGTGCTCCCTACATCCCAGTATCTAGGGAAGCCAAGGATTCCTACTTGCTGGCTAGGAAGATTTTATCAGCTGTCTTCTCTTGGCTCTCCAGATGTCCTCTGGTCCCGGCTCTCAGATGCAGGAGGCTGATCTCTACGGATTACAGCAACAGGCTCCCGTTCCTCCCACTTTGGTTTGAACTTGGCCAACAGGAAGTCCCAGCAGGAAATCACAGGCACAAAGGAGACAGGGTCAGAGTAATTAACCCTTTGTTTAGCCTGTGGGGTCATTTGGGGTTTCATCAAAAGCCTTAGCCTACAAGATTCTCTCTGCTTCCACATCCTTTTAATCTCTTCCTCTTCAAATACTTTTGAGTCTCTGGGTGGTAACAGCTCCAATGAACTTGGATTTCCACATTATCACTAATGGTTCCTCTAAGACCCTATGAACCCTTTGCAACTAGTCTGTTTGTAAACAAGCCCTCCTCAATTTTGCTGTCTGGATTATGCCATCTGTTTCTATTGGGTGTCAGGCTGTTACAGAGACAGAAACTACTGCCTGCCTGTGATCATGCTTGCATCCTGCCGTTGGGGCTAAGGGAGCCTACTGAGAGACAAGAATAGAGAGCTAGAAACTGGAAGCTGTTATGAGGAGAAGTGGTAATGGATTCTAGATAAGCATTCGAAATTCGTTACGTACAAAGAACTTTGATCTTGCAGCAGGGAAATTTGGGGGGTGTTTCTAAGGAAGATGTTTACAAGGCTTTGGAGATGAGCTGCCTTGTTAGGTATGTCTACATCCCTTTTAGGATAGTAGTATTGCATCCTGCCTCTGGATATGTGACTGGTAAAGGCTAGAAAGAGCCAGGCAAGTGTGTTGAGACTCTGATTTGTTTGTGCAACATAGTGCTGGTTTGTGACAATGTACACACATCGCATGATTGTTCATAAAACTGGAGACAGTCCAGTCCTCCTTGTATGTCATGTAGTTCTGTCACATCGGCACAGGCAGAAGAAATTATATTTCAACTCAGGAATTCAGGAATTCTGCAGAAAAGGATGTGTATGAGCTTGGAGAAATTGCACAGAGAAAATCCCAGCTACAGCTGATCCGTATTTTATCTTCTCTGAAGGTGGTCGATGAGGACGATGGCTATTTTGCACTCACCTGTGCGTCTTACAACAGCATTTTTCTTCCCATTTAACTTTTGTTCACATTTTAGTCATATTCCCAGTTATTCTTAATGACTGGAGATTCATTGGATGAAAAATCACTTGAATGCTGGTGAACTAACTCTTTTTCTATAGCTTACTGGTAATTGTTTTATAAGTGATTATGGCTTATAGATACAATCGATAAAATGACTTGGGATGTTGAAGGTAATAAATATTTTATTATATTTTTATTAAGGACATTTTAATTATTATTTTATTAAGTTTTTTTATTATGTCACTAAGTACTCTTTTTTATGGTGTGCTTTGTAAACTGAATATAAACAACTCCCAGTAAGTCTAAGGTTTGTTTTAGTTGAGGCTGCCAGTGGGGAGAGCAGCTAAAAATTATGCTCCAGTAGGGCTAATGAGAAGACTAATCTCAGTCAAAATTTCAGAAATTATTTTAGGGAAGAACACTCTATTTGATTGGCTTGCTTGCTCTGTACACAACCTAGTCACAATCATTCACCCAGTGCCTTGAGCAGTATTGAAAGCTATTTGATGGGGTTGCTGGTCAATCCACATACAAGAGAGATTAGATATTATTAGAAACAAATCTGTATTTCTCGGTTTCTGGGATTCTCTATCAATAGATCTTATTATTTTCAGAGGAACTTATTCCATATTGCTGATCTAGTAGTTGAAGCCAAACCCATCTAACAGGGAGCCCAATGAGATAGTTACATGGAATATCACAAATAGCTTTAATTGTTCCTGCTAATTATTCGACCTCTTTCCAAATGATTTTTCCCCTCCCTGATACTTCTAATAAATTGGGGACTGCTAAAATCATGTTCACAAAATTCCCATTAATTTGGTGTCAGTTTTAAAAATCAACACGTTGAACTTGTAATAGCTTCAATGATGAAATTTCACCTCCTGCCACTGCCTCCGATCATCATAATCGCACAGATCATTGGCTTTCTACTAATTCAAAGCTCTTTGGTTTCTTCCCATGATATGATCTGCTTATTTGTAAATATTAAATAATTCCACAGATCTGGCAGTTGGATCTGGTAATATGTTTCTTTTTCTCAGGAGATCGGGTAGGTATGAATAGAGAATGACAATGAACATGGAGAAGACCTCCCTTGCTTCCCAACCCCAGACACACACACACACACACACACACACACACACACACACACACACACACACACACACACTAATACTGGGGCCAAGAATAAGGAGGTAAGGATGACAGGTGAAAAAGGAACAGACCTCACCAGCCCAAGGATGAAGCCAGGGTCAACAAGTAAATCACCTTAGAAACTGTCAGGAAAAGAGCTTGCTTAGCTAAAGATTCCTGATTATGCAAAGGTACCATGGGTCTATGCCAAGCCCTCATACCTGTTCCCCCCAGAAGTAAAACACCATGGCTGCAAAAGGGAAAGCTGTATACCTTAGCACGTATGTGAGGAGGGAAGGCAGAGAAGGAAGAAAAGAAAGGAAAAAATCATGGAGAGCCATGGAATGTGCCATCGTACAACTGGTTATTTTATCTCCTCTTCTTCCTTGCATGGCCAGAGAAGAATGCACACTTGTGTACATGCGACTCCATCACAAGCGATGAGTCCCAAGGATTGATGCTTGGGTGCTTCCTAGAAGATATATGTCAGATATTACAGCGATGACTAGTATAAGGCGAAACTTTGATCAAGACTAATTAAATTCTTAGTGATAATATATAGTTTCCAGACTATATTAACCCATTTTCAGTGGCATTTGATACTTTATATGTAATGTGTCTAAAAACACCAAGTCAGCTTGTTTAAAATATAATGAAATTATTTTCTCTTATAATTAGGGCTATGGAATAGGATTCTAAAAGTTTTCGGGTTGGGTAATTGAGCAGTTTGGTGATTCCCCCTGAAATCTAGTAATTTGGGTGTTTTCTATTTTGCCATCTTTATTATATAATTGCAGTCCTCACCCTTATGAGTAGAGCAATCCAATTTCACATCCATGCAGTAGCATTTAGAGTCCAGAAAGGGGCTGTTATCCCTATGGTTCCATTGTTTGTTGTCCGTATTTAATCTGTGGGGATAACTTTATTGGATGCTCCTGGACTTCCTCTCATATTTATTAACTAAATTGAGTTACATGCCCATGTAATTTTTTGAGAGGTGTTGAAATTTGTAAAATGTTTTTTCTGCATATTTTGAATTCTTCTATTTTTTCCTTTTCTATTCTGTTAATATAATGCATTCCATTGATTGAGTTTTAAAAGTTAAACCAACTTTACATTTCTGGGATAAACCCTGCTAGGTCAGAGTTTATACTTCTTCTAAAATTATGTTTGAATTGAATTCACCAAGCTTTTGTTAATAATTTTTGCATTGGTGTACATAACGGATTTTCATCTCTATTTTCCTTTTCTTTAAATGTCTTTTTTTCTCTTGCTTTGTTTAGGTGTCATCAAAGTGCTGGCCTCATTGAATACATAAGGAAGCATTTCTTACTCCTCCTTAGTTTTCTGGAATATTTTATGTAGAATTGTTATTATTATTATTATTATTATTATTTTTGGCAAAAACATGTAGGCCTTAAGGTTTCTTTGTTGGAACAATTTTAACTACAATTATAATTTCCTTACTAGGCATAGGGCAAGTCAAGCAACCTAATTGTCCTTAGGTGAGATTTGCTGGTTTGTATATTTCAAGCAACTTGTCCATTTCATTCGAGTTGTTGAGATATAAACTTGTCCACAATATCCCTTTATCCTTTTAATATATGTAGAAGCTATAATAATATCTCTTTGCTTTGTGACACTGTTAACTTGTGTGTTACTCCTTTTTTCTGTATAAAAAGGCTAAAATTTTATCAGTTTATTGACCATCTCAAAGACACTTTTGGTTGCAGTGAATTTTTCTGTTTTCGATTTTATTGGTAGTATCTTTTCTGATCTTTATTATCTCAGTTATTCCACTTACTCTGCGTTTAATTTGCTCTTCTTTTTCTAATTGTTTTTATAAGTGAAAATTGAGTTCATTATTTGATACTGTCCTTTATTATATAACATTTAAAGCTGTAAATTTCCCTCTAAGTACTGCTGTAGCTGTATCACATTAAATTTGGTATATGGTGTTTTTATTTTTATTTTCAATTCAAAATAATTCAATTAATTCAATTCAAAATAACTTTTAATTTCTATTTTGATTTCTTCTTTGCGTTCATAAAGGATATGTTATTTAGTTTCTATATATTTTAGGATTATCTACATATTTTTGTAAAATTGATTTGTACTTTAAATCTTTTGTGGTCAAACAAAATACTTAGTATGATTCGAATCCTATTAAAATTTTTGATATTTGCTTTATGGCTTAGCATGTAGTCTATTTTGACAAAAGTGCCATGTGATCATGAAAAGAATATGTTCTTTTAATTGGGTCAAGGTACTGATAGTGTTATTCCATTATACTGTATCTTTGTTATTTTCTGTCTATTTGTTTTATTACTTAGTGACAGAAGGATATTGAAATCCATGAGCAAAATTTTGGATTCATGTGTTTCTCTTCAGTTCTCAGTTCTTTTTTCATATTTTTATAACAATTTTATTGAGCTATTATTCATATACATAAAATTCACCCTAAGTGTACAATCTAGTAGTTTTAATTATTTTCAGAGTTATAGTTATGCAACCATCATGACTAGCTAATTTTAAAACATTTTCACCACCTGCTAAAGAAAACCTGTACCAATTAGCAATCACTCTGAATTCCCCCATACCTTCAGCTCCTGGCAATAATTAATATACTGTCTGTTTCTATGAGTTTGCCTATTCTGGGTGTTTCATGTGCATATAATCAAACAGTATGTGGTTATTGCAAAGGTGGAAGGGTAAATCTAGTCCTTGTTACTCCATCTTGGCCAGGAGGGAAAATATAAATGTCAAATAAATGATTTAATATGTTTAATGAAATTGCAATCTTCTAGATTTCTAAAGTCCATGTTATGATCTATCAGTCTACTTATAACATACCCAAACTGTATTTTTACTTGCGAAGATTACAACTTTACAAATATTTTAAGACCTCCTATAAATTTGAATTCAATACTTTACATTTACTGTAAGCAATACAAAGAAATTTTATATATATTTGGCAACCCTACTATTGAAATAAAAAGTGAAAAATTGATGTGATATAAATTTGCCTTCAACGGATTTAAACAGTATATCAAAAGCTGTGATTCCACTGTCTGCATTCAAATGTGCTTAAAACAACACATTAAGCTTGCTTTTTGTTTTTTCTTTTCAGCCAGATGTTTTGGCATCATGTAGCCAAAATACTAAATTGATTAAAATTATAAAGGAAGATTTACTATTCTATAATGGTGAACATAAGGACTCTTTTGCTTTAGAATAATTTGTCAAAGGCTATTGTGGCAAAAAAAAGTGTTAAAAATATTTGCCAAAATCACAATAGAAAAAGGACTGACACTTTGTAGAAGATGTTATATAATTAATTACATCTGTGAGGAAAATATTTAACTTGACTATTTAAAAATGCAAACTAAAACTGCCAATAAAGCATTTTCTCTTTGTTAGCTGATATTTAACCTATTATTTAAAATGTTTTCTTTATTTCCACTGTTTCTCTTATAAATGTTACAACATAAATTGTTTCATTATTTTATATAATCCAAAAAAAAAACTTTTCCTCTAAAAGTTAAGCAGAGAATTTTATATTTATTTTATTGACATATAGTTCATATACAATATTATATTGGTTTCAACTATGAAGCATAGTGATTCAGCAGTTATATGCATTATTAAATGCACACCCCAGCTAGTATAATTATTATCTGTCAACATAGAAAGATGTTATAGAGCTACTGATTGTATTCTCTATGCTGTACTTTCATCCCCATGACTAATTTATATTATAATTGAGATTTTGTGCTTCTTTATCCCCTTCAACTTTTTCATCCTCCACTTCAACCCCTCCCCCGTGGCAATGACCAGTCACTTCTCACTGTCTACATGTCTACTGCTGTTTTGTTTATTTTGTTTTGTTTGTTTTCAGAGTCCATGTATAAGTGAAATCATATGGTGTTTGTCTTTCTCCACCTGGCTTATTTCACTCAGCATAACACTCTCTACCCTCCAGTCACAAATGCAGGATTTCTTTCTTTTTATGGCTGAATAATGTTCCATTATGTACATGCACGGCTTCTTTATTCATTTACCTATTGATGGACACTTTGGTTGCTTTTGTGTCTTGGCTGTTGTAAATTATGTGGCAGTAAACATAGGGGTGAGCATATCTTTTTGAATTAGAGATTTATTTTCTTCAGGTAAATTCCTAGAAGTAGAATTACTTTGTCATATGGTGTTTCTATTTTTAGTTTTTTGAGGAACCACCATACTGCTTTCCACAGTGGCTGTGCTAATTTACATTCTCATCAACAGTGTGGGAGGGTTCCCCTTTCTCCACATCCTTGCCAATACTTGTTGTTTCTTATCTTTTGGATAGTGGCCATTCTGACTGGTGTAAGTTGATATCTCACTGTAGTTTTGATTTGCATTTCCCTGATGATTAGCGATATGGAGCACTTTTCATGTGCCTATTGGCCATCTGTATTTCTTCTCTGGAAAAATGTCTGTTCAGGTCATTTTTTAATTGGGTTATTTCTTTTTTTTCTTGGTTGTTGGGGTGTATGAGTTATGAGTTCTTTATATATTTTGGATGTTAACTGCTTATCAGAAAAATCATTTATGAATATATTTTCCCATACTATAGGTTGTTTTTTTTTTCCTGTTGTTGGTGTCCTTTGATGTACAGAAGCTTTTAAATTTGATGTACTCCCACTTGTTCATTTTTGCTTTTGCTTCTTTTGCCTAAGGAGATGCGTCCAAGAAAAATGCTCATGCTTATATTCAAGAGACTTTTGCCTATGTTTTCTTCTAAGAGTTTTATGGTTTCATGTCTTATATTTAGGTCTTTAATCCACTTCAAATTTACTTGTATGTGTGGAGTTAGCAGTAATCCAGTTTCATTTTCTTATATGTATATGTCAGGTTTTCCCAATACCATTTATTGATGAGACTTTTTTCCCCATTGTATATTCATGGCTCCTTTATCATATATTAATTGTCCATCTATGTGTGGGTTTATTTCTGGGCTCTCTATTCTGTTTCACTGATTTATGGTTCTTTTCTTGTGTCAGTACCATACTGTGTTGATTCCTGTAACTTTGTAGTGTAGCTTGAAGTCAGGGAGCTTATCACCTCCAGCGTTGTTCTTTTACCTAAAGATTGCTTTGGGTATTAAGGGTTTTTGTGGTTCTATACAATTTTATGATTTCTTACTCTAGTTCTTTGAGAAATGTCATTGGTATTTTGATGGGAATTGCCCTATAATCTGTAAATTGCTTTGAACAGGAGTATGGGATGGATTTCCATTTATTTCTGTCTTCTTCAATTTCTTTCATCAGTGTCCTGTAGTTTTCAGAGTGCAGGTCTTTCATCTCCTTGGTTAGGTTTATTGCTAGGTATTTTATTCTTTTTGATGGAATTGTAAATAGAATTGTTTTCCTGATTTCTCTTTCTACTAGTTTGTTGTTAGTATAAAGGAAGGCAACAGATTTCTCTATATTACTTTTGTATCCTTCAACTTTGCTGAATCCAGTTATTAGTTCTAATAGTGTTTTGGTGGGATCTTTATGGTTTTCTATATATAGCACCATGTCATCTGAAATAGTGACAATTTTACTTCTTTCTTACCAGTTTGGAAGATTTTTATCTCTTTCTTATATGATTGGTGTGGCTAGGACTACCAGTGCCATATTGAATAAAAATGGTGACAGTGAACATCCTTGTTTTGTTTCCAATCTTAGAGGAAAAGTTTTCAACTTTTTACATTGAGTATGATGTTACCTGTGGGTTTGTCATATATAGCCTTTAGTATGTTGAGGTATGCTGCCTTTATACCCTTTTTGTTGAGATTTTTTCTGGATGTTTTTGTAGTTCCTCTCTTATACTCTCCTTTTGTTACTTGAGTTTTTTTGAGGGGGGGTTATGCTTGTATTTCTTTTAAAAAATATTTTGTGTATCTATTATAGGCTTTAGGTTTGTAGCTGGCATAAGGTTCATGGTTTCCTAAATACATAACAGTCCATATTAAGTTGATGGTTGCTCTATTTTGAACACAATCCAAAAGTGTTACTTTTTTCTTCCTCTTCCTCCACACTTGATGTCCTAATTTACATCTTTTGTTTATCCCTTGACTGATTTTGTATATAGTTGATTTTACTATTTTTTTTTACTTCATATGTGCTTAGTAAGTAATTTGTCTCCTATCTTTACAGTAGGTTTATTTTCACTGATGAAAAATATTCAGGCATAAGAACATTCCCATCTACAGAAGTCCCTTTAATGTATTCTGTAAGGGCAGTTTAGTGGTAGTAAATTCTTTTAATTTCCATTTATCAGGGAAACTTTTAACCTCTCCTTTATTTCTGAATGATAATCTTGCTGGGAAGAGGATTCTTGGTTATAAGTTCTTTCCTTTCAATACATTATGCCACTCCCTTTTGGCCTATAAAGTTTCTGCTAAAAAATAGTTTCCCTTATAGGTAACAGCCACCTTTCGCTTGCTGCTTTTAAGATTATCTCTTTATCTTTAATCTTTGTCATTTTAATTATTATATGTCTTGGTGTTGGCCCCCCCTGGGATCCTTTTGTTAGGCGCTCTCTGTGCTTCCAGGACCTGGGTTTCTTATTTCCTTCCCCAGATTGGGGAAGTTTTCAGTTATTATTTCTTCAGAGACTTTCTACTCATTTTACTCTCTCATCTCCTTCTGGTACCCCTATTATGAGAATATTGTTTCTTTTGGAGTTGTCACATGTTTCTTAGCATTTTCTAATTTAAAAAATTATTTTTTCTTTCTGTTTCTCAGCTTGGTTCCTATCCTAGTCTCTCTCATCACATTGATCATTTCATCTTCTTCCAGAAGTGTACTATTCATTCACTCTATTGTATTTTTCATTTCAGTTATTATATTCTTCAGCTATGAGTGGCTCTTTTTTAAATTTTCAGTCTCTTTGTTGAAGTTCTCACTGAGATCATCAATTCCTTTCCCCAGTAAGCACAGAATATTAAATTAAAAGCAAAATTTATCATTTTCAAATACAGATACAAAGTCTAATTTACAGTCTATCAAAGAAAAAAGAAAATAAGAAACAGAAAGCATCAAAAGTATCCTTTTAAAATTTATATTAAAAATATTCCATAAGTGTCTTAGTTGTACTTACAGTAATGTATTACATTACAAACATGTGTATTAAGGGTACATGTTTACAAGTAATGCACAGGTAATATATTAATGACAAAATCTGTCTTTCTTCAAAATTGTTTTTTAATCTCTGTTTTACTTATAATAAATAGCATATTCTGATCTAAATTCTTTCCCAAATATATTACTATGTTCTCTAAGAAATATATTTTTAATGTATTTCTAATAGTGTTTTTTTGTGGCCTTAACCTGTATTTCCCTAATGACTATAATGTTGAGCACTTTTTTTTAATGGAATGTTTCACAAATTTGCATATCATCATTGCACAAGGGTCATGCTAATATTCTCTGTATCATTCCAATTTAGTATATGTGCTACCAAAGTGAGTATAATGTTGAGCACTTTTTATATGTTCATTATAATACATTTATCTTTACTGAAGAGTTTGTGCAAATCTTTTGCTTTATTTCTTACTGGTTATATTTTTGGGTTATAAGAGTTCTTCATATATTCTAAATACAAGTTCTTATTATATATGTGTTTTGGAAATATTTTCTTATAGTCTGTCACTGTCTTCACCTTTTCTTAAGTGTATTTTATGGGGCAGAATATTTTATTGTTTATGAAATTCAAGCTATCTTTTTTGTATTCCACACTTTCCATGCCCCGTATAAGAAGTCTTTGCCTAACCTAAGGGTACAAAAATTTTATTGAATATTTTCTTTAAGGAGTTTTTATAATTCTAGCTCTTACATCTAGATCTACTACCCATGTTAAGTTAATTAATGTATGGTTTGAGATAAAGATTAAGTTTTTTAAAAAAGTGTTATTTTCGGACCATATGATGAAAAGACTAGCCTTTACTCATTGAATTCCCTTTGCACTGCTGTCAAAAATCGATTGAACATATTTTTTTAGATCTGTTTCTTGACTCTTTATTATGTCCCATTATTTATATGGTAGTTATTATGCCAAGCCTCAAAATAATGATTTCTGTAATCTTCAAATCAGAAAATGAGTCTTCCAATTTTGTTCTTTTCAAGGTTGTTTTGGCAATTCTAGTGTTTTGCTTTTCTATAATATTCAGAATAAACTTGGTAATTACTAAAAAAAAAACAGCCTGAGATTTTAATTGGTGTACATGTGGTAGAATGCCTAAAATTTAAAAATAATGAGAATACCAAGTGTGGATGAAGATGTGGGAATGACAGGAACATTCATGAATTGCAGGTGAGAATACAAACTGGTGCAGTCACATTGGGAAAGAATTTGGCAATTTCTTAGAATGTTAAATGTACACTTGCCCTATGGTGCAGCAATTCTACTCCTTGGTAATTATGACCTAAGACTTGTATACAAATATTTATGACAAGTAATCACCCCAAACTAGAAGCAATCCAGATGTCTATCAGGTGATTAATGGATACACAGTTGTGGTGCACCTAATTTGGGAAATAGAACTCAGCAGTAAAAATGAACAAACTCCTGATATGTACAATAGCATAGGTAAATCTTAAAAGCATTATGTAATTGAAAAAAACTAGGCACAAAGGATTAAAAATTGAATGTTTTCATTTATATGATATTCTAGAAGAGGCAAAACTGTAGGGAAAATAAATAGCAAGTCAACTAGTTGGAATGGGGCGAGAGAAGGACCAGAAGGGAGCTTTACAGGTTGATAAAAATGAATTATGTATTGATTATTGTGGTTATTACACAACTATATATATTTGTCAAAACTTTCCAACTTGTATCCTTCAAAAGGAAGAATTTTATTTTGTTAAAATTGTACCTCCATACACCTGACAAGATAAAACAGAAATAAACTAGTGTTTATAAGGAGAAATCAATTAGTATTACCTACACAATTTATTCTAAGCTTTTTTTTTTCTAATGGTGACATAAAAGCAACAAGTGTTGGGGCTTCCTTGTTGATATAAGAGTTGAGAAAATCTCCTTATTGGAAACATGGTGGGAAGACCCTAACTTTTCTTTTTCTATTTTCTGCCAGGAATAGATACAGATTGTTAAATTAAAATATTTCCACTTTTTAAATGTTATGTATGATGTAAGATTTAACCAGTATCTTGTTTCTGCATAAATAACTTTAATAAACCATTTAATACAAGTCCTTATATTTCCTATCAATTCAAGTTAACTTGTTTTAAAAGAATATCCTTTACAAACTATGAGATGGATTTTCAAAGTTCTCTCAAAGTATTCCCTATAGATTTCTTAGCTTACATTTAATTGGAAAGCTTTTATATAATTTATTCTCCATGAAAGTCTTGTATATTTAGTTGGTAAGCCTTTTGAACACATTCACAAGTATATAAGGAACATGACCTTTGCAAAACAAACTATTGTCCTCAAGAGCTTTTGATCAAATGGTATACTGCAGCCATAACAGCTGCCATTTAAACATCTTATGGAAAAAGGTCAGGCACTTATCATAATTCCATGTGACTGATGGAAAAAGAAAAAAAATGTATTTCTTTTCCCTACTCATTAACTTTCTCCTTTTATAGAAGACTGCACAAAGATGATTTTATTCTACTTGTTTATGGTACAATTTACTTTTTTCTTTTCCTTCCTTCCTTTCTTTTCTCTTTTTTAAAAGTCATAGTCTGTAATCATTCACCAAGTAGTTCTCTGTGGATGTAAAATCCAGATGGCCTGGCAGATGGAGCCTGGAAGATTGGTTGAAATGCCCTAGACATATCCATCATTTAAGCCCTCCATAGGAAATTTGAATAAAACTAAATATCTGAGATTCTGTGGACTGTAGAGGGTAGTCAGCTGTAAAGTTCATGTGCAAACACATGGTTGATTATATTTCTTAAAGGAACTTTTTAATATTGTGTTATTTGTGCATTATTTAATCAATTTACATTAAAGAAAATCTACCAAATCTTGATGGCAAGAAAACTTAAGTCAGAGTTCCCACTTCTGAGATGCTTTTGTACCTCATGTATAGAAGCTGGATTCTGAGATGAGAGAAATTCTTCTTGCAAATTGATTGAAGGAGTCTGAGATGTTCTTTTCTTGGACAAAAATGGGGACATATTTTTCATGTGGTGAAGGTTATTCAGTCACATCAGTTTTTAAATATGTTTTTCTAGTGGGTAGTTTTCTCAAAGATTAGTAAAAATAGGGGCCCAATCAGTCCAATCATTGCTAAATGGTGATTATGTGCTCACATCAAAAACTGAACTATCAATGTGTGTTTTCACATAATAGATGCCTATAGAGCCCATAAATAAACCCACACTTATAGGGTCAATTAATCTATGACAAAGGAAGCAAGAATATTCAATGGGAAAAACACAATCTTTCCACTAAATGGTACAGGGAAAATTGAATGGCTACATGCAAAAGAATGAAACTGGACCACTTTTTTTTTGGATCTGCCTTCAGCAAGGACAACAAAAGGAAAACTAAACAAATGGGTGTACACCAAACTAAACCATTTTTACACAGCAAAGGAAACCATCAACAAAACGAAAAAGAAACCTATTGAATGGGAGAAGATACTTATAAATGATTTATCCACTTACGGGTTACCATTTAAAAAATATATATAACTCAAAACAGTATAAAAAATCCAATTAAAAAAATGGGCAGAGGACATGAATAGACATTTCTCCGAAGAAGACACATGAAAAGATGTTCAAACATCAGTAGTCATCAGGAACATGAAAATCAAAACCACAATGAAATATCACCTCATACCAGTCAAAAATGGCTAGTATCAAAAAAACAAACAAACCAGAAAACAAGAAATAACAAGTGCTGGTGGTGAGGATGTGGAAAAAAGGGGACCCTCATAACGCTGTTGATGGGTAAATTAATGGTGCAGCCACAGTGGAAAATAGTATGGAGGTTCCTCAATAAATTAAAAATAGAACTAGCATACAATCCAGACATTCCACTTCTAGGTAATCTGTTTGAAGAAAACAAAAACACTAATTAGAAAAGAAATATGCACCAGTATGTTCATCACAGCATTATTTACAATAGCCAAGACATGGAAGTAACCTGTTTCCTTTGATAGATGAATGAGGAAAATGTGTACATATATATACTTACATTGGAATATTACTTAACCATAAAAGAATAAACTCTTGCCATTTATGACAACGTCGGTGGCCCTAAAGGATATTATGCTAAATGCAATAAGTCAGACAAAGACAAATACCATATAATTTCACTTATATGTGGAATCTAGAAACCAAAACAAATGAGCAAGCAAGCAAACAAACAAAATAGAAATAGACTCATAAACACAGACTGGTGGTTGCCACGGGGGGGGTGGGGGGTGGGGGTGGTTTACAGGATGGGTGAAAATATGTGACGGGAAAAAATTAGTGGAAATGTTTGGTATCTTGATCTTGGTGATGGTTAGATGAGTGCATACCCATGTCAAAACTTACAGAAATGCACACTAAAATTTGTGCATTTTATATTATGTACCTACCTCAATAAGAAACAATCACCCAACCAAAAAAATAAATAAATACAAATCAAACACAAATGATATATTAGTGAATTCCAAAAAAAGAAAGTGCCCCAAAACACTCATGTGTCTATATTTTCAAAACAGGTGAAAGTAGAAAGAGTGAATGGTTTAAAAAATGTATAATAAATATTATATGTTAATGAAGTAGGGATTAATTGAGGATATTTACAAGCAAACACCTGATGGTTTTATCTTTAACAAAAAATTGAAGGTCATGGACAGTTTGGCCCCTACAACATTTTGAGGCTCATTTTTGGTGATTCTTCGTTCTGATTCACATACTTTATACTCCAGCTTAATGCTTCTGAAATAAGGAGTTGCTGGTGTTAACAGAAGATACTTTTGGGAAGATTACTGCCTTGTAAATGATGGGTGAGGAAAGAAAGCTTAGTTTTAAACACCTTCACAAGCAAGACACAGCATTAGACTCAGAATATGATTTCAAATGTCATTTTCCAATTCTCATAAAACAGAGAAGTTGGGTGGGAGGCGGGAAAAGGGCTTGGCCTTAATCATTACAAAAGACCAGGAGATGGGAGCCTTTTGGAAATCATTCCATTCCATCAAAATTCATTGGACTTATTTTTGTCAGTGTTTGTCTATTTATGTGCAGACATACTGTTATTCAATTCATTTTAGTGACACAATGTCTCTTTTTAAATGTTTCTTAAATTAAAAATTAGCAATATAGGATACATTAAATGTGAGTAGGCAGTGAATGTAAGGCAGAAATGGATAAGTGGTATGATTACTGTTTTGAGATCAGTGCTCTGGAAAAATCAGGCTTCTCTCCCTTCCTTGGATTCACACTTTTACATCTCTCTGTCTCAAATTCTCCTATTCCTTAAGAATGATATGTTTTTTGCTTCTCCATTCAATGAATTACTGGTCCATTTTGAAAACCAGTTCAAATGTCTCTGGAGACATTTCTGAAGACCTCTTCCACATAGGCTTGTTTGGTAACTTCTTCCTCTCTACGCACCTATAGTTCATTTTTCCTTTTAAGATTCAACTAACAATTCTACACCCAATTATAAAGTGGGGGAGGTGTTCCCCACATACCACCAACCAATTCTTGGAGACCTACTGGATGTCCTACAATTCAACTTAATTCTGACACTAGAAGAGAGGGTCAGGTCCCGGGGGGTGTAGGGCTCAGGACTGCCCCTTCCCCAACTCCAGATGTCAATCCAAGTCCAGGCTGTTGTTTCCTGTGTTTCTGACCAACTGGCTGTAAATCAGAGGTTCCCATCACGACCTCCTTGGATTCAATTAATTTGTTAGAGTGACTCACAGAACTCAGAGAAACATTTCACTTACCAGATTGCCAGTTTATTATAAAAGGTTATAACTCAGGAACAGCCAGTGGAAGAGATGCACAGGGCAAGGTATGGGGAAATGGGCTAGCTGGAGCACTCTACACACCATCCTTTGGGTTTCTATGGAGGTTTCATTACATAGGCATGGCTGATTAGATGGGGGGCCATTAGCAATTGACCTGGAAGTGGGGATGGGGTGAGGGTGGGACTGAAAGTTCCAATCCTTTAGTCACAGGGTTGTGTCCCATGGTAACCAGCCCCCATCCTTAGGTTACCTAAATGGCATTAACACAACAAAAGACATCAGCTTTCTTTTCACTTAGGAAATTCCAATGGTTTTAGGAGCTGTGTGCCAGAAATGGAGACATAGTACAAATATATAGTTCTTATTATGAATCATGATATCACACCTTTCTTATCATTTACCTTTAAAAGAAAATCAAACAAAAAGAGTTTAAAAAATGCAAGCCCACAAACTTTCTTACTATCTTGGAGTAATTTTCAGACTCCTTTATAGAGCTCTTCCTCTCTGAATATGAGTGTGATATTTAGAAATCTCTTACTTGTTAGTCCTATTAAGATTGTCACTTCGCATGAGCATGTATTATCACTTTGTTTATCTTTGTCTGCTCAGTGCTTACCTAAATTCATGAATGCCTCACAAGTTAACAGTGTCCTGGGTGAATAGTAACATATGAGACAGACAGCCTCCATTTTAACATCTGTGCTCATTTGTTTTCTGTCTCTTCATGGCTTGTCCTTTTAAGTCACATTTCCTTTAAAAAGAAAATCATCTACACATACTTTTGGTCTCTGATATCTGGGGTCTGATTGAAGGTTGAGATATTATTAACCTGAGTGGTAAAGGAGAACTTGAATTTTATGCCACATGCTTTTTTCCCTAGGAATTTAAATAAGGCTTTTTTGTACTGAGGCCTTATTGATGAGCACTGCTAGAAGATCACTGAACTGCCAGGCCAGGGCTGCAAGAGCAGAATGCACAGACATGTTAAAAAATGAATTGAAAAACTGAGAAATAACATAATGATTCTATGGAAGAAGATAGAAGGCCAGTGGTGCTCACTTTAAGGTTAGTAGCAGCCTGGGAAAAATAGAGATATTCCTTCGGAATTATTGATCATAAATTATTATTTTGTATTTATACTTGAAGTATTTTTTGACAAAATGAAAATAAGATAGACTTTGTGGCAGGTCAGTGTAAAATATTTTTAATCTGGGGATAGTAATCATGTATCAGATGTCTTGGGCAATCATGAATGCCTGTGAGCCTTGTTTCTTCATTTGTAAAGGAGAGAAACAGCAGAATTTCAGGGCTCTTACAGTAAGTAAAAAATCCAATGTAGAGGGATGGGACAACAAATGACAAATGAAATGGGTAGGAATTTATTCATAGATAAGCATATGAATTGGGTATCTGTGCTGTCAAAATGTCACACTGACGGTTTTCTATTGTCTGGGTGATTAGCTGTATGCAAGAGCTCTGGTTTTCTGTGTCAAAGTACTATTGTGGTCAAGAACCAGCTGTGGTACGAAAATACATGTTTGAGATGCAAATAATTAGTACGTGTATTTATTAGGTGGAAATGAATGGGATGCCTGGATTCTCTAAATCTGTTTCCTCATTTTTCAATTGAGACAGTGAAGATTATTTCTTGGGCTTGTTTAGACGAGTATTCTCACAAGGCCATCTCAGGAATATCAGGAGCAGCTAGAAACCTGTCAAGAGCGCAAATTCTCAAGTCCTGTCTCAGATCAGCTGAATATTGTGATGCCCAGCAGTCTGCATGCAAACAAAGAAAATCAAACAAAAAACCTTCGGGTACTTTTGATGCACCTTAAAGCTTGAGAACTACTGGTTCTAGCTGGTTTGACTGGGAAGAGACACCCAGGGGCACCCCACTATATGGTATCTTTCCACCATATGGATACAAATAACCTCAAGTGCATAGATTTTAGTAAAAGGTAGTGAAATAATTAGTAAACGATGGTTTTAGAGTATTTATTACCTTTGCTTTTAATATATTATTTAATTTTAAACACATAGGATTTAATTTGTGATAATGGCTGTTCTAACAACTAGTTTGCAAAGTTCCTGAAAATTTGGCAGTTGGCTCTTCCAAGCCTGTAGGAAGAAGCCAGCAGGGGTATGTTCCTTGGGTAGTAATATCTTCTCTCTTTATCTTCTTAGTTTTCACCCCATAACTGGTAGAACACAAGCACATAGATGTAGTGGAGAGTTTATGGCACCCTGAAAGACTACTGAAACAACCCACTTCCATGTGGAGATGCTGATGGATCTAACAGTCTAGTAAGATGAGCTAAGCCACTTTTTGGCATTCAATTTTTAATAATTTTTCTATCCAAACTGACGAATATGCCATAGGTTATTACTACACATCCACAAGAGGCCATCTCCATCCTTGTGTGATGGAATGTGCTCTAACTCCTCAGTGGTAACTGAAAGACTAGCGGAGTGGATCCTTACTCGAGACCTGGGATAGGCAGCGACCCGAATACTCGCAGGAGACCGGTCTTGATGCAAACAGCAAGAGGTTTATTGATTCATACCAGCGCGCTGGGGTCGAGACTCATAACCCATGCAGGGGCAGAGGAGTTCGACCCCGAGCAGAAACCACAGGAGGCTTTAAAGGAAAAGAAACCACAACCAGGGGGTCTGCTGATGATTTGATACCACAACCAGGGGGTCTGCTGATGATTTGATACCACAACCAGGGGGTCTGCTGATGATTCGATAGTAAAAGTATTTCAATTAGGGCCCCACAGGGCTTCAGCTTTTATCTTTACGGCCCATCAGTTTGGGAAAAATACCTGTTTTGCAAGCTATTGTGTTCAGGCCTATTTTTTTTTCTTTTCTTTTATGACTCAGGCCAAGGGTCAGGGCCTGCTTAAAATTTTCCTATTCTTTCAGGTAGTTTCAGGGAAACTGAAACTCAGGCCTTCTGATTTCAGAGGCTTCCTGAGGCCTGTCATGGCGTTAGTTTGGTCCTTTCAGTAACGAAGGTCAATTCATTCTTAAAATGGAGCTGTCCACATTCCATGCAGAGCTCTTGCTAGTACATTCAGAAAAACACAGGGCATGCCCATGTAACTCAGCATGCTCAAAGGTCTGTGGGTAAAATAAGTATCAGATGCAAAGTCGAACAGATGTCCCAGGCGCCTCTAGAAAATATCTTCATATGAAGAGTCAGAAAATCAGCAGAACAAAAAGGTCCTCCTAGTCATTTAGTAGACATGCACTTAGACCCCTGTCTCCAAACACAGCTTTTGTTCTGTTCCTTTCAGAATGGAAGGTCACTTGCTAGAAACACTAAACTAAAAACACATTATAAAGGTGTTGAGGCAGGCTAGGCAGAACTAGTCACTTGGAGTTTCTCAACATTTATTTCTGCTTGTGAAGTTCTGAAATATATACAAGGGAAGAAAGGGAAAATCAAGGTAAAAAATTGCTTTTTATTATTAGCTCGAGATTTTGTTCTAAATATCTAGAAGGAGCTAAAATAGACCACATGGAGGCTTTCATTTTTCCACTCCCAAGCAAGCTCAAGTAGCCTCAAACCACGCACCATCCTACCCCTGCCATGAGAATAATTAGAATTTCTACTTCATGGGGCTCCCGAGAAGAGTAAGTGAGAAGATACCAGCAAAGCACTTAGCTGGGATTCCTAAGGTCTACCACAGAGGGACTGTTCGATGGTGTCATGTATTTACAGAGGAAGAGCATGTTTGTCTCAATGTCAATACCACAGATGGCCCAGGAATCTTGACCCTCTCAGGCTGTCAGTAGCCCTCAGCATGCTGGTCACCTGGGAAATGAGCAGTCCTTTAAAAGTGGCATGAAGAAGAAAATCTTGTATTAGGAATAATTCTAGGCCTCTTATCACTCATGCAGAGTGGAGAAAAAGAGCTAGAGGAGGAAGTAGAGACAGAGAGGAGAGAGGGAAAGAGAGAGAGAGAGAGACAGAAATGGCCATGCCACATTATCAGCCTCATGGATGGAGGAGGATTATGGGCAACACCAAATCAAGAAATTCTCTTACTTCTTGAAGAGGTTCAGTCATAAAAAGAGCGACCCAGTCTCTGACCTCAACTGTGGCTTTCAGGCTCTTACTCTTCCCTCTGGCTGTAGCATAAGAAGGGCTGACACGAGGGGAGGACTGGAGCACAAAAAGCCTTTAGCTTCCTGGAGAGGCCATCATTTGGATTGGTGATGCTCTCTTGAAGAGTTAAATAGGAGAGGCAGTCATTAACGTTAGAAGTCATTAACACCAAAAGCCAACAACTGGGTCGCTGTTATGGCAGAACACTAGAACGGGCAGTGGGTGTGCCTGCTGTTAGGGGGAGAGAGTGTTGTCTTGTGTTCTACTTTCCATGAGAAGGCCTGCGGCTGAGCTGTTTCCTGTTCTTTCTTGTTTCCTTCTGTGTTTCTGAAGCTCCTGTCCACAGGTGGAATTTCTTCTTCTTTGGGGAAGCCTCAGTTCTACTCCTAAGTCTTCAACTGATTAAAGCAGACTCATCTGGATTATCTGGGGTAATCTTCCTTATTTAAACTGATCATGGACTTTAATCATATCTACAAAATACCTTCCCAGCAATACCTAGATTAGTATTTGATTGAATAAGGTCACCATAGACTACTAAGTTGACACATAAAACTGGTCTTCATAGATTTATTGTTTCCGAGTTGCCCTGAAAATATAATGGCCAAACTCGTGTCATGAAAATGACCTTCTTAACATGACCAACGCTGCCCTCTGGAGCTTCCATCTAAGCTGCACTCCAGACATTATTGACCTGCCACTGTGTGTCTTATTTTCTCTTCCTTTTCTTTAAACAAGCAGCTTCCTTCTTCTGGGATTCCTTTACCTTCATTTACTCCCATTGTTTATCTCCTGGTTGTGCTTCTGGATTTAAATGTCACATCTCTCTGGATGTTTCATGAGTCTCGTCCCTCTAGCTCTCCATAGCATCCTGTGCTAACCCCATCATTGTGTTGAGCACGTTCTGTTTTAATGATTTGCTTCCTTATTTGTCTCACAATCAGCAGTAAACTTCTAGGAATAGGGGTCAGGTCTCATCTGTAGGAGCATTTCTAGTGCCTGACATAGAGCCTCACATGGCAAATAGTTGACACTCATTAGATGTTTATGAAGTAAATGAATCATAAAAATTAATATACAGAACCAGAAGCATAAAGGCTGTAACAAATGATTATATTTTCCAGGTTGAGCTGATATTTCATATTGCATCAGCGTAACCTCCTTAAAATATAAACATATCTTGAGTACTCTCAAGGGAGGATAAACCATTTTGATCAGTTGTTTTAAAAAGCTGTAAAAAACATTTTCTCATATATCTGAAGTCCTCAGTTTTATGTTCCCTTTAAAGGCAATGAATACTCGATACATAAATATTAGCATGATTGTAATTAGTATGTTTTTAAATCACTCAAAATGCTCACCCATGCTGTTGTAATATGGCAAAATGAATCAATAGTTTTACATATCAGAACTATATATGATTCAGACAGAATATATATTCTGATGTTATTATGAAGTAATACTAAAATTAGGAGACAAAGATAATATGTCTATTTTAAATATTTTGGGAGAATTTAATTCAGAGAACCCCTAAATAAATTAAACAAATCTTGTTTTGAGACAGTTTAACAAATAGTGTTGACTGTCTATCACATATCAGGCACTGTTTGGGGCTTTGGATCTAAAAAGATATAGATTGCACTTTGTCACTATCTCTATTATCTTCCTTTATTTTTCTCTCAAATTTTCAAAACATGAGTTAAAATGCCTTCATCTTTTCTTTCCTAGAAACTGCAATGTAAAAAGTGTTTTGCTTAGGGATTCATTTTTGTTTTAAATCAAAGAAACGAAGACTTGTTTTTCCTTTAAAATAGCTGTGTGATGAAGTGCTACTTCACTTTATTTCTGTAAGACACCTTGTCCGAACATAAAATATAAAGTGCCTCCTTATCAGATATACAGAGAGAACTATGAAACTGAGATATAATCAATTAATTTTCCAACCCATTACTTTATTAGTAAAAAAGAAATCCATCTTTAATTGAAACTACCCCTTAGCATTTATATCTCAGCCTGCACCTCTCTAAGAGAAGGGTTTGAGGTGATGTAATATGGAAAACTCAAGGAATTTATGAAGTCTGGTCCTAAGCACTAGCCTGTTTTGGAATCTTTATGATTCACTTGGGTCCTATCTTTGCTCAGCCTATATAGCAGGGGAAGTTGATTGACTGATTGGTAGTCTTTGTTGGTTTCTGAGAGATAAATGTAAAAGAATCAGGAGCAGGAGTTAATAAAGTGAGGTTTGATATGTAATAGTCCTAGGTCAAACATCTGTCTCTGCTATCTACTGTGAGCAGCAGAGTTTAAATTATTCTATCTGCCCCATTTTTTAATTCTATAAACTAGGTTTATCTATCCTGCAGAGTTGTAGGGTTTAACTACTATTGGTCACATGAATGTAAAGAACAGAGTGCATAGTTAATGCACATACTATAAATGTTCTATTAGTATTCAGAAAAGTCCAATAAGCAATTGTTAGAAAGAGAAGGGAGAAAGGAAAATAAAAACTTTTTGGGTAGCTAATAGGTGCCAGGAAATGCATCGTATGGTTTGCATATATTTTATTTAATCTTTATAAAAACACTATAATATATACATTGCTGTTTGAGATCTATAAAAGAGAAAACTGAAATACAGCTTAGGTGGCTTTCTGAAAGTCACAGATAATAAGTGGTAAAGTCAAGATTCAAATTCAAATCTAGTTCACTCTGAATCCTCTATTACTTTTATACCTTTCCAAGTTCCACTGGAAAGAAACCTGGAAACTTTTTCCTTTCTGTCTTCAATTCATCAATTATCTCTTCAGCCATGTCTAATTAACTTTTTATCCTCTTAGTTGACTTGAAAAATTTCCCACAATTAAAAAATATTTTCCTAGGAGGTATGCTTCTTTTATTTGTAACAATCTGATTGTTTTGTATCATGATCTCTTTTGTTTGGCATTCATTTGTCTCTCTGAACAGTTTGCATATATTTATAAAGATTCTTTCAAATTCCACATTTGAGATTCTCAGTGCAATTGTCTTCTTTGTAGGGCCTCTAATCAATCTTTCTTGATGTTGCACTTAACTCAAATTTTTGTGACATTTGTCTGTGACTTCAGTTTCTATGAAAATTATCCTCTGAAAATGACATGTGCTTTGGACTGTGGAGAGCTCCCACTTGGGGTGGTTTCAGAGTTACTTCTGTCTGGGTAAATGAAGTTATTAAATATAAGCAAGGTTTTACATTTTTTCCCTGAGGTTTCAATTCCACAGGAGCATTGTAAATGTAGTATGAATGCATGTCTCCTAAAAATGCTGTGTCACATCCTTTCCACACATGGTCTGTGTGCCAAAGAGCATCACCAGCTAGTAGAAATTTTGCAGTTACAATATGTGAGCAAGTCAACTTTTTTCCAAATTTCATTTCAATTAAATAAGCCCCATTCTGGCTCTCTGATACCGAACCCTACTCCATTTCAGGCATCAAAACCCCACTTCTTGATTTATATCTGGCTCCACGATCTTGATGGCCAGCCATGGAGTTTCAATTCTTATTTACCTTTAAGGCTGTGGGTTTTCTTGACTCTTTCTGTCCCCTGGATATTTTTCTGTTTTGCTTTGAGCTTAGCTGTGCATTTTAATTCTTGAAATATACTTTACTGAGCATTTCTTTCTGTGTAGAGGGGATGCGGTAGCTCCCACATTTCTCAGCCCATCATTTTGCAGAACTTCTTCCCTATTTGTGAGCATATAATTTATCATCCAATTTTGTTAGTGAAACTGGGCACTATTAATAATTATTCTTGGGCAATAGAACTGTGTTCTATTTGATCAGGGTAAATGGCCACCCTATTTCTTAGGAAATGAAACCACTCCTAAGAGAATAGGTTTCAGAGGAAGTCTTAATTGGTCTATTCACTAGAATTGAAGGAAATTGTGGAAACTGAGAAACTTGAACGACAGGGTTCCTCTGAGGGCATTTAAAGATTGAGGCTTCTTGCTAATTCTCAGAGCCCATATGCAGTCTGTACTCCTTGATAACTATATGCTATGTATAGTAGCTTCTGTTCATTAAACTCCTTAATACAAATCTGAGTGAGGGTAATTGGAAAGAATGGTCTGCAGGGTAAGATGAGCACTATTTGCTTCAATGTAGTCACTATTCCCCAGTTAAACACTTAGCAAACAAAGTGTGAACTTCATAAAAAAAAATCAAATGGATCTTTTATCCAGCTGCAGGCTTCTAGGAAGCTACCAACTCACATAAAAGCCAACGGGAAATAAAACAGCATGAATTTGGAATTTTTATACTGGAGCTCTGAATTGGTTGTTCTAATAATTTCCCTTTTCTTTAGAAAATATACATATTGTAAGGAATATTTCTAAAACCCCATCTGCTGATAATATTTTTATACAAATGTATATATATACTCAACCTCATTTCACAAAGAATTTGAGGAGGACATAATTATACTGGCCAGGTATCCAGCAGAATTATGGTGGAGAACCATTAGAAGATATTATTACTACACAGAATTTTAGAGTCGGTGAGACCTTAGAGGTTATATCATTTTCTGTGAACTCAATTAGACAATCTGACTATTCATCATTATTTGGAGCCATGGAGAAAATTCTTACCTTTTATGATCAGCAGAACTCTTTTACGTGCTCCTTTTACTGCAGCTTGTCTTATAGGTCATTTCAACAACTTGGGTTACTCATGACCATCAGGAATTACAGTGCTTTGTCTCTGCAAAATGCAGCAGTTCCCAACACTTGTAATTTTATACACTTGTACAGAATGAAACAATTTTTAATGCTGAAGTGGGGCTCCTTCTGAGACCATCGGTGAAAGATGGAGCCATGTACTAGTCCAGCCAAGCTCCTTTGACTGCCACCGGCCAGCAGCTCTGTAGCTTGGGTATGTTCTCTCCTCTCCCTGGGATGTGTACATTCCTCTTCTCACCCCGTCCCACTCCCAATACTATGTATCCTGCATGGGCCATTTTCTCTGTGCCTAGTAATTCTACCTTTTAGAATATATTCCCGAGAAATAATCCCAAATGCGAATAATATTTTTGAACAAAAATGTTCCCTCCTGAATTATTTAAAATAGCCAGATGTTGGAAAATCAACAAATTAAGGGGGGATGATGTTATATAAATTATGGTACAACATGTGGTATTTAATGGAGAAAACAAAAAGAGGGAAGAACAGATCATTGTAACATCAGAAACAAGTTCAGATGATTTTTATTTTTTGGTAATTTTGTATGACATATATGATTTGTTCTTTGATTAAAAGAAAATTCTGACAAACTGATGCTTATGCGACTAGATAAGATGAAAACTTCCTTATGGCCTAGTTTTATTTCAAAACATTTTATGAACGTTGTGAATTTTGCTATTTAAAAATAAAATCTTTTTGCGTTAAAAACATAGGATGCAATATATCAAACTGTTAACAAAGAATGTATTTTTTATATCTGCCCATGTTTCTATATTTTCTAACTTTGTACTAAGCTTTGATTATTATTATGATTTAAAAAACCCACAAAATGTACTTTAAAAAGATTCAGCTCAAGGTCTCCCTTCTTCATGAAGCCTTTCCTTTAAAGTACATTTTGCTCTCCCCACTCTGTTTCCATTTTACTTTAAGCATAGGTCTTTACATCATTTAGTCACATTGTATTTTGATGTTTTATAAGCATAATTATATGCTGCAAGACTCAATCTGTCATTCACTCTTAAACCTTTAGCATCTAGCATATTGGCTGGTGTGGTAAAGATTTCAATATAAAATGTGTGAATAAATGAATGCATGCAGAATAAAGTCTAAACAAAAAGTCTTGTCCAGTCTTTCCATTCTCCAGTGACTGGTCTCATGGATAAGCCTTACACAAACAAGTTGTCTTGCTTTATTATTATTCCTTAGTTACTCAGAGAGTTAAGGATAAGGGATAACAATGAAAAATGAAGAATGTATAGCTGATAAAACACAGCTATGCTGATTCCTGAAATTAGTTGAAGTAATTATTTAAAATATGTTCAAATATTTTTAAAGTAAATAAATATTGCAAATATTTACTTATTCCTATGTGAACATATAAGATTTTTTGACACCAGAAATCATGTTAAATATCTTGGATCAACTAACAATGATATTTGAAGTTGAATATAACTAACGGTGTGATTTTTTAGATAGCTTTAAAAAAAAGACTAAAATCCCACCATAACACTGGAGTTTCCTAAGTGATCAGAGAGAAGGGGAAATCAATATGAAATATGCCTCCAGAAATATTTGACTTCATTTGAATAATAGACAATATTCAGGCTGAGGTGGAATACTTCAAACTACCAGCTGTCAATAAACCCACAGACATTCTCCAAACATAACTTGGTTTCTCTGTGTAACTCTTCTTTGCAATTTAAAACCTAGTGATGCAATTAAGACAATAAACTATGTAGATTTATCTAAACATGTAATGACAGAGAATGAATCAGATCAATTGCTGATAGTACTGCAGGCCAGTTAGAGGACCTGGGACCCAAATCACGCAATATCAGCCTGAGTCTGGTTACTAAGACTGTTAAGACATTTTCTTGTTGTCATAATATTTATTACATTCCTTCTTCTCTAGCAGATTCATGAAATTTACTGGGATTGTAGGAATGTGATTAACCTATATGAAGAGATCATGATCACATAAGAAACGTGATAAAATCATATCAAAGTCTGCATAAGAAAACAGCAATTTAAACCAATTTTGAGATGGAATATTAAGTCCCTTCATCTTTTATGATGGTTAATTTGAAAATGAAATTTCTTATAAGACAAAGTTATTTGGACACATAATGAAAATCTGCTGAAGATGTATCTTGCCTTTCTGAATAATTTAAAATGAAAGAGTTATGTTATTTCAAAGCAAATATGATGTTTCATTTGGCAAAGGAAGAAGAATCAAATTCATTTTTTAAAGGCAAATAGAACTTACAGTTTTTTTATCTTATGTTTTTGTGTAGAGGGTTTTTTTTTGTTGGGGGTAAGAAACTTCTATAATGAATAGGTATAAAAACATCACACTTAATGCCACAGAATTGTTTTCTCTGTGCTCTTCTAGCCTGTGGTGTTTCCCATTAACGTTCTCTTTTTAAGGTTTATAGCAATAATGATTTGATTTACATATGTCATGAAAAGATAACAATAAGTTCAGTTGACATCCATCTTCTCATATACATACAAAAAGAAAAAGAAAAAGATTTCCCCTTCTGATGAACACTCTTAGAATTAACTCTTAACAACTTTCCTATATATTGTGCAGCAGTGTTAGTTATAGTCAGCATGTTGTACATTGTATCCCTAGTACTTATTTATCTCATAACTGGAAGTTTGTACCTTTGACCACCTTTCTCCAATTCTCCCTCCCCCCACATCCCACCTCTGGCAAACGCAAGTGTGATCTCTTTTCCTTATGAATGTGTTTGCTTTTTAGATTCCAACTGTATGTGAGATTATATGGTATTTTTCTTTCCCTATTTAATTTATTTCACTTGGCAAAATGCCTTTAAGGTCCATTCATATTGTTGCAAATACTAAGATTTCCTTGTTTCTTATGGTTGAATAATGTTCCATTATATATATATATATATATGTACACCATAACTTCCTTATTCATTCACCCATTGATTGTCACTTAGACTGTTTCCATGTCTTGGCTGTTGTCAATAATACTACCGTGAACATAGGTGTGCAGATATCTTTTTGAGTTAGTTTTCATTTGGTTATTCTCAGAATTGTTGGATCATAAGTTAGCTTTAAAATTTTTAATATGTCTTTGAAACTCCATATTTTTTCCATAGTGGCTGCACCAAAGTACATTCCTACCAATAGCACACAAAAGTTTCCCTTTCTCCACATCTGTGTTGGCATTTGTTGTCTCTTGTATTTTTGGTGATGGCCGTGCTAACAGTCATGAGGTGATATCTCATTATGTTTTTAATTTGCATTTCTCTAATGTCTAGTGATGTTCAATATCTTTTCATGTACCTGTTGGCCTTTTGTATCTCTTCTCTGGAGAAATGTCTATTCAGGTCCTTTGCCAGTTTTTAATTAGGTTATTTATTTGTTTGTTTGCTTTTGTTATTGAGTTGTATGCGTTCTTTATATATTTTTGATAATAACCCCTTATCAAACATACGGTTTGTAAATATTTTTTCCCATTGCTCAGTTGTCTTTTCACTTTGTTGGTGGTCCCTTTTCCTGTGCAGAAGATTGTAGTTTGATGTAACCCCACTAGTTTATTTTCGACTTTGTTGTTTGTGTCTTAAGTGTCATATCCAAAACTTTATTACAAAGACCCATGTCAAGGAATTTATTCCTATGTTTTTGTCAAGGGGTTTCATTGTTTCAGGTCTTACATTTAAGTATTTAATACATTTTAAGTTAATTTTTGTAAGTGGAATAATACATGGATTCAGTTTCATTCTTTTACATTGAATATCCAATTATCCCAGCACCATTATTGAAAAGACTATTTTTTCTCTATTGAGTATTCTTGGTTCTCTTGTCAAATGTTAGTTAGCCATACATGCTTGGATTTATTTCTATCCTCTCTATTCTGTTCCATTGGTCTGTCTGTTTTTATGCCAGTATCATACTGTTTTGATGATGACAGCTTTATATATAGTACAGCTTGAAATCAGAAAGTGTGATGCCTCCTGCTTTGTTTTTCTTTCTCAGGATTTCTCTGGCTATTTAGGGTCTTTTGTGGTTCCATAGAAATTTTAGCAGTGTATTTTCCCATGTCTGTGAAAAATGCCATTGTGCTCTTGATAGGAATTGCATTGAATCTGTTGATGGTTTTTGGTAGTATTGACATTTTAATAATATTAATTCTTCTAATCTATGAACATGGGATACCTTTCCATTTATCTGTACCTTTTTCAATCTCCATCAATATCTTGTAGTTTTCGTAGTAGAGATCTTTCACCTCCTTAGCTAAATTCATTCTTAAGTATTTTATTGTTTTTGATGCTGTTGTAAAATGGGATCAATTTCTTTATTTCTTTTTCAGAAAATTCATTGTTAGCACATAGAAATGCTAAGATTTTTGTGTATTAATTTTGTATCCAATAATTTACTGAATTCATTGATTAGATCTAAGAGTTTTTGGTTGAGTCTTCAAGATTTCTATACATAAAATCATATCATCTGCAAATAAAGACAATTCCTTTCTTCTTCCTTTCCAGATATTTGTTTTTTTTGTTGTTGTTTTTTTCCTTTCTTGCCTGATTTCTCTAAGTAGGACTTCTAATACTAAGTTGAATAAGAGGGGTGAATCAGATGGAAATGGAAAACACTCCACAGTGTGTGGGCTATGACTCAGCTCCCTTGATTGGATGAGAGCAGGAAGGTCTGCTCTAGGCTACTCTCAATTTCCTAAGTAGGCTTTCTGGTTGGAAGGGCTGGGAGGGACTCTCAGCCTTGGCTGTAAATTAATCCCGTCTGTGCAAAGCGTGGGAATGCTCCACATTCAGTCGAGCATTCTTTGATCTGGGGGTGATCAGCTCTACCCGCCACCCACCCCTCGCCTAAAACACCACTGGGCTGGGCTGCTTCCAGGAGTTGTCACCAGCCCTCCTGGTCAGATGGGCCTGGAAGACACTCTCCACAGTGGGTGTGGCTGTGATTCAGCCCTCTGCATGGGTGTGGGCAAACCAGGCTCTAGGGCCAACACAGCTCCTCCATTAAGGATCCAAGTCAAGCATCATATTCCCTGGTCAGAAAGCGCCCCCAACTTGATTCTGCAGATGAACAAAGCTGCCGGTTGGAATTACTACTTGGGTACTGCAGGTATGAGCTTAATCTGCCAAGATCCACATGTTACAAGATCATCTTCTTCTTTGTCACAGTCAGATTCCCAGTGATTGAGCCCTGCAGATTCCCCTATAATCCTTGAGGTGTGAGATTAGAATAGGGGCTCCTAAAAAGTGATCCATACTAGGGTGGCAAGTGCTAGTTGTACCTCCTGGATTCTCTTTCCCCACTGGAAGGGACAGAGGCTCATGGGAGACCTCTCTGCATGGTGCTCCTCTGGACTCAGGAAGGGGCAATGTCATCAACATGTAGCCTCTTCTCTTACCCTTCCAGTGCAGTCCATCTTTGTGCAGAGATGTCTGGTGAATTGGGTGGTTGCAGTAGTCATGGTGGGGGGCACAAACAGAAATCATATTAAAATGTGGAATGACAGGTTTCCCTGCTTGAGAGTTTGCTTTAAGTTAATAAGGAACCAACTCAAGGCAAACTAGATTCAGCAATAAGTTCTCACAGTTGGAAGGAAATTGCTGTCATCTTCACAAAGGGTCTGATGATATCTTAATCCATCCTATTACCATATTCATGATGACATGAATACATGAGGGAGAAATTAGTTGTATAGTAATGATGGGACCAAGTAACTCAGCAATGAGACCCCCATGGATGCATTTTCACGGAGGGTAAGAGCCATTCAGCTGTTTACTTTTCAGGAGACTTCAAAGCTATCAGACACCATGAGAACAGAAGTCAAACTGAGGTGGCAGAGAACTGTGGTAATGGAGGGACAGAGCACAGAGCTGATGGGTCTGCATGGACTCCCTCTTGGATCTGGGAATTGCATAGCCCACGTTTATGCATGAGTAAGACTGCCTTGGGGAATTCGTGGAGCTATCAGAGAAGACTCTGAGGTCCTGGGAACCAGAGGCCCAGGAGGTACTAATGGACTTGGACTTGATTAAATTTGCTTTTAACTCTTCATCTTAGATCACATACACAGAAGATTATGAGGCAGAGGAAAGTTCAGGCCATGCACATGTATATACATGGGAATCTCTTATTCTTCATTTTGTCCCCAAATGGGAAATTACAAACTAACTACTAATAATAGAGTTTATTATTTTTTTAAGTAATAAAAATGAGGAAAGAGAAAATCAGTTGAGGCAGGAGGTGGGATATCAGAAGATAAAGCATGTTATGAAAAAATAAATACACACCATAAAGGAAAAGCTAGAATTTAAACTTATGATGCCCAACTTCAAAGTCCAAGTTATAATAACAATAAGGATCGCAGATATAGTTGGTTTAAAGCTCTTTCTGTATGACAGCTTATGAGAAGGGGTAGGAAAAATGAAGGAAGATCTGTGTGATTTCCCAGGCCTCCTTGCTTTGAAGGTGCAAAAGTTTTCTGCTTTGCTTTTTTCTGAGTTTATGACTATTTATGCAAAAGTCATGTTGAAATTTATTATCAATATTTATTTTATCCAAACTATTTGTAAAATAACTTCTGGATGGGATATGTACCTCTGAGTTTTCTTTATGTAACTTAAATATGGCTCTACACAATTCAAATTAATATGTTTTGTTATTGAAATGCTTGGGTATTAGATGATTTTGATGTATGCATGCAATATCTTAACGTGTTGTTCTAATGCTGATATAATCAAAATAGCTACAAAGCAAATAAGTAAAAGAGCTCTGGCTAATTTACGATTCATATTGTAAACAGATAGCAGATATATTAATAATGACAATTATTTCTAGACTGAAACATAAAAAACTAGGCCATTTAATATAGTGAAACAAAATGGTATAGAACAGAATAAAAAATTTTTTCTTACCTGCCGGTTTTTAAACTGATGGCAGCAGAAATAATTTTCTATATGATTATTACAAATTAGAAATATGTTGTTTGTCTTTAAAAATGAAAGTCCAGATACATAGTAATATTAGGAAAGTTGTTTGAGTCATATTCTAAACTGATATAAGATTGAGTTAGTAATGTATTAAAAAGCACATAGACTTTGAATTTGAACAAATCCTGGATCTGGATTTTGCATTGCCTACAAATGGTGATGATGGATGAATTACTTAAACTCTCTGATCCTCAGTTTTATCCTCTGTACAACAGGCATAACGATACTCTCATTGCTGGATGGTGGCAAGGATGAAATGGGATGATATATGGAAAGCAGAAAAGTTTTAATACTTAATAATGATAGGGATGATATACTAACTGAAATAAATTTACCAAAATTAATCTTTATTTGATACATCTGATCTTTGTTCCTATTTCTAGCTGTCCACATAGATGAAGCTTGTTATACTAAATGAAGTAGTCCAGACACAAAGGTACATATCATATGATTCCATTTATATAATATTTTGGAAAACCCAAAATTACACAAAGATAAATCAACAGTTACCAGGATCTGAGGGGAGGGGAGGGGCTAATGACCAACGTCACAGGGCAGTTTTTGAGGTTGATGAAATTGTTCTCTATCTTGATTGTGGCAGTGTTTACATGACTATGTGTGCACCAAACCTACAGAGCTCTACTTTAAAAAGGACTGATTGATCGTATGTCAATTATACTTTATTAAAAATAATTTTTTAATTAAAATAATCTAATTACTGTTTATTAGACAGTTGATGTCACACTTTAGCAGAGAACCAGAGGTATATTTGGTAAAAGGATATAATTGGTAGAGTTTTGTTTACTAATTTGGTGTACAGATCTACTGTTTGTAGCTAAAAAACTCAAGAGGCAACAAACACAAAGTATATTCATAAACCTCCCAATGGGATCAAGATAACATGCAAGTGATAAAAGCAAACAGCAACCATGAAAAATGTAAGATGAGAAATTGAAATAATATTGAAAAAGGGCAAAAGTAAAATGCTCTTAAGGACAGCAGGAGGAAAGAATCTACCCAGGAGGCAAATGCCGGTACATTCAATACTTCCAGAAATAAGATAAATCTAAAACAGCGATGAGTCAGTACTATGAGTGAACCACAGATTGAGAGGGGCTACTGAAGATACAATTACTGGTAAATGGTGATAGTACAAGCATGAGGTCACAGATTCTGTGCAAGCTTATTCAGGGAATCTGTGCTGATTATCAGGAGAGCAGACGGTCAGAGTGTACTTTCTAAGCCCTTGAAAGGTTAGGTTGAACTGTTTCTTCCCTTCCCAAAACAGTGAAAAACAAGCAGAAATAGCTCTAAATTACAGCCTAGATTATTCCTTTTGGATATTTTTCAGGTGTAGTCAGGATGGTATGGCATAGAGAGAGGTAGAAGAGTCCAGTGGGAGGTAGATGGTGGGGTTAAGAGCATGGGCTGGTGAGTCTGACTTGGATTGACATCTGCTGTTTGCTATTTAGCCACTGCTGATATTGGACAAGTTCTGTGAAGATCCAATGAGATCTCAGAGAACACAGTGAGAAGCTCAGAGTTAGGACAGAAGACACTGTGGCCTTGATAGACCTGGGAATGTGCCTCTCAGATCATAGATTGTGGAGACTGAAACTAATTTAGGGCCTCAGCTGGTGGCTCTGAAATCAATTGCCATGTTAATGCCAATGACTGAATGTGGCAGGAATGCAAAGGCACGACCACTCCTGGGAGATGGAGGGTTCTGCCTTTGAGAGGTGACTTTGGCTCAATGATTCCTCAACAGTCTTGCTGGATTTCTCTTAAAACTGCACTGCAGACAAAGAGGCTTCTACTAAGCATCCTTTCTTCCTTGTCTCCTTCACTTGCAATCAGAAATGTATCATGATCTGATGGCTCTTCCAACCTCTCTTAATTTTGTTTCTCTTTTCTTTCACAGGTGTGTCCCCTAGGTTTTTCTTAGCCAGTAGATTCAGTCTTGACCTCTGCTTTTCAGATGACTTGAAATAACACAGAAGCTACTTGTTGCTGTTGTTGATATTAATATGCTCTTTCTGGGGGCAGTACTTGTTGATCTCAGGAATATATTCTATAGGAATTTTGTAAAGATCTTGAGTGATAGAGGGATTTTTTAAAGACATTGAGTGTATTAAACTCTAGTGTCCTTGAGTAAGGTGGTCCCAAGGACAAACTAGACATGCTCCAAAAAGTGACTGGAAGGAGAGAAATTGATTTATTGTATAGTATGCTCTTCTGTCTCTCTTCTTCATTATATTCCTTTTCCATTTTAGACTAAGCTTGAGCATTCTTTGTCACACTTTTGATTTTAGTCCTTTTTAGCTTTAAGAAGGAAGCAGTGAAAATGTTAATCTGATTTGAAGAGAAAGAGAGAGAGAGAAAACAGGAGAGAAAAACCCAGATCCTTGCAGAACCACCAAAATGAAAAGACTTGAGAACTTTCCTTTAACATTCTTTCCAGCCTTGTGATTCTAAGTCAGGTTTAGGTGGTGTACCAGGAATCAAAGACTAGTAGAGGTAGAAGTGGTCACAATGGAAGTTGTAGTCTAGACCCCCACATTCTGACTGTAAAACTCCAAATCATTTTCTATACTTTTCTTAATTGCTTATGAATGTCACCACTTACATGACTATCTATTTCAGTATTGTATCATTCTGATGAGAAAGAAATTATTCTTCAAACCTAATGGCAAAATTCTTTTGTTAGGACATCTTAAAAATCTCCACAGATGCAGAGAATAACTCCATTTGATCCCTGAAGATTGTAATCAGGTCACCCATTAGTATCTTTTACTCCAGTATGAAGAGCCAATTTCATTCATTAATTTGTGTATTCATTTAGCAAGTAATTTTAGTGCCTTATAACACCAGATTTTTTTGCCAATATCATTACTTCTGTTTGTATTTCTTGGACTCTTTCCAGTTGATCTAGAATTTTAAAAGGCTGATGACCAATTTTAGACACATTATTATAATAAGGATCTGACTTGCCAAAAGAATTATATGCTGTCTTTCATTTTAATGTTTTATTACTACCTAAAATATTATATTACCTCCATGCTTTGTATCCTACCCACAGACATCAATTCTGCCCCAACCACTAGAAAAACATATGCTAATATTGCACTTGTGATCAAACATTACTTCTAGATCTTCTTTTCTATATTTCACTTAGTAATCTGTTTTAGTAGTTTATAATTTATCTAACCTATTTTGCAGTTTTTAGTACAAGTATCTGGCTAATTTATTCACAATATTTATTTTCTTTAAATTCCTCTTCTTATTTCATTAAGACCAGCTTGATATAAAATGAAGGTAAAAAATCCAAACTCTAGCACTTACTAGCTGTGTGGTTTTGGACAAATTATTAACCCCTATATTTATTAATCTGTAAGTGAGGAAACACACCTAAATGACAGATATAATAGGAGAGAGGAAATGACATGTTAACACACAACTAATATAAAGTAAATGGTCAAAACGTTAGAGTCCTTCTTGTAGGTATAGACAGTTACTGACTATTACAATAAATTGCAGTAAGACAAAGCTTAATTTGAGAGACAGTTTAGCTAAAGAAGACCTTTAAAAAAAGCTCAGAAAGGAAATAGATTCTTGGCTCTTTTAGAGAAAGCTTACTTAACTAATGTAAAAGAGAAGAATCAGATAACATATTCTTTTCATATTTGCTTTAATTTAGAGCAGAGCTACAGAGAAGTTTTTTTCCCCTACTTAGACATCTGAGAAAATACTCGAATATAGAAGAAACATTCATTTAATTTTCTCAAAAAAAAAAAGAGATCTGCTTCTTATTAGAAGGGAGAAAAGACTGAGGGATCGTTCCGAGAAAAAGAACTCATTGATATAGGAGAACTCCCCACAAATATGGGAAATGTTGAGCACGGAAGAGGGATTCGGAGTGAGCCAAGAACTATGGCTGGTACAAAGACAAATGGAAAGGAACCAAGAGAAAAGACCTTTTTAACCCTTAAAGCCATTCAAATGTAGAATGCACCATTCCAGGATGGGTTGGTTTCAAATCTCTGAGACTCCAAAATCAAAATGTTGTACAAAGAAATCAAGCATTAAGTATTGACCTCATTAGACCTGTATTTCTCAAGCTAATCTATAATGCAGAGCAGGAAACTCTCTGAATGAGAATGACTTTCTGGAGACCATTAAAGCAAGGGTCTAGGGAGGAAAAAAGGGATATAGAAGCCCCCTGGAAACTACTGAGCTCTTAAAGAGATGGGCTAGAAATGAACAGTGGGAGGCCATGCATAATTGCCCTGTCCAGTTTTGCACCAGTGGGTGGCCAGCGAATAGCTAGATGCACTTGGTGTTTCAGGTGGTCCTACTCTGTGGAAGGCACTGGAGTGGGAGTAGGGAAAAGAATAATGCCTCTTATGTTAGTTGTCTTTCTTTACTCATTTCTTACCTTTAAAAATGTTTACTTGTTTATGTAATTACTCTTTTATTCTTAGCATGGACTCATGGATTCTGGTTTTATCAGTGGTTTATAATTTATTCCTGTATTCATTATGGAACTCAAATTGTCCTTTGGCTTGCAGGAGCTCTTTCAAGGCAGATCATTTGCCTTTCAGAATGTCCCTGTCACGTTCTGAGCACTTCCGTAAATTTTGGCACACAGGTTCCAGGCTTATCTTGTTTTCTCGGCCCAATCCTGGTTCCTTTAGTGGAGAGTGATGTTTTGGAGTCAACATCTGGGTGAAGAAGCTCCTGCTTGGAGCTGTGAGAGGCATGTAGACTATTGCAGGATGGAAGGTAACTGACCAGAGGTGGTTGTAGCCATCTGAGTGACAGGTCATGATGGACTGGTCCAAGGTGATGGGGATGGGAGAATAGATATAAGACGACTTTGGACATGTAATTAATTGTGTATGGCAGTTGTTGATACTTGGACTTTGAGATATTTGGATATTCAGATGAGGGAGGAAAAATGGAGATTGATGATAATCCCAGGCTACTGGAACCCACAGTCAGTGAAGTGTGTATATTGTTCACCTTTGATATCCTTTGCAGGCTGACATGTTGATGATTCTGTACTCTGGAAATTGGGGGTTGTGTGCTGTCTTTTTGTTGATTGTGAGGGTATGACCAGAGTTGGCATCTGCGTCTATAGGGAGTTATGCTCATGCATTGCCATGGCAACCTCCCAGGGTACAGCTGATGATGGCTTTAGTGGTTTTTATGACTAGAAGCCTCTGGAATCAACAGCCTGAAGATACTTGGAGGTGACTCAGCTGGTGCCAAGTAGAATTGGGAACCTTAGGCTTGTCTTCAGAAATAGGGAATTAACAAAGGGAACATTCTCAGGGCTTCGTGCAGAGTGTAATGGTGATAAAATTTTGAAATTTGGTGAAGAAAATGCCAGTTTGTGAATAAATAAAAGTTAGTCCTCCTATAAATATATAATTCAGAATGGAAATATAAGAATTAGGGAAAGTGGCAAGGAGACATTTATATGACTTATAGTTTTCATGTATGTGATGGTTAGCTTATCTCCCTTCAGTTCAAACCCAGGAAATAAGAATTTGATTGGCATTTACTAAGAAAATTTCAAATAGGGACATTATTTTTTCTCCTATTTTCTTTAGCCTGCAGGTAAATAAATAATAATCTTTTAAATCTATAATCAAAATACTGCAGTACTTCAAAACTTTTGTTGATATTTTATGTACAGACATACTATGTGTTATTTTGATTTTTATGAAAACAAGGTATTCCATAATGTTTAAGTTTAGAGAATTTCCTTGAAGGGAAAGGTCATCTGCTGTGTTTGGAAAAGCGAATGTGTTTCCCAGAAGTGACTTGGCTGCCTCGTGAATTATTGATGTTTCTTTGGACCCAGGTTTCTTTGTTTTGAGGGTGCTGAGTCCTTGCCTGTTTCTCTCTGGATATTTGCTTTGTCAGTTTTGTACTTCAGCTCAGTTTTCTGCAAATCCTCACTATCTGCAAAACCCTGAAGTACCAGAGGTAAGTTCTAACCTCCCGTTGAGAAATCTCTGGATTAGTGATATTTATTTAGCATGAGGCTTTGGGCATCTGAAATAGTTTTCTAATGAATGTGCCTGGGGACAGACAGCATAGTCTGTTCTAGTCTATTAAATGCTTTACATAAAGTTAGGTGTTTAAGAGATTAAATTCTGGTGCCACACCATGGGGGTTTGAGGGCTAGCTACAGGTCCTCTCCTCAGCAACTCTGTGACTTCAAACAAGTCACGAAAGATCTGTTTTTTTCAACTGTGAAATGAGGATAAGGTCAGTCTTTAACTCACTAAATTGTTCTGAGACCTCAATGAAATAATCTGCAAAAGGACCTGACACAGGGTCTGGCTCTTAGTAAAACTGAGAAGGTGGTGTGTTATTTTAATAATAATACAGCTATCGCTTGGCAATTGCCTCTTCTGCTCAAGGTCTATATGAAGCGCTTTGTGGACCTCTCGATATTCACAGCCCCCCTGTGAGGTGGGGTGACATTAGTTTGAGGAAAAACTTGGGGAATTGTATGGCAATGGCATCTCAACATTTAATAGCTGTGCTGTTACAATCTGTGGACCAAAGCAACTTTAGGGTAATTGGAGACTTGTATTTTTTTATTTACATAGTTAAATTCCTAATTATTCCAATAAAAGTAACCCTTCAGTTCCTTGCCCAGTGATCATGAGTGGATTCCTAACAATCACATCTATGTCTCCATGAGCGAGCAGGGGCGAGTCACCTCCTACCGCTATTCCTCATCTGTGACCTGGATGATGCTATCCCACACAGCTAGCATGTGGATCAAAAGAGTTAATGTGGGTAGAAGTGCCTGTGCCTTCTGAATTTCTAAACAAAGTGTGGTTTATTATTACAAAGTTGGACGAGTGCTGCCAAATAAAAGGTTCTACACTGCCTGCCTGGATTATATTCTGCCAACTCCAGTGAAAGATTTCATGTGAAAAATTTATCCTGCCCCAGCTTTTTGGGTTGAGAGAAATGAACCTGTGTCCCTAAAATTAATTATTAAAGTGGGTGCTGAAGTAGTGTTATAAAAGAGAAATTGTCCAAGTAAGCTCTCAGTCACTGGCTTTCAACACAATTACTCCAGCCACAGACTGTATCTCATATAAAAATAATTGCATCCTATTTTTGGAAGGAGGGTCGGATAATATAATAGTTGTTATACAGGCAACATATACAAAAGAATACTTTATTGACAAAAAAGTTACATCTGGTGGCATGGAATTGATCCAAGGGTTGGATAGATTATTAGGCTACTTTGTATAAATTCTCAAAGCCACTTGCTTTCCACGGAAAGTGACTCTGTTCCTACTGTCAAATATGTTAAACGCTTGAATCCTAATTTCCCAAACTGATTGCAGGTCTCATGAAAGTGGCATCTGGGTTGGCAGATTCACCATAGAGTCTGAAACAGTGCCTTACGGTGTGAGATGGATTGAGACAATTGATCCTTATATTTGGCCAAATAGTTAATATACATTTATTGAATTTAGGTTCCTTTTGTCTCTTGAGTGCTCCAATGTGTTTGGCAGAGAAGATACCCTGGGTATGAACTCATCTTGGCTGGGAATGTACTTCAGAGGTGAACTGAAGATGCTATCAGCCCTACTTTTTCATTTTGGTTTATTACAACTGTTCTTGGAATATCCGTAGTTGCTAAGATATTAATCTTGCAGGCATGAAATAATAGAACTTTCTTCATCTTTGCATTACCTGAGGGGAAATGAGTTGTAATAAAGAGCACATATTTATTTTCAAAATTAATTTCAGAAGGAAAACTTTTATTTTGGAAATGCCTGTTATTTCATTTTACAGTAGATCTGATAATATGGAAAGTGCTATTTCACATATTATGCTAGAAAAATAAATGGGGAGCAATGGGGGAGCAAAGAGGGGGGACAGGTGATTTGAAGAAACGAGTTATAAAACGGCTTCATGTTTAGGAATATTCTAAGGTAATTATTTCTTCCGAGATTCAAGGAAGAAAGCAAACTATGGCTAATTTCAGTTTATTCTATTAAGATTTTTCATTTTTAGTTAGTAAAAAAGTTCAAGTTCACGTGAATTGTGTAAAATTTGAAAAATGCTGGGAACATTAAGAAGAACCTGGTTGTAACTTGTACTCTGCACCTCTCTATCTGGAGATTACATTTTAGGGCATAGCTTTTGGCTACAAGTGTGTATGTAAGTAAAATGAATTATGTTCATACTTTGAGCATAGTTCTATTACCTGTTCACCTATATGATGTCATCATAACATAACACATAAGCCTCACATAGTGCCTTCTCTATGTTGGGCGCTGTTCTAAGCACTTCCCTTATTTATTTATTTATTTAAATCATTGTGACGGGGACTGCAAATTAGTTCAACCATTGTGGAAAGCAGTATGGAGGTTCCTCAAAAAACTCAAAATAGAAATACCATTTGACCCAGGAATTCCACTCCTAGGAATCTACCCTAAGAATGCAGCAGCCCAATTTGAAAAAGACAGATGCACCCCTATGTTTATCGCAGCACTATTTACAATAGCCAAGAAATGGAAGCAACCTAAGTGTCCATCAGTAGATGAATGGATAAAGAAGATGTGGTACATATACACAATGGAATATTATTCAGCCATAAGAAGAAAACAAATCCTACCATTTGCAACAACATGGATGGAGCTAGAGGGTATTATGCTCAGTGAAATAAGCCAGGTGGAGAAAAACAAGTATCAAATGATTTCACTCATCTGTGGAGTATAAGAACAAAGAAAAAAACTGAAGGAACAAAACAGCAGCAGACTCACAGAACCCAAGAACGGACTAATAGTTACCAAAGGGAAAGGGACTGGGGAAAATGGGTGGGAAGAGAGGGATAAGAGGGAAAAAGGGGCATTACGATTAGCAGATGTAATGTTGGGGGGGCATGGGGAGGGCAGTACAACTCAGAGAAGACAAGTAGTGATTCTATAGCATCTCACTATGCTGATGGACAGTGACTGTAATGGGGTTGGTGGGGGGGAGCTGATGAAGGGGTAGTTCAATAACCATAATATTGCACATGCATTGTAGATTAATAATAATAAAATAAATTATATTAAAAAAAAGTAGACACTGAAGCTTGGGTGAGCGTCCCTTGTTGGCCTTACTTGAACATGCTGTCACACACACACACACACACACAAAAATCATTGTGACGGTCCTGTGAGTTTGGAACTGACAATAATAATCATAATAATATGACCATCCCCATTTCACAGATGAGCAAACCGTGGCACAAATAGGATCACATAGCTAGAACTCAGTTTTCTGTTTTGCAAAATGCAGTTAAGTACAGTATCTACTTGTAAAGTGTTTAAGATGTTTTGAGAGGCAAGGAAACGATGTGGCACAGTACTTGATATTATGAAGAGCCCAATATATAACATCAAATTGTTGTTATTATTATTATTATGGTGGTGGCGCTTATGCATGATTTTATCTCTAGTGCTTCATACAATTGCTAGATACAGTTTTAGAAAATATCTGTCGTGTGAATGACCTACCCTGCTTTAGCTTCAATCTTCTAAAAATATGAATAGTGATTAGTAGCTGATTACTAAGTCAATACACTTAAATTTCCCTTACATTTTTTTCTCAAGTGAAGTCTTCCCTGTTCCTTTCACATTTTTTCTCAGATTCCTTGTTCCCAGCCTCCAGCCTTGTAGAAAATAACAAGTGAGATGTTTCTTCGATCACTCTGACCTTGTACTGTGATCGACAACTGGGGGGCAGTTAGGCCAGGGGCAATTGATAGGATGGCTCATGTGCCGTCTCACAGTTGTCTTTTCTTCTTTTTTTTTTTTGTCTTCATCTCTCCAATCATATTCTAGTAATAGGCAGAAGTTTATTTTAAGCAATTGATGAGGTGTTATTGAGAGTAGGTCACTGCTTTTCATATCACATAATGGTTTCTTAATATCTCAGATGATTTCTTTACAAGAAAAAGGTGTGCCACAACTGAGAGATGACAAATAGGATAGTGGGTTAAGCTGCATGACAATAAAAATGTCCAAGTTTGTGAGGAGGAACATGGCCACAGCCCTCATTAAAAAAGTGCATTTATTAAGAGACTGGGACACATGTTTGCATTTGCTTGCTGATGTAAATCATGCATAATAGAAAGAATCCATAGCAAAATAGGCAGAATAGGGCCACCAGACGGCATCATTCAGAGGGACTAAATTTGATCATCTTTTTGAAAATATACTGCTGAGCTTATTGCTGGTATAAATACCAATTTTAGCCAATAGGGCTCTTCATAGTGGAGTGTTAGTGGCTGAATAGGATCTTAAAATGGAAATGCTGAATGCCAGAAAGAAGGAACATGAATGATGAAGGCAATGATGCTTTGACATAAATATAACAGAAGCTCCATGCTGTAATCAAGAAGTATAAGCTTCTTCCAATTTGGTAGTTATTCCTGCTGCTTATTGGGTTGATCAGTTGTACAAGTGCACAGAAAAATAATATTTCCCATAAATACCATGATTGTTTTGCACAATGCAAAATTCCTAAGTTTTAGGTCAGACGGTCCTGCTGAAAGTACTTGAACAAGCTGACTTGTTCCTCCATGGTAAGAGGAAGTCACCAAGAACTGCAGAGTAAACTCCAGTCGCAAAATTATGTATTTTTAATTTTACTAAGTTCTTTAATTGCAGCTATTTTTGGCTACCTCTACTACTACTAGTAACTGAAGCTTTAACCTAATCCTCTATATAACCATTTTGTGAATAAAAGTTGAATTCAATTTCAATAAGACAAGCAAATTGACATGAATACCAGAAATCATTTTGAAAAGACGAACCAAGTTAATTACCCAGTTTTGCAAATGGGTTATTATAGTTTGATGACTTTGCTTTGGAAGGCATATAAGGGATTTAAAAATAAGAGGAAATAGGCAAACTATAATCCATAGAGGAACAGAAATCATTGTAATTAAGGAAAAATGGAGCAAAATGTAAAGTGAGAGAAATTATATTTTTGGTATATTAAATATTTCCAACTAAGAAAAAATCAAGAGAACTAATATTTACTGAGGTCTGATTAAGTGTCATACTATATTATATATTTACATATATCACATCTGTAGAATTTGTATACAGTACTTTATGTCATATTTAGGAAATACGATTTTTCTATTATTTATTTGATGGAAAAATATTTAATGATCCTGGTCTTACTCTCCAAAACATGAAATCAAGTAAACCATTGAAAAACACATTATTTTATTAATGAATTCAAGCAACTTATTAAGTGCCTGTCCTATCCCAGCTGCCCACCTAGGCACCCAGGAGTACCATTAGTTATAGCAAATGAGTGTATATCATATTTTAAATGTAAAATGATAACTTAAAAATTTGTAGTGCTCTAGGTCTTAAGATTTTTCTAGGCCAAGGGGTTGACGTCTAGAATTGCTCTACTTTTCAGTTGCCAACAGCCTTTGAGGATCATTGCCAAAGTTTAGCTTTCCTTTGATTGTTTGAAAGAGTATGATGTTATTAGTGAGATGGTTTTTTTAATTCAACTGAAAAATAAAAGGCAGAATTATTTCAGTAAAATAAGGTGAGCACTGTTGTCTTAGGAAACTCTGACATATGTGGCCAGCAAAAATAATATGGGACACCAAATAATTCAGGAGATTTCAGACTATCTGTAGCTCAGACATCAGGATACTCAGAGTATGTATTATGGAAAGGCTGAACCTGAAGACAAAGGCCATTTTCATGGCCAAGAAAAAAGAGTAACAACAGACATGAGCTGAGAAGATCTTAGGAATCAGATTTCTCTTTAACTCAACCGTTATTCTGTGCATGCCCACTCACTACACTTGGGATGGTCTGTTTAATGCCAGGATTCCCTTCAAAACTCTAGGCCCCTGTACACCTATTCCCTGTTGCATTAATCACCAACTAGTACATAGTAAAAACTTCATAAATATTTGCAGAATTAGTGTAAGACATTGTCTCTCAGTTCAAAGAGCTAATAATATGTCACAGGAGATAGAAAACCAAATACTTTCTTTACAGTAAAAATGGTGCAATGATAATAAAAGTATTGTCATTTGCTCACCACCCAGTGAATATACACTATTTCCTATTAATTTTTTTCCACAGCACTATTACCATCTAACACATTTATTGCTCATATATTTTACTTATGCTCCATAAATAAATATGCAAGCCCTTAAAGAACAGTAGATAGTTTGGCAGACGGAAGGGGCTCAAAACTATCTCCTGCACCAATGAAAGGCAATAGTGAGAGGAATAAATATCTGGCAGAGGAGCTTTGCCAGAGCATGACTAGGGGAAGAGGCTCTTAAGGGAGTAAAGCTTCTGCCGGGACCTGAGTCACTAGTAGGAAGGGGACCACAAGCCAGGAGGAAGCTGGAGGAGATCTATCCTAAAGGGATGACCTCTCCCCACTCAGGTGGGTAAAAGAAGATGAAATAAAAGAAATGTGTATCAATGGCAGGGTTTACTGGAAAAATGTCCACCAAAGGGCAAGATGATCAGGACCCAACATAACTGGGCTTCCTGTCTTGCCCCTTCTGGGTTAGTTTGGCAGCTTCTTCCTAGAAGTCGTGGTCATGAGAAGAATGGTGTGAGAGCTGGGCTCACTTGTATTTGCTTGCCAGTGAGAGCTCTTAGGGCATTGTACTGGAATGGTTAAGAGAGAACCTGCATTCAGCGACTTTTAAACGTAAGCATATTCAGCCCATCCTACCTTTTCCTCTCTTGCCCAGAGTTAACAAATATCTTCACCTTGATTCACTTACTGCTCATGCATGTATATATACATATACATATACATATACATATATGTGTGTGTGTATACATATATATATACATTTATACATTTATATGAATGGGATTGCACCATCCATACCCTCAAAACTTCTTCCACTTTTGTTTTTTAAGAATAATGCATGTTGATCCATTTAGAACCTCTGTTTATTTCCACATGTTTATAGCATGTGATGTAGCATGCTATTGTATGTTTGTAGTATATTAATTAAGAAATGTTAGACAAAGTCGTCGAGGGGACACCACTACTGATTGAGCCCTGAGCTGGACCTGGGCGGTCAGAGGCTCCTCACCTACTTCTGTCCCTGGAATGTACTCTCTGTCCACCCTTCTCACAGTGGGAGCCATTTCTAAGGACATAACTTTGAGCGAGTAAGGTACTGTTGAGACCATCTGGACTGAATATGTAACTGAACCCAGAGAAAGCTTCTATACATACTTTAAGATTCTGGTGGGTGAGTATGGAGATCTACTCATATTTCAGCCATCCAAGATAAGCCTGGTACGTAAGTTCTCTCACTTATTAAACCTGCCACCTACCAATCTGGGGTGATCTGCCTCTTTTTTCAGTCTTTTCCTGTCCTCCCTATTTTGGGGCCAGTTTCAGATTTCACCCAGGGTGCTCCTGAGGTTGTAATCCAAGAAGAAATTGATGGAGTAGTGTAGTAGTCAGAATTCTAACATGACCCCTAAGACCCCTGACCCTATACGTGTCCTGCATAATCCTCAGGACTATGAATATGATGGATTTTATGCCCATGATTAGGTTAGCTTAAGTGGTACAGGTTGAATTTTTTAAAAAGAGATTATCTGGGGGGGCCTGAGTTAATCACATGAGCTCCTTACATCCGCATCTAGAGGTCAGAGACAGAGGAAGTCAGAGGCTGACAGCAGAAGGACGCTGTGTCATTGCTGGCCTGAACAGGAGGGGACCACTTGGCAAGGAATGCAGACAGCCTCTAGGAGCTGAAGCAGTCCTTAGCTAATGCCCAGCAAGGAAACGGGGACCTCTGTCCTATGACCCTGAGGAACTGAAGTCTTCCAACAAGAAGGAGTTTGGAAACAGATTTTTATTTCACTGGGCACAGCCCACACCTCAATGTCAGCCTTTGGAGAATCCAGTGAGCAGAGAAACCAGTCACACTGCACCAGGCTTCTAACCTACAGAAACTGTAGATAATTGCCTCATTCTAGCTTTTCCAAAGACAAACCTGTATTGTAGATAATATAGTTCTGTTTTTTTAAAGCCACTAGGTTTGTGATAATTTGTTGCAAAACAATAGAAAATGCACACAAGTGGTAATAGGAAAATATTAAAATTTGATAAACTGGAAAATGGAACAGTTCTTTTTTTCTACACTTTTCTATGTGCTAGAAATTTTTTATGATTTTAAAGAAGCAATCATTGTCACATTGAGGGGACATGTCTTTTAACTACATTAGAGGAGAACCCCAGAGGACCACAGGATTTGGGTTAAAAGAGTATATTATGGGAAGTGGCAGTAGACCAGAATTCTCCTCATCAGCCACGTCGCTCTGCTTCCATCTCATATTAGCATCTTGTCTTCTCAGGATTGTTTTAATTGATAATTCCCCCAATTAAGGTCCAGGTTTCAATTTTAATTTTCTTCTGTGGTACTTAATACAGGATATATTTTATGTGAAAAAATACAAGTCTCTCTTTGGAAAAGCTAGCATGAGGCAATAGATAATTATACTCAGATATTCATATGTGGCAAGGGTCTCATGCGGTGAAGAATCAGGAAATAGGAGTGCCAGTAGTGAAACCTAGGAGGGGAACGGATGGGAGAATCAGCTACAGATTGGTAACGACAAAGACCCACGCAGGAAGGAATAGGACGACTGGGAAATAATGTGCTGTTCAAAAATAATTTTAGGAGTCGACCAATGAGGAATCCTGACAGGATAATCATGCTGTGGGAAAAAACAAAAAACAAAAATAAAGTTATAAAATTCAACCATGTGAAAATGGTCCTAAACAAATTGTGGGAATAATTTCAGAAGAAAAACCAGGTCAACAAGAGGCTATACTTGAATTCACCCCCAATGTAGTTTTGAAAGGCAGTACGGGCTGTTTTCCCTGTGTGTCTACATGCACCATAAACTCAATTAAAGTTAATGGGAGTTATGGGCAGTGTTTCTAAATCACAGCCTCTTGGAGGCTAATTATTTTGAATTGAGTTGTTAAACAGAAACCTTTCCCTGGCTTGGTAATAAGCAAGATAACACCACTGTTCACATTGTATTAGATTTTAAGAGAACAATTTATAATGATCTTTCTTTAGTAGCAGATTTTTTACGTGTATACATTAAAAAAAAAAACAGGCCAATTACTCTCTGTGCCTAGAAAATGTTTTCATCCTGCTAGAATTGGTGACTTAACTTTTTAAAAGTTATGAACTACCTGTTCTGGGATATTTTACCTTTAATAGGTAATTGCCATCTGTAAAGTCAGGAGCTTGGAATGAATGATTTCCATGTTCCCTACTACTCACATGAAAGTATGTGACTCGGATTGGATTAAAGATGGTGGTGTGAGAGGTGAGACAGAGGCTTCCTCCTAAAACCTCATATAATATGAAAATAAAGCTACATCAACTACTCTTGAAAGAGCAAAGGGAAAGAGGATGGCAACAAACTGCATACAGCTGGAGACAAGAGCAGCCCTCACAGAAAAGGGTAACGTTCTAAAGCTGTGGTCCTGGGGGATCCAAGCCCTTCTCCCACCCCAGCTCACCAGCAGGAGGAACAGGAACGGAGCAGGGAGGGAGTGGAGATGTGGGACTGCTGAATACCTAACTCTGGAGATCTGCTCTGGGAGCACAAACCTACATTATTACATGGTGCTTGCATGATACTCTTGTAATTAGGGGGTTGGAAAGCTAAGACAGGCAGAATTCCTGGAGAGACTAAGAATCCAGCTGCTTGTGAAAGCAGGGATCCATACCCAGATGCTCAGGGACAAAAGAAGGGCGGGCAGTCGGAGAGACTTCCTAACAAAGAAGCCCTTAGCAAGAGGGCTGCTAAAGGGGCAAGGATTGCACAGAGCTTACTGCTCAGGAGAAAGGACAGGCAGACAAAATTGTCCAGGTGCACTCTGCCCAGCAGATTGGGAGCTTTCACGATCTTCAGGTGCTCCAGCTCCCTGGCTGCCTACACAGCTCCAAGAACCTCTTCTGTGACAGGCAGACTTGTGCCCCTTTCTTCTGTCCAGCCCCACTGGGCGTGCAAACCAGGAAATCCTTCCCTGGTGTTAGGCCAGCCAGACGGAAGATCTGTCTATAGCAACTAAAAATGCAAAGCACAGAGACTTATACCTGTGTGCTCGGCCAACTGGTTCAGGCAGTGGAGACAGGTATAGCAGCCAGGAACCAGGAAACACCACTTTCCTCCCTGGAGGCACCAATACCACTCCCCTACAATCCCTGCATTGCTTCAGGGGCTGAGCAGCTCCAGAGAGTAGAGCTTCTGGGCACTAGAGGGCGCCATACACAAATATGAAATGCCAAAGGAACCTGGTTCAAAGTAAAATTATGAACACAACTCCTGAGAAAGATTTAAATGATATGGACCTTATGACTCTCCCTGAAAGGGAGTTCAAAATAAAAATCATTATCATGCTCATGGAGGTACGGAAAGATATTCAAGAACTCAGGAATGAATTCCGGTCAGAGATCCAATCATTGAAGAACACAATGGATGGTATTAAAAGCAGATTGGATATGGTGGAGGAGACAATAAATGAAATAGGAACTAGAGAAGAGGAATATAAAGAAGCTGAGGCACAGAGAAAAAAGGACCTCTAAGAATGAAAGAATATTGAGAGAACTGTGTGACCAATCCAAACGGAACAATATTCACATTATAGGGGTACCAGAGGAAGAAGAGAGAGAAAAAGGGATAGAAAGTGTCTTTGAGGAGGTGATTGCTGAAAACTTCCCCAATCTGGGGAAGAAAATAGTCTCTCAGGCCATGGAGGTGCGCAGATCTCCCAACACAAGGGACCCAAGAAAGACAAGAGCAAGACATATAGTAATTAAAATGGCAAAGATCAAGGATAAGGACAGACTATTAAAAGCAGCCAGAGAGAGAAATAGGATCACATACAAAGGAAAACCCATCAGGCTATCATCTGACTTCTCAGCAGAAAACTTACAGGCCAGAAGGGCCTTGAACCAAGATTACTTTATCTGGCATGATGTATTTAATGCAATGAAGCAGAAGGGCCTTGAACCAAGATTACTTTATCTGGCAAGATTATCATTTAAATTTGAAGGAGGGATTAAACAATTCCCAGATAAGCAAAAGTTGAGAGAATTTGCCTCCCACAAACCATCTCTACAGTGTATTTTGGAGGGACTGCTATAGATGGAAGTGTTCCTACAGATTCATAGCTGTCACCAGAGGTAATAAAACCACAGTAAAGAAAATAGAACAGCTAATTACTAAGAAAATGCAAAATTAAATTAACTATTCCCAAAGTCAATCAAGGGATAGACAAACAGTACAGAATATGATACCTAATATATAAAGAATGGAATAGAAAGAAAAAGGAGGAAACAAACAAACAAACAAACAAACAACCTTTAGATTGTGTTTGTAATAGCATATTAAGTTAGTTGTTAGACTTTTACATAGTAGGGAAGTTAACCTTGAACCTTTGGTAACCACGAATCTGAAGCCTGCAATGCCAATAAGTACATACCTATCCATAATCACCCTAAATGTAAATGGACTGAATGCACCAGTCAAAAGACATAGAGTCACTGAATGGATAAAAAAACAAGACTCATCTATATGGTGCCTTCAAGAGACTCACTTTAAACTCAAAGACATACACAGACTAGAAGAGAAGGGATGGAAAAAGATATTTCATGCAAACAACAAGGAGAAAAAAGCAGGTGTTGCAGTACTTGTATCAGACAAAATAGACTTCAAAACGAAGAAAGTAGCAAGAGATAAAGAAGGACATTACATAATGGTAAAGGGTTCAGTCCAACAAGAAGATATAACCATTATAAATATATATATGCACCCAACACAGGAGCACCAGCATAAGTGAAACAAATACTAACAGAATTAAAGGAGGAAATAGACAGCAATGCATTCATCTTAGGTGACTTCAACACACCACTCACTCCAAAGGACAGATCAACCAGACAGAGAATAAGTAAAGACACAGAGGCACTGAACAACACACTAGAACAGATGGACCTAACAGATATCTACAGAACTCTGCACCCAAAAGCAGCAGGATACACATTTTTTTCAGGTGCACATGGAACATTTTCCAGAAGAGACCACATACTAGGCCACAAAAAGAACCTCAGTAATTTCAAAAATATTGAAATCCTACCAACCACCTTCTCAGATCACCAAGGTATAAAACTAGAAATAAATTTTAGAAAGAAATCAAAAAGGCTCACAAATATATGGAGACCTAACAACACTCTCCTAATTAATCAATGGGTTAACGACCAAATCAAAACAGAAATCAAAGAATATATGGAGACTAATGACAACAACAACAGAAAGCCACAACTTCTGTGGGACGCAGCAAAGGCAGTTCTAAGAGGAAAGTATATTGCAATCCAGGCCTATTTAAAGAAGGAAGAACATTCCCAAATGAATAGTCTAAAGACACAATTACTGAAATTGGAAAAAGAAGAACAAATGAGGCCCAAAGTCACCAGAAGGAGGGACATAATAAAGATCAGAGAAGAAATAAATAAAATCGAGAAGAATAAAACAATAGAAAAAATCAATGAAACCAAGAGCTGGTTCTTTGAAAAAACAAACAAAATAGTTAAACCCCTAGCCAGACTCATTAAGAGAAAAAGAGAATCTACACAGATAAACAGAATCAGAAATGAGAAAGGAAAAATAACGACGGACCCCACAGAAATACAAAGAATTATGAGAATATTATGAGAATCTATATGCTAACAAGCTGGAAAACATAGAAGAAATGAACAACTTCTTAGAAAAATACAACCTTCCAAGACTGACCAAGCAAGAAACAGAAAAACTAAACAGACCAATCACCAGCAATGAAATTGAATCAGTAATCAAAAAACTACCCAAGAACAAAACCCCCGGACCAGATGGATTCACTTCTGAATTCTACCAGACATATAGAGAAGAAATAACACCCATTCTCCTTAAAGTTTTCCAAAAAATAGAAGAGGAGGGAATACTTCCAAACTCATTCTATGAAGCCAGCATCACTCTAACACCAAAACCAGGCAAAGACCTCACCAAAAAAGAAAATTACAGACCAATATCCCTGATGAACGTAGATGCAAAAATACTCAACAAAATATTAGCAAACCGAATTCAAAAATACATCAAGAGGATCATACACCATGATCAAGTGGGATTCATCCCAGGGATGCAAGGATGGTACAACATTCGAAAATCCATCAACATAATCCATCACATCAACAAAAAGAAGAACAAAAACCACATGATCATCTCCATAGATGCTGAAAAAGCATTTGACAAAATTCAGCATCCATTCCTGATTAAAACTCTCAACAAAATGGGTATAGACGGCAAGTACCTCAACATCATAAAGGCTATATATGACAAACCCACAGCTAACATCATACTTAACAGTGAGACGCTGAAAGCTTTTCATCTAAGATCGGGAACAAGACAGGGATGCCCACTCTCTCCACTGTTATTCAACATAGTACTGGAGGTCCTAGCCACTGCAGTCAGACAAAACAAAGACATACAAGGCATCCAGATTGGTAAAGAAGAAGTCAAATTGTCACTATTTGCAGATGACATGATATTGTACATAAAAAACCCTAAAGACTCCACTCCAAAACTACTAGAACTAATATTTGAATTCAGCAAAGTTGGAGGATACAAAATTAACACACAGAAATCTGTTGCTTTCCTATACACTAATGATGAAGTAACAGAAAGAGAAATCAGAAAAACAATTCCATTCACAATTGCATCAAAATGAATAAAATACCTAGGAATAAACCTAACGAAGGAAGTGAAAGACCTGTACTCTGAAAACTACAAGACACTCCCAAGAGAAATTAAAGAGGACACTAACAAATGGAAATGCATCCCATGCTCTTGGCTAGGAAGAATAAATATTGTCAAAATGGCTATACTACCTAAAGCAATCTACAGATTCAATGCAATCCCTATCAAACTACCAACAGCTTTCTTCAATGAACTGGAACAAATAATTCTAAAATTCATATGGAACCACAAAAGACCCCGAATAGCCAAAGCAATCCTGAGAAGGAGGAATAAAACAGGGGGAATTATGCTCCCTGACTTCAAGCTCTACTACAAAGCCACAGTAATCAAGACAATTTGGTATGGGCACAAAAACAGATGCACAGACCAGTGGAACAGAATAGAAAATCCAAACATTAACCCAAACATATACAGTCAATTAATATTTGATAAAGGAGCCTTGGATATACAACAGGGAGATGACAGCCTCTTCAGCAGCTGGTTTTGGAAAAACTGGACAGCTACATGTAAGAGAATGAAACTGGGCTACAGTCTAACCCCATGTACAAAGGTAAACTCAAGGTGGATCAAAGACCTGAATGTAAGTCATGAAACCATAAAACTCTTAGAAAAAAACATAGGCAAAAATCTCTCAGACATAAACATGAGCAACTTCTTTATGAACATATCTCCCCGGGCAAGGGAAACAAAAGCAAAAATGAACAAGTGGGACTATATCAAGCTGAAAAGCTTCTGTACAGCAAAGGACACCATCAGTAGAACAAAAAGACATCCTACAGTATGGGAGAATATATTCATAAATGACGTATCTGATAAAGGGTTGACATCCAAAATATATAAAGAACTCATGCACCTTAACAAACAGAAAGCAAATAATCCAATTAAGAAATGGGCAGAGGACACGAATAGACACTTCTCCAAAGAAGAAATTCAGATGGCCAACAGGCACATGAAAAGATGCTCCACATCGCTAATCATCAGAGAAATGCAGATTAAAACCACAATGAGATATCACCTCACACCAGTGAGGATGGCCAACATCCAAAACACAAACAACAACAAATGTTGGCGAGGATGTGGAGAAAAGGGTACCCTCCTACACTGCTGGTGGGACTGCAAATTAGTTCAACCATTGTGGAAAGCAGTATGGAGGTTCCTCAAAAAACTCAAAATAGAAATACCATTTGACCCAGGAATTCCACTCCTAGGAATTTACCCTAAGAATACAACAGCCCAGTTTGAAAAAGATAGATGCACCCCTATGTTTATCGCAGCACTATTTACAATAGCCAAGAAATGGAAGCATCCTAAGTGTCCATCAGTAGATGAATGGATAAAGAAGAGGTGGTACATATAGACAATGGAATATTATTCAGCCATAAGAAGAAAACAAATCCTACCATTTGCAACAACATGGATGGAGCTAGAGGGTATTATGCTCAGTGAAATAAGCCAAGCCGAAAAAGACAAGTATCAAATGATTTCACTCATATGTGGAGTATAAGAACAAAGAAAAAAACTGAAGGAACAAAACAGCAGCAGACTCACAGAACCCAAGAACGGACTAATACTTACAAAGGGAAAGGGACTGGGGAGGATGGGTGGGAATGGAGCGATAAGGGGGAAAAAAGGGGATTATGATTAGCAGATGTAATGTTGGGGGGGCATGGGGAGGGCAGTACAACTCAGAGAAGACAAGTAGTGACTCTATAGCATCTCACTACGCTGATGGACAGTGACTGTAATGGGGTTGGTGGGGGGGACTTGATGAAGGGGGTAGTTTAATAATCATAATATTGCACAGGTAATTATAGATTAATGATCCAAAATAAATTATATAAAAAAAGAATACTTAGGAGAAGCTAACAAAAGAATAAAGTGATTAAAAAAAAAAGAACATATGGGATGTGACAATTTCCAGGGATGTGTTGTTTTAATTTGTCTGATTTTTTGCATAGTATTCAATATCAAATAGAGAACATTCACCATGTTATTGATAAGTTTTCAGAAATGCCTGGATTGTTAAATTGGTTTTCTTTGTTTCATTGGATAGGCCTGTAATTGTAGGTCTAATACTGTTATGCATTTGTATTCCTGTTCTCCTAGTGTGTGTGCGGAAGGCAGTTGTTGGTCTTTTAAAGCCAATACAAGCATATGCTACTTTTCAAGAATTAACTTCAAGAAATAAGTGATTCCTTTTAAACAACTTTGTGAAATCATATACTGATTCCCCACCTGCATTTGCTGCCAGAAAATAATCATGTATATTGTGATTTTATCCAGAATTATAGCTGCTGGCTGTCCTGTCTTTCGTATTTTATCTCCCTGTTTGGTCCCAGGAGATGGCTGGTTAGCCAGAGACGGGTAAGATTCCTCATGGGAGGAACAACCTAAGACAGGCACAGTCGTAAGGAACCTCAGGTGAGTAACTTGGGGGCCAACTGAAGTGAGGCATAGAACCTCACCCCTCCAGACGAGAGAGACATGGCCTGTGACAAGCTATGTCATAGGCCCAGCCCAGCTAATCATTATTCTGGTACCTTCCACAAATATATGTATATGCATTTGCATCAATTAAAACAAAAAAGGGGGAATGTGGGATTCACTTATAATTTAAGTATAAAAATCATATGAATAATCATAGTTGACTTGATTGATTATAGTAACTGAATTAGTTTCTCTGATATGACTGCCTTTGCATTGTTCACCTTGTGGGCGCTTGTTCACTATATTGGAACTTGTTCATTGCATGGTGAGCAATAATGTCTTGTGTATCGAAAAGTTGTTAAGAGAAAAAACCTCAAAAGTTCACATCGCAAGAAAAAATAATTTGTTACTATGTATGTTGAAGGATGTTAACTAAACTTACTGTGATAATCATTTCACAATAAAAAAATGTAAAAAATAAAATAAAATAAAGTGAATCTTACAAAAAAAAAAAGAAAGTATGTGACTCCTTAATTCTCATTATTTACTCCTCAGGTTGGAGAGCTCTACGAAGTAAAGTATAAAGTGCAGGGAAACATGTAAATGAGACCTAAGATGTACTTATGGGAAGTTATTCATTTATTAAATATTTATTGAGAGTATGTGTGTCCCTAGCATAAGCCAGAGTCATGCCAGAGCTGACCTTCCATCATCATTTGCTGAGTTCAGGGGCACCTACACAGCTTGCTGGGCATTTGGCTGGCTCGCAGGACACAGTGTCAGACATTCGATCTAATACTAAGTTGCTGCACATATACAGACACATGAACTACCTCTTGGAAGAACATAAAGTCCAGCAGTGTTAAAGATAAAATCCGAGCTCTAGAGATCGACTTGCTCTCAAGTCACTTATTCATATTTTCCAAGGAAGAAGTTTTGATTGGATTGGTTTATCACCGCAAGAGAGAATGTATTTGGCTAAGCAATCTCCTAGGGACTTGGGAACCTTATGCCCTTCTTTTAGAGCATCACCTTGCTTATGGAGCCACAGAAATACCCACCCAGATCCTGCATATTCCAAGAGTCATGTGTTCAATATGAACATACTAATTCCTCCCACATCACACACCACCCACTGCAGCTGGAGGAGACAGCAGCAGAATCCTGAATGGCCTTCTAAGGCTCACAATCTGCGGGTTCTACAATGCTTGGCATAAATAGTATATCTACACTACCACTAACTGAACAACAACAAAAGGTAATTTTAAGCTGACAACAATGGGATCAACTGCTCTTGTGAAATAAGGAGGAAAAAGATATAGAAAGAGGCAAGGAAGAATCTCTCGAAGTGGAGGCAAATTCAATTTTGTATAGGGGTTATGGAGGTAATATAAATGTGTGAATCTGGACAGGTGTAAGACAAACATGAGAAATACAACCTGTCTGAACAGGAAAGTGGGTGTCCTAGTGAAAGACATTAAAATTAAAATTCCTAAATCAAACCAGACACTGTGTGGGCCATCTTCTGCTGGATTCAGCCCACCGGCTGTCATTCTGAACCACTGTACCAAATATCCAGAGGAAAGCTGGAAAAGAAGGCTAAAATACAGTGGAAGACTATGATATAATTTCTTCAGGTGATTATAAGACCAGAGATGTCTGCAATTTCCTTCCTCTATTCAGTCCCTATTCCTTATGCCTTGGCTAAAGTTCACCCACACTTTTACTTCTGAGGAGTCTGTTCACTGGTGGGCTGTCTTACCTATTTAGGATTGTTGTGTTTTTTATTATCTTTCACCACTAGACACAAAATATGCTGTAAAGATCCCCAAGGGCTTCACTTCGAAATTGCAACTATGTCTCAACGATGGAAACATTGGATGGTCCTCTCAGTTTTCAGTTTAAAGGAAATATAATCCTGGTTCCCAGCAAAGTTCCCTCCCATGACTCTTAACTTTTCCAAGTAAGAACGTTCTGTTGCAAGTTGGTTAAAAAATTAAAGTGGGTCACAATTAGGTGTAAGCAGCCCTGTAAACCTGCTGTCTTCTGGTCTCTGGCTTTATTTCAGGGTCTAGAGACAGCGGATATTCCACATCCTGCAAGTCAAGATCTTGCGTTTCATAGAAGAGTATTTACAAGTGGTAGCAGCTGGATGTGTTTTTCCATTTTTTAAAAATTTTGTAACCTTGGATGCTAACATATTTTTGGATGTTAACATCTTTTTTTTTTTAATTGAAGCATAGTCAATATACAATCCTACTGGTTTCAAGTATTAGCACAGTGGTTCAACAGTTACCCATATTATTAAATCCTCACTCTAAGTAGTGCAGTTACTATCTGTCAACATAGGAAGACGTTAGAATCATTGGCTATATTCTCCATGCTGTACTACCATCCCAGTGACCAACTAATATTATGATTGAGAATTTTTGTGCCCCTTTATTCCCCTTGCCCATCCTCCCCACCCACCCACACCAACCTGTCCCCCATGGTAATCACTAGTTACTTCTCAGTGTCTGTTAAGTCTACTGCTATTTTGTTAATTTTGTTTTGCTTTGTTTTGTTTGTAGATTCCAAAAATAAGTGAAATCATACAGTATTTGTCTTTCTCTGCCTGGCTTATTTCACTTAGTGTAATATCCTCTAGGTTCATCTACATTGTCACAGGGGCAGGATTTTCTTCTTTTTTATGGCTGAATAATATTCCACTGTATATATGTACCACCTCTTTATCCATTCATCTATTGATGGACACTTTGGTTTCTTTCATATGTTGGCTATTGTAAATAATGAGGCAATAAACATAGGGGTGTATCTATATTTTTGAATCAGAGATTTGTTTCCTTCAGGTAAACTAGAAATGGAGTTACAGAGTCATATAGTATTTCTATTTTTATTTTTTTTGAGGAACCTCCATATTGCTTTCCCTACTGGCTGTACCAGTTTACATTCCCACTGTAGGAGGGTTCCCTTTTCTCCACATCCTTGCCAACATTTATTGTTTCTTGCCTTTTGGATAGTGGCCATTTTGACTGGTGTGAGGTGATATCTCACTGTGGTTTTGTTTTGCATTTCCCTGGTGATTAGTGATATGGAGTATCTTTTCATGTGCCTCTTGGCCATCTTTATTCTTTGGAAAAATTTCTATTCAGGTTCTTGCCAATTTTTTAATCAGGTTATTTGGTTTTTTGGTGTTGAGTCATATGAGTTCCTTATATGTTTTGGATGTTAACCTCTTATCAGAAAAATAATTTATGAATATATTCTTCCACACTGTAGGTTGCATTTTTGTTCTGTAATGGAATCCTTTACTGTACAGAAGCTTTTAAACTTGATATAATCCTACTTGGTCAGTCTTGCTTTTGCTTCCCTTGCCCAGGGAGATGTGGTCAGGAAAAATTGCTCATGCTTATGTTCAAGAGATTTTTGCTTGTGTTTTCTTCTAAGAGTTTTATGGCTTAATGTCTTATATTTAGGTCTTCAACCCATTTCAAGTTTACTTTTGTGTATGGAGTTTCAGTAATCCAGTTTCATTCTCTTGCATGTCAGGTTTTCCCAGTACCATTTATTGAAGAGACTCGTCTTTTCATCATTGTATATTCATGGCTCCTTTCTCATATGTTAATTGACCATATGTGTGTGGGTTTATTTCTGGACTCTCTATTTTGTTCCATTGATCTATGGTTCTGTTCCTGTGTTAGTACCATACTGCTTGATTATTGTAGCTTTGTAGTGTGGCATGAAGTCAGGGAGCTTAGTAGCCCCAACTTTGTTCTTCTTTCTCATGATCACTTTGGCTATTCAGGGTCTTTTTGGTTCCATATAAGTATTAGGATTCTTTGCTCTAGTTTGAAAAATTCCATTGGTATTTTGACAGGGATTGCATTGAATCTGTAAATTGCTTTGGGCAGGATGGCCATTTGGACAATATTAATTTTTCCTATGCACAAGCATGGAATAGATTTCCATTTATTTGTGCCTTCAGTTTCTTTCATCAGTGTCTTGTAGTTTCCAGAGCACAGATCTTCACCTCTTTGGTTAGGTTTATTCCTAGGTGTTTTATTCTTTTTGATGCAATTGTAATTTAATTGTTTTCTTGATTTCTCTGTCTGCTACTTTGTTGTTAGTATAAAGGAATGCAACAGATTTCTGTATATGAATTTTGTATCGTGTAACTTTGCTGAATCCAGTTATTAGTTCTAATAGTGTTTAGGTGGAGTCTTTAGGGTTTTCTATATATAGTATCATGTCATCTGCATATAGTGAGAGCTTTGCTTCTTACTTACCAATCTGGAAGCCTTTTGTCTCTTTTTCTTATCTGATTGTTGCGGCTACAACTGTCAGTGCAATGTTGAATAGAAATATTGAGAGTGGACATCCTTGTCTTGTTTCTGATCTTAAAGGAAGAGCTCCCAGTTTTTTGCTGTTGAGTATGATGTTAGCTGTGGGTTTACTGTGTATGGCCTTTGCTATGTTTAGGTATATACCTTCCATACCCATTTTATTGACAGTTTTTATCATGAATGGATGTTAAATACTATTGAACGCTTTTTTAGCATCTATTGAGATGATCATATGGTTTTTCTTTTTTTGTTGTTAATATCACGTATGACATTGATTAATTTACAAATATTGTACCATCCTTGCATCCTGGAATAAGTCCCACTTGATCAAGGTGGATGATCCTTTCAGGTATTATTTAAAAAAATTTTTTTATTAAGGTATTATTGATATACACTCTTACGAAGATTTCACATGAAAAAATAATGTGGTTACTACATTTACCCATGTAATCAAGTCCCCACCCATACCCCAATGCAGTCACTGTCCATCAGTGTAGTAAGATGCCACAGATGCACTGTTTGCCTTCTCTGTGCTACATTGTGTGGATAAAATGAGAGTTTCTGTGGCCAGGATTCTCACCTGGCCCTCGTTGACTAGCTCACTGCACACCTGTGGGCAATATATAGCTGTTGACTCTGTATAAAGAGCTCCGCCCAGTGCTCTGGGTGTGACATGGTCACACAGCTGCAAGGCTGCAGGATAGCAGAGCAGAGGCTAGAGTGGTGGCAGCGCCAAGGACAGAGGCCCAGAGGATGGCTGTGTGGAACAACTGTGCAGGCAGAGAGGCCCAGAAGACAGCTGTATGGACAGAGGGGCCCAGAGGATGGCTGTGTGGGCAGAGAGGTCCCGAGGACAGTTGTGCGGGCAGAGGGGCCCAGAGGCAGAGACCAGCTTGCTGCATGCAGACTCGCTCTAAGTGAATGGGGCATTTTAGTGACTGACCTGCCACCTGGAAATAAAGATGGGTATAACCCTTTCACCCCAAGAACGTTTTGCTGTCAATTTCTTTGGTCACATTGAATCTAGTGAACTTTTCTGGGGCTGAAACCCATTGGCAAGACAACTGTTTTCCCCGTGACCCTCCACACCATGTGTACTAAACATAATACACTCAATCCCCATCTCCTTCCCTCCGGACCCACTCTCCCACAGCCCTCCCCTTTGGTAACCACTAGTCCCTTCTTGGAGCTTTCAGGTATTTTTTAACTTGATTTGCTAATATTTTGTTGAGGATCTTGGCATCTATGTTCATCAGGGATATTGGTCTATAATTTTCTTTTTTTTGTAGTTTTTTTTAGTTTTAGTATTAAAGTGATGCTGGCCTTATTTCCATTTTTTAAATCATTTTACTATGAAAAATTTAAAATATATAAATAGCAAAATTGAGAAAAGTATTCACATTGAACACTGATATATCCAGTGCTGTGAGTCTACATTTCACAATGCTTGTTTTGTCACGTTTCTGTCTACCATTCATCAATCTATCTTATTTAAAAAATAAGATAATAAAAAATCTTAATAAAAAAAATTAAGATATAATATACTTTCCCCTGAATACTTCAAAATGCGTATGTTAATGCAGTTCAATACTCATTTAGATATAAAATTTAGGTACAATGAAATGCACAAATCTTGTTACATTTGCTGGGTCTTGACAAATGCATCTGTATATGTAACTCATAGTTCCTCAATACAAAAGTTGCTGCATGCCTCTTTCCTGTCAATCCCCACCCTATGACTGCCGAAAACTACTGTTTTGATTAGTTTCTACTATAGATTAGTTTCAGGCCATCATATGACTAGAATCATGTCCTATGCATGCTTTTTTTGTAAGGCTTCTTTCACTCACCATGATGTGTTTGAGATTCATACCTTGTTGCATGTTATCAGTAGTTGGATTCTTTTTATCATTACATGTTTATTCTCCATTTTACTCAATCTTCTTTGATGGTGCCTGGGTTGTTTACAAATTTTAGAGATGCTGATTTATAATGATCCTATAATTTAATATCCCTTTCAGCAATGTATGAAAGGTTTGGTTACTTCTCACTCTTGCCAGAATTTGGTGGTGTAATTATTAAATTTTAGCTATTTAGATGATTGTATAGTGTCATTTCATATATTTTGTATTTTCATGTTCCTGATGATTGATGATGGTATGGAGTACTTTCAATTTGTATGTCTTCTTTGAGTCCATTCAAGTCTCGTTCATTTTAAATTTGATGTGTTTTCTTATTATCAAGTTCTAGGAGTTCTTCATTTATCCTGGACACCAGCCCTCTGTCAGATACACGTTTTTGTAGCTGGGTTGTTTTAATGTGCCATTTCATCGTATCATAAGTCCAACCCCTTATGAACTTCAGGATTCTTGTTAGGATGAGCAAACTGTCACTAGCCTGTTCTCTCTCTTCCTTTGAAATGATTCCCTTCATCTTCAGAAGCACACATATAGATGCTTAAGTACAACACATGATACTTGAGAGATTTCTGTCCTTACTAAGCTGCTAGATTTGTTTTACTTGAACCACCCATTTGAAAAGTAAGAAAAAAATGAAGAATTAAAATAATTTGGTAAATATCAATCTCTTATGTTTTACAGTATATAAGTCCTTTTAAATATATTGATTTCATCTGGTACTCACCAACAGAACTTGAAGTTGGCTATTTGCTCCACTCTCCATATGCATAGATTAAGCCTTAGTGAGGATAAAGCCCTTGCTCAAGACCACCCAGCCGGTAAAAGGAAGAGTTGAATTCAGTCCTTCTGACCCCGCTCCTTCTGACTGCCTGGCTCCATAGTTGAAATGCCTCCTGGCAGTCAATGTCAAAATTAGGACAGGATGATCAGCATCTTACTATCTTCCTGGTAATGGAGACACCAAAGATGAACTCCACTGGTGAGTTACTAATTCTGAATTGTGGGACTCTGCTAAATGCATCCCCCCCACTACCCCCCCATGTCCTATTTCTATGAATACAGAGCTTGTTTCTTGAAACACTTTGCCTAATTAATTGCAACTCAACTTGTGAAAGAACAGTGACCAATATTCTGCTCAAACTCCCTTGCTACTTCTGGTATTTTGAGGATTTTTACATGTTGAAGAAAAAGCAGTTTAGGTTAGTTCCTCAAGGGCTTATTTTTAGTGAAAGCTTAGCAGATGATACACAGAAGACAATTGCTAAGATAAAATTATTCTTGGGGCATGAATCAGCTTCTTGCTGCTCATCTCCTTTAAAATAATGGCCTCTTTACATGTGTTGGATTTATTTTAACACATTAAAGCATTTCCAGAGTGAATGTCAATTTGAAAAATTACCCTTTCCATGAGTTCAGTAATGGAAGGGAAGCCCACACGTGCACCTTCAGCAAATATCCAAGGGTTTCTCTCATTAAGCCTTCCCATTGCACCAGAGCAGGTGAAAGGATTAGTGGGCTTAATTCCTGCTTCTCATTCCATTTCCATTAGAGCTTTAAGTATTTGCTACCACTTAGGACTCTTGAATTTTGGTAATCTTTGATGAATCAGTTATGTGTTTTGAATGATCACAGAAGTGCCCTATAGAAAATCTTATCCTTTGCATCTCTCTCCTCCTTCCAATCCCAGGTTCACTGAAAGTAGACTAGTTAAACCCGCTCAAACATTAAGTCTAAATAATTGAAACTGGGCTTCCTCTGGGAGCAGTTGAAATCCTGTCATAAAACTGGCAATATGACTGAGTGGAAAACTGGAGTTTAGTTTTTCTTTAAGTAAAGTGTTTTCTTTCCCTTGATCATGTTTCTTGACAAACGTTCTACACATAGTAGGTATTCAGAAAACATCTGCAATTGAGTGTAAGTCTATTCTTTCTTAGAAAGCAGAATATCTTTTTTCCTTTTCTGATTTTCCCTCTTTACTCTAAATATTCAGAATGCTGGATCAGATTTTGATACTCAGGTTCTGAACCGAGGTCAATGGATAAAATTCTAGAAATCAGTGAATTTGGGTGTAAAAATGTCATATCTTTCTCATGACTAATCAATCTTTCATTAGAAGTTAGCATTTCCTTCTATTGTGACTATAGTCATTCCCCCAAAATATGGTCAAGCTAGTGGCATTCCAAAACATTCTTTTACCAATAGAAATCAACGATATTTTCAAACTGTATTGTTTTTGTGGGTATTTTGATGCATCATTCATGCTCATCAATATCTCAAAGTTATTGGGCTCACTGGAAGACGTTTCTATTTACCACATTCATAATGAAACACAAATACTACAATATCACATATTTGAATGATTTTTACTACTTTAGTAATTGCATTTGATTATATTTAGTCTCCTTAGTAATCTCATGTATCTTACGGATTGGACCAAGCCTGGGACTAGGTCTTGCTCTTGCATAAACTGGCGTGACTGTTTCCTGAAGAGTGAGGTCCAACAGATGTGACATTTTGGAAAGCACTCTCGGGTCTGAGCAAGTCCAAACTGGCACTGACACAGATCTGTGAGTGACAATCTTAGTTTTGCACCCTCAGTGCCTCCTTTGATTCAGCCTAGTTCAGGCTTGCGTTTGACAACACTATGCTGAGAAGACTCCCTTCTTAGTCTTCATTCTTTAGTTGCCTCCATGATTCAGGAAAGTCTGATGCTTTCAGGGACACATATATGGTGTCTGGAGGGAATGAAGGAACATGGAGTCCAAAGAAGTGTGGCATTGACTTTGCTTACACTCCACTTTCTCTTGCTGCCTTGGGAGGCAGAGCAACAGGAGAGCACTGTGGCCAGGGGTTCTGAGGGGTGGCCACGTGCAGTAACAGCATGCCCGGGTGGCCATGCTGAGACCAGTGGATAATAGCACAGCACCCTAGTGTTGCACTGGTGACAATAAGCTTTGAAAAGTACTGCTCAGACAGGATGCAAGATAGTTCCACACTTTCAGAACATCCACTTCAAGTAACCTGTGACTATTGCTCTGGGAGATTATCCAGGCTGGTTTGTTATGGCTATGATCCAGGATATTCCTTAAGGAGCTATGATAGCCCTTAAAAACAGGCAATTTTCTCTGGCTGGTAGCAGAAGAGAAAGCCAGAGAAACTTAAAGCATGGTAGTGATGGTTGGGGGCTGTGGTTGATGCACTGTTGCTGGCCTGAAGTGTAGGGACTTACCTGAGAGAGACTGTGCTTGGCAGCCAGCAAGGAGACATGAGACTTGGTTCTACAACTGAAGGGCTGGATTCTTCCAACAGCCTGAATGGGCTGGGAAGCAGATTTCTCTCCAGAACTCCCAGCTGAGCATTCATCCTAGCCGACACCTTGATTTCAGCCTGTGACATTCTGAGCAGAGAAGTCTCACCAGTTGACCTTCTGACCTACAGAATCGTGAAAGTGCGGTGTTAAGCTGCTGAGTTAGTAGTGATTTGTTACATAGTAATAGAAAAGGAACACAGGAGCTGACCACTGAAAAATGGGAGGGATGGAGGACCTTTGGTTACACAATGCAACAATTAAGTAAAACATTTTACCAGACCAAAGTGTGAGTGACAGACTTCCTCAAACACTGTGTTTCCATCTCCATCTTTTGCAATTTCTCTTTACATAATTCCCACTGACAATCTGTGAGTCCAGTAGCATGTGAATAAAAAGAGCTAACACTAAGGATTTTCCTGTGCAACTAGAAGTTGATCTCATATAATCTTAACAAAAAATGTATATTCAGTTTTATCAGGATTCAGTGTTGTTAGTAAAAGAAAACTAAATAAAAATTACTTCAAACAGAATCATCATATTGCTTGCCTGAAAATAAAATAACATTATATGTCAGCTCTCCCTCCTGTTGCTGTTAGGAAGGGAAAACAAGGGACTATTTATAGATCATGCAACCAACAAATACCTATCATATTAGCATATATTCAAATATATTCAATATTTACAGCCAGAATATTACACACTCAAGTTATTTTGTGTTTTCTTATGGCATTTTGAACAACAAATTAAAAAAAACTAATTCGAAACATTGGTGATTATTTATTAGGTGCCTTAATAGGAACAAAACTTTTAAGTATGAAAGCAATAGCAATGGACACAATGTAAGAGAAAAGGAGCATATTACTTTCAAACTGTACATGAAAAAAAATCCATAAAAATAAAAAATATATAAATTAGGGAAAATCGTTGCCAGGAAAATGATGAAGAACTGATTATCTTCAAAATTAAAAGGTTTTTTCACAACTTCAAAAACAACAAACCACCTTGTAGCAGACACTGCCTGCTCTGAAGGCTACACCGTGGGAGTGAACCAGGACCTGCTTCTCCTCCGGGGAGCATAGGCACAGGAGAGGCTGGAAGGGCCGGGGAGGGGGTAGGGGAGGAGTTAATCTTGGACCCCTAGAGCTCCATCCCAGGACTGGCAGGAGATGTGGAAATGGCTGGGATGGGTTGGAGTGGGCACCTCCTCAAACACAGGTCCTTCAACAGCTTCCTTCACTCCTCCCTCTCACATTCTTTCTCTCAGGCCAGCACTTCCCAGGATTACCAACCTCTCAAATTCCACTTTCAAGGAAAGCTCCAATGAGAACACGTCAAGAATAATTTTAAAAATTGGCTAAACAAATCACAAAACCCAACTGTTCTCTCCCTGTGCTCTAGAACTTGTTTTTGACCTACCATTCTCTAACATTGTTCTGAACACCCCTCTGCCTTAGCTGATAGCAGCCTAAAGTATTTAATGTGTTCTCAACTGGCTTCACTATCCTTTCAGTTCATCCTCTATCCAGCTGTCAGTGATTCATCTAAATAGCAAATACTAGCAAATACTAGACTTTACTTTCCAGTGATTAAAGAAATAAAAATTTAATGAAGATACTATTTTTTTAACCTAGATTGTCCAAGACTAAGAAACAAAACTGTGTTATAAAGCATATATTCAAAGAATTCTCCTATACTCTACTGATGAAAATACAATTCAATACGATCATTAAAGTAGGAGATTTGGCAAAAATATATACATATATTTTCAAAAAATTTATGCCATCCAATTCAGTATGTCTACTTCTATTCATTCTTTATTGATCTATTTGAAAATTGCATCTAGCAAATTAGAAGATACTTTGATTAATTGTATCCTTTGTACTAGTCAGAGAGGAGAGAAAGCTAAGTACAGGCTCTCAGAGTGTTATCTAGGTTACAAGAAACTATTTGGCGTAGATGAGGCAGTGTTGATGAAGGAACAGACAAAAGTTCCCTGGACTCTGACCTTTCTCCTTCAGCCATTTGTCTTGGATCTATTGCTCACTGGCTTCCAGGCCTGGCTCTGATGCTCTCCATTGCTTAAGTATTGGCATCATCTCCTCTTGGCCTGCGTCTGGATCTTGACTCTTCCTGAGCTATAATATTGCATTTCTGGCATTAGCCTGTTTCTTCTCTCCCAAATGTCTGGCTTGGATCTCACCCAGTCCTCAGTGTCACTCCTTCCACAGCTCAATGGTAACCCATTCTTTGCTGTGACTCATTATCAACCAGGCTGTCACTCCATGTGCTAGAATGCACTACCATGTTCCCTGTCTAAACATCATGTGTCATTTGCACTTTTGCAATTCACATCTTCAATTATGATGGAAGAAAGCTAAAACTAAAGGACTTCACATACAAACATTCTAGAGTTTAAGAGTTAGCTTTTCTTAAACACTAGGTTATCAGTTTCACTTTTCTGCAAAAATTCATTCAAAAGCCAGAAAGTCACCAATAAATGGTAAGGGCCCGTGGTTTGTTTTTCACTCAGGAACTTTTAATTTTTCACAATGGTGTAATTTCTGAGTTTCTTTACACATACATCAACAAATGAAAAATTGATGTTCTGGTTAATCTCAGGACATTAGTTGTGAGGACTTTTAAAGATACCACAAAACCTGTCTGGGTTCCTATTTAGGAAAATGAAATATTGCTTAGTCCCAGGTTGCAAAATGTCAGGTTCATTCATGAGAGCCACATACACCAGGGATTCACCAGTATTTGATCTGCCATGCCAAGGTGTTTTGGTGTCTACAGGGAGGTGCAGAAATGTCACCGAACCAGATTGCTAGATGTTATTGTAGCCTATGATCAGAGCTGCTGCTGAAGTCCTGTTCAAAGAAATGACAAGGAGTTGGGCTCCAAGATTGGACTGGCGTCTTAGTGAACAGAAATTTGCATATTAGTCTCATAGAGCATTAATTCTGAGATAGTAAGAGGGAATAAATCTTTTGTGAAAATGAATGGGTTTTAAATATATTGACAGCTATTTAAAAGTGAAATTTACTTTTCATTATATGTAAAAGAAGCTTTTACATTCAACACTACATAAACTGTGCAGTCAAGTGTATTGATCTTCTTGTACAAATATATCTAAATGATCTTTTCAGATTAGTAAGAGATTTGTGCAGCCAAACTTAAGGCAATTTCCACTGTAAAAGTGCATCTTCCTAACTTAAATCGACATGATCAAAAATCTCAATGTGTCTAAAGACTACATTTAACTTCGTATTTCAATATATGACAGTGTATGTACGTTTAGGTCTTTTCTATATGATTCGAGCATCTGCACAGATTGAAAATGCTTTGGGAGATACGTAATGTAATATGTCAAAGAAAGTATTTTTTTAAAGTTCTAGAAATAAGTGTTTAGAAATAAGAAACCAGTATGAGTGTCTTATACTTACAGAGATTATATGCTTTTGAGGTGTTTTCATGAAGCTATTTGTACTTTATGTTCACAAAGTGCTTATAAAATGAAAGGAGTCAGCAAATTTCAAAATTCCACTTTCCAAATGGGACAGAGCAGAGTCAGGAATTTTCTAGAGTCCAAAAACTTTGTAGTGTAAGCAGAACTTGAGTAAGTGTATCTTTGTGGTTTTCAATACAGGTGACCTTGAAAGAGGTAATCTTCTACTGACAGAATTTTGTACTTAATATGAATAATGAATATTTATTGGTTTTCCAGATAGTATTTCATCAAATCAGCTCTGAGCAAGACTGCTATTTACTTTATGGGGGAGATAACCTCTGCATGTGATTTATCTATCATACCTTATAATTATAGAGTGCATACAATGAGTTCATTTTGACCATGTGCCATGGAGTTTTTTAAATTAGTTATACTGTTTTAGCCCAGCAATTCATTTAACAACATATCATTGGTGATTTCTAATGATTCCCCAGTTTTAAAAATGAAAAACAGTGGTTCATTGTGTATTTTATTGTACCCAATTAAACAAAAGGTTTTACTAACTGACATTGGTCTATTTTGTGCCAGGGAGCAAAAAGGGATCGAAGGCATTCATGATTATGTGAATAAAACAAGTGAAAGCTGTACATTATATCCAGCATTATGTAAAGTTATGCAGCCTTTCTTGAGAAAATAGAGTTACCACACTGGACTCTATAATATATACAATATAATAATGAAACATCCATTGATAGACTGATGCAAAATTGCAGAACACTTTTGCATGCTTAATGTCATTGAATCCTCATGATAAAGTGGAGCATTATCCAGTGAAAGATAAAAGGGCAGTCTTCCCTGGCACAGGCAATAAGGGTCCCTGCTATTTAGTGGGGATTTTCATGGCTTAGAATGAATTTCTGCAGAAATGTTAAGCCAATATCCAGTGTTTAAGAAAAATCCATTTCTTACATTCTGAAAAATACATGCTAAAGTCTTTTCTATTCATCAGCCTTCATCTATCCCATACCATTTACAGCACTAATTGAAAAATATTGAAGTGGTCCATGATGTTTAGACGTGGGACATAGACATAGTAATGCATTGTAGCAAATGGAGTGATAGTGTGAGTGATAATGGGTAACAATAGAGAATGGGCTACCTTTGAATTGTGGGAAGAGTGACATTGAAAACTGGGTGAGATCCAAGTCAGATTTCGGTGAATGCCAGAAATAAGTAGGCTAATACCAGGAATGCAATTACATAGCTCAGAAATGGTCAAGATCCAGAAACAGGCCAATAGAAGGAGATGTGAAGATTAAGCAATAGTGTGGAGGCCAGTGGAGCATCAGAGCCAAGAGGAATGGCTGAAGGAGAAAGGTAAGAGAGTCCAGGGGACCTTTTCCTATTCCTTCATCAGCCCTGCCTGGTCCGGTCCAAATAGTTTCCCATAACAGGAGTAACACTCTAAGAGCCTGTATTGTTCTCTACACTCTGATTTTGACCTAGCAAAATGTATGCTATAAATCAAGTTATGTTTTAATTAATTAAATTAATTTGGTGAATAAATGAATAAAGAAGTGATAATAGTAGGCCCAAAGAGTAAAAGAGAATATACATTTTAAAACTATATATTTTACCAAATCTCCTTCTTCTACAGTTTTATCGATTTGTGTTCTCATCAGTAGAGTATGGGAGGATTCCCTGAAAGTAGCTTTTATAACACTGACCATGATGTTTTAATTGTAGACAATCAGATAAATAAGAAAAAATGATTTCTTCCTTTAATGGTCACTTTTTTGATAACTGTGAGGCAGAAATTCATGTTGATAGCTTTTCTTTTTGATTTGTGCTTTCATACACTTTCTTGGGGGTTAGGTATGTGTGTATATGGGTTTCCAAGAAGCTGCTGTGAGACCAGGATATGAGAACAGACGATTGGTTGGGTTGGAGGAAGTGAGATGGGGAGAGAAGAGATGCTCTAAAGTGTGCATTTTTTGAGCAGGTTATCAGCACAGGTATGTGGAGCTTCACCCCATTATGGAAGTGAGAAACTCAGAGTTAGCCCACCCACAGAATGAGAGAGCTGGGATAAGAACCCACTCCTATTACCCATTGGCTAGGGGCCTCTGGGGAAGGTGAATTTATTCCCTGGAATTTCCATTCATTACCTGATGGAACAAAGGAAGCCCTTGACGTAGGTGCTGGCCTTTGGAAATTGTTCAGATTTCGTTCAAATCATGTTGGTTGAGAGGACAGGGTGAGACACCACCAGTGTTTGTTACAAGACAGTTTATTTTCTTCCTCATCAATTATTCATCTGGAGTTTATATGACGGGGGTAAGATTTTCTCTTGCTTATTTTCAAGTGCTCAGACAATTAAGCCTAATCATTTTATAATATACTCACTTCACATTGTTTTGAGGTAATTTTTAGCTTTTGCATTTTCAGATGTTTACATATATAGTCCAATAAGTCTTCTCTGTCACAACTCTTTACCCAATCGTTGATTTCTATTAACACCTAAAAATCCAGGTAGAATTTGTTTGGCTCACTCCAATATTAGCCTTACACAGTAATTTAGGAGTCACTCCAATCTTTTTGATATTTATTCTTTGATCTCCATAGAAGTGTATCTTTTTTAAAGATGTCATTGAAACTTTCTCCTTTGTGTTTATGTGTCTTTGGACATTTCCAAACCATATTTTCATAACTTTCACATGAAATTTTCATATTCATACTCAATTTTATAATGAATGGGATCTTTTTGGTCTGACAGTGGGAGGTAGTAATGTCTTGGGAGGTGCTTTGGGAAAAGATGGGGTAGAAGATAGAATAAGGTTGTTTTTAGACACTGGTCCTTGGTGATATTGGTCCTCTATGAAGAGGAGTGAAGATGGAAATTGAAGGAACTGTTTCACTGGGTCACTATGAGACAGGGGCCCACAGCCGGATGTGTTTTGGGTCTCAGGACCATGCAACAGAGAGAGAGTAGAGGGGGTCTGTGAAATCCTACCCCTGACTGACGTCTTGGCAGTGGGACTCCTGTGAGTTAGCATCTTCCAGTCTTCTGCTTTGAGGGAGAGAATTTGTGGTGTGGGAATCTGTGTGTTAACACAAAGAGCAAAGGCAGTCACAGTGTGGAGGGATGCCTTCAAGTGGTTTCAAGAGGCATGGCATGGATCTAGGTACAGGAGACAAGAGAAAGTTCTGAAGCCATGAAGGCAGAAGGGATGCAGTTCAGGGTAGCTAATATATGATAAATTTTTTATCTAACTCTAAGATGTGTACTGATTTTTTTCCTAGGAGTTGGGTAACATTATTCATTGTGTCATTGAAGATGCACACATGCTTGATTAAGATCCTGTGGTCAAAGCTCTTTAACTAGATATACTATGATAATGGCCTGCATGCAGTCATTTGAGGGGGTATTTTAAAGTTTTCTGCCTGGGTCGTGAGGAGCTATTTCCTTTCCTCTTCCCTGCTCAGCATTATCCTGCCCCTCTACCCACAGGAAAGACATGAGAGAACAGTCACAGTCAAGGTAACTGCATCACAATAAAGCTTAGTTAGATCTAATTAATAAAAATTAATTAAGGCTAATTAATAAAAATATTCCAGTGAGAAAGGCATTCAGTGACATTCAGTTCGATTTGGAAAATGTTTATTGGATGGCTGGTATGAACCGAAAACTCAGCTGGGAATAGCCTGTGATTTTTTTTTAGCCCTCTTTGGAAAAAGAAATAAGCCTTTTTCCTTTCATCATTGATCATCACAGATAATGCCAAACTTAAATTTCTCTATACAATATCCCTTAGCAACTCCCTAGCAACCTTCAAATGAGCAAGCTCTCTCCAGTCGGGTCCACAGAACTAGTTTTTAAGGAAAAGCTTCTTCCTCCTGCCATTAAACTTTTCATTTTAAGTGTTTTATAAGAGGAATAAAACACCATTTCCAATAAAGGTTTAAATTATTCATTATCAAGTACTCCTTTCCATCATAATATCTAGCATACTATTGTGAACAATAAATGTCTGTTGAATCAAACCTCATTAAATATAGGAAGTCTGGGAAAATCTAGAGGAAACAGTACTCTTCTTTCATTGTGAGGTTGGGAAATAATGCCCCTTCCCCAAAGACAACCGTGTCATAACTCCTGGAACCTGCGAGTATGTCCTCTTACAAAGCAAGGGGGAATTATGGTGGTAGATGGACTTAAGGCTATTAGTCAGCTGACCTTGAGATAGAGTGTTTTGGTTATTGCGGTGAGCCCAATATATTGTGGTGAGCCCAATATAGTTACAGCGGTCCACAAACGAGGAGCAGGGAGGCTGAAGACTCAGGATGAGAACTGGCATAATGGAAAACACTCAACAGGACATTGCCGGCTTTAAACATGGAAGGGGGCTGCAAACCAAGGAATGCAGGCAGCCTGTAGAACCTGAAAAGACAAGGAAACAGATTCTTCCCGAAAACCTCCAGAAATGAACACAACCCTGCTGACACTTTGATTTTAGCCCAATGAGATTCATTTTGGATTTCTGGCCTCCAGAAGTGTAAAATAATAACTGTGTTGATGTAAACTGCTGAATTTATGGTAATTTGTTCAGCAGCCATAGGAAACCCCTTGCATAAAAATAAGTCTTTGTGGGTCATAATATTACTTTCTGTCCTTCTCATAGATTGTGTTTACCTAAACCATGATTGTTCTATCTACCTGACTGAAGATTTGGGTGCCTGAATAAACTCCTGCTCTCTACCAGGGAAATTTTAACAATCATGTTTATGAAACACCTACTTCCATAACCTTGAACCATTTATGTGATTTTTTGCTTCACCACTACTTAAGCCATTAAAAAACAAACCAACTTACAAAACAAAAATAACCTGCCACTTCTTATTACCTTCTACATCACTGATATTAATGGTCAATATTTTACATTCTGACTGTGGCCTCCTATCTTCCTAAATTGCTAATGCCCGTGTTCCCATCTCTTAATCTAGGACTGTGCTGGCAAACTGACTCCCAGTTTGTAGTGCTTATCAATTTCTGTGGCATCACTACTCCCAGGAAAGCTCATCTCAAGCTACCAACATGAGGTCATTAACAGAGTTGAACAGAGAGGTGCACAATTCTTGCTAGCCTCCTGGATTCTAGCCCACCAATTGCTAATCCTTCCATTTCCTTTCTCTGAAAAAGCCTACTTATGGCCTTTCTCTCCTGTCTTCCTATCTTCAGATGCAGTGTGATGACATGAAGTTACCCTTAGAAACTATTTTCCACCAAGTCAGGAATCAATACGGCAATCTGCCGTTTGTCTTGAATCTGGGTTCTGAGAGCTGTGGGAGCAAGGACTCCAGTGGTCCGACTGGCCTCTCCAGGAATAGATAGAATTTCTGTGCTGTTAGGTCCTCCATACTGCTGATTGCTGCTCTGCTTCAGCTCTGTTGACTCTTCATTTAATGGTCACTGAAAGCTTCAGCTGATCTCCTCAAGCCCACCATCCCGTCCCACCCCAAACATTGGATCACAAATGCTGACAACCCTCGCATTGGTATTTGCAAGAAAATGGAGACTTTGGGGGAAATTAATCAATCTTTTGTTTTGACCTCCCCAAATATCTTCTTCACTCACCTCCATTTTAAGTCCTATCCTTCAATTGCAGGAGGTGTTTTTTGCCCTGTTTGAAGCCAATTCCTTCACTTTTGCTTATTCCCAAGCACTCCCTTCTCTGTGGGAACTTCCTTCTTCCATGGAATTCTCTCCATGGTCATAATTGTTCTTTCCAGATCAAATCTCTTCTCTCAGCCTTAAACATTTTCTGGTCACTTCCAATTCTAAAAATATATAATCTCTTCTAAATTGACATCTTCTTTTGTGTTGTTGTATCTTTCTTTCATGAAGGATTGTAGAGAGTCTTCAACAAATCACAAAGATTTCCACTTTTGGTTCATTTGGCTTCCTCCATTGTTCATTTGTCATTCATTCCACAAGTTGTCTACCCCACACTCCATGGGGTGATTGTTCCCAAACCACCAATAATGTCTCAAATTCAACATTGATAGTCCTTGGCTGATCTGTATAATCATTCATTCCCTCTTTCTTAAAAAGTTCAGCTCCTGTTATTTCTATGAAATGTTACAGTCTTCCTTCTGGGGTCTTTTTCCTCTATCAGTTTATCCATTTTTTTTTTAAAGTTGGTCAAATCAACAAATACCTCTCTCTTTATTTTTATACCTTCTGGGGAATATTATCCATTTATATGGCTCTGTGTTTTTTATAAGAATCATGCCCAAATGCATATCCCCACCCCCATCTTCTCCACATTTTACATGAACACTGCATAAGAATCTCCACTTTAAAGGATCAGGACTGAATGCTTTTTCTCCCCAGTCCTATTTTCTTTCCCATATTACCTGTCACACTTGATGGAACCAACATCCTTCAGGTGAGAAGCTTGCAAGTTGCCTCAAGTCCTTCCTGTTCGCTTAGTGTCCCCATCCCCAATCAATCATGAAGCCCTAAACATTTCTGGAATTTAGGCATGTTTCCGCTCATTCGGACTTTAATCATTTTCATTAGAATTATTGCAGAGCTCCCTCTCTGGTCTCTGTTAACCCCAATGCCTGCTTCCACACTGCTGTTAGAGTGTTCTAGCCAAAATACAAATCTTATGATGTCACATCCATGCTAAAAATGCTTGGGGACTCTGCCTGGCCTCCATGGTGAAGTATGAAATTTAATCAGATCAAAAAGACTCACCCTGGCCTGGTCTTCATTTTCTTTATCTCAAACAAAGGGGATAGCAACCCTGAACTTCACAGAACCCCCTGTTCACACCATGCTTATGCTTATTTCACCTCAACATTTACGTAAATTTCCCCCTCAAGATGGAGTCTCTCACCCCTTATTTAATTGTCAAATGCTTCATACCAAAATTCAAATAGAAAACGTCTCTAGAAAGCCTGCCTGGACACCCCTCAGTCCCTGTGGGCTCACTGGACTATCTCTGTACTGTGAATATGTCCCTAGTATGCCACTCATTCCACTGTTTCAAAATTCTTTGCTCTTCCATAGCAAGGAGGATGTTGTGTTAACAGTGAAGCATGTCTGACACAGAGCTTGGCCCACAGTTTCCTTCAGTAAATGTTGGTTCTACTTGACATCAGACTATCGAAATGTGATCTAGAATGTTGAACTGTCTCTTCAGCACCGGCACAGAATGCCTGATGGGTGCTGCACAGTCAGTAAGCGTGATGAGTAAAATCGCTCTAACTGTAGCTTCAAATACACCAAAAAGAAGGAAAGGTGGACGAATGGAAGGAAGGAAGCAAGAAGCAGCAATGAGCTTTCTAATTGATTTTCTCCTTAAACTAGGAATTCTCGTAGAGCGAGCGTCAAGACCAGGATGAATGTGACAGAGAAGATAAGACGACACCGAGGACTCATTCTAATACCATTTTACAGGTCTTAGACTTGTCCGGTGGGTGCCAAATGCTCCACCTAAGCGGTGACTTGCTGTTATTAACTGGAGTCAGGCCTTGACCAAGATAGGGTGCTGTTTCTCCCATTAGCCAGCAGAGGGCGCGATAGAGCACAGGTTTTGGTTGGCCGCTTGACTCTTAAGAGACAACTCTTCTTTCCCAACTACCTTTGTTCTCCAAGCCAGGTTATCTCTTGCGGGAGTTTTGTTATCAAATGCACAGTTCACTGTCTTACCATTACGTATCTACTGAAGCCCACAACAATTTTGCTGCTGTCAAAACAGGCAAAATAAATAAAAAACGAAAGAAAGAATGCGTGTTCAATGACATAAACCTGAAGACCGTGGGTTAATCATGTATTAAGCTCATTATAAAGTCAAGGATGAGTGGATGCACAAAAGTTGATTTTAAAATCCTTCCGGCCTAATCTTCATGGGGTAATAGAAATATGCGGATATTCTGAGATTTCATCCCCCCACGCCCCATCAATTCTGCCATTGCTAGGACATGAGTCAACCAGCCTCTTAAATCACCACATGCCTTTAGTGTCATTTCCAGTCTGCAGCACTGCAAACAACCCAGTTGTCAGAAGAGTCAGATCTGGGCATAATATCCCTTGCAAATGATTTATTCCTTAAAGTACATAAAAAATGCATTTTGAGCTCCTTAGCTTATTCCCATAATAAACAATGGTGTAAAGAGAACTCTCTTAATTTGCTCACAGTGTGAGAAGTGTCAAGGAGAAGTCATATTACATTTAACATCTTTTGCATTATTAGGTAACTAATAGGGTTGGTGGGGGGGAAATCCATCGAATTAAGTGACTGGAAGTAATCTTGCAGTAAAGTACGGTGCTGAAGATGGAAAGCAAAAACCCGTATGAAACTAATCTCTCTTCATTTCTTTTATTACTTCTAAATACTTTTTTGTTTTCTTCTGCTTTGTTATGGTGGCACTATTCTGTGTGGCCTAAATAAAGCTGGATGCAGTTCTTTTCAGATATTTCACTGCAGAGAAGAAGAGAAGGTCATTCAAGAGAAATGAACGAAGACTTTCCTACTAGTGTTTTTCAGTGTAGCTTAGTTGGCAGTATGAGTAAGACATTTCTTTACTGAGAAAGGTTGTGCCTTGAATTCCTGGGTATTTAGCATCCCCATTTCTTAGATAATTCAAAAAGCATGCTTCAGTTACCATGAAATACCAAGAATGTGCTATAGTTATGAGATGTTACATACATTTTTAAAACAGTTCTTTGAGGGGACCGAATAACCTGCATCCAAGAAACACCACTTGGAAATCCAAATGAGGCCACTTGGAAATGTCTCATACTGTGTGAGGTCATCGTGAAAGTTTGTTTTACAAATACCATTGACAAATATTGGGATAAATAATTTGCAGAGATGCAGGGGCTTGAAATAACACATGCAAAGTCATTAGATGCCACACAGTAGGCATTAATAACTGGTAGTAAATATTACAGTGAAGAAATGTTCAAGATGTAATGATGAATAAAGATGCTTTCCTTGTCCTCATAGAACAAGTTAGTGGAGAGAGCATACATGCAGACATGTACCTCAATAATGAAACAGGGGAATCCAACATTTGGGGATATTAGGACAAGGAAAGAGCTGAGTGTACATTGCATTTGGGCTGTCTAGCTACTAGATCTTAAATGAATACTCATGTCAGTGGAGTGAAGGTATGGTTCTAATCTCTTGGTACTAAGTATATATTTCCATCTAGATTTTGAGGTAGCAGCAGGAGATGCATGGATGAGTGTGTCTTAAATTCCAATCTGGAATATGGCTGATACATAAGTGTAGCCATGGGGAAACTTCAAAATCGTTTGGGAAATAGATGTTGACTTTTTGTTTTAATCTCCATCAAGAGAGGAATATTTTCTGACTTCAAATAAAATAGACTTTGACTTTATTGCACATCAACTTCTTATGAATATTCTCCTTCAATTTCAGGTTAATCCCAAATGTTTCATGTACTAGCGTTTTTAACTCAGTTTGATTCCTGGACTCACGTATAGCCTTGGGGTACCTGACAGTATCTCACACCCTTTCTGGGCTCCTTTTCTGCATGTATTTGTTTATGATTATGACTCCTACTCTTATTGGTATTTGTAAGTTATTGTAGTTTTTATTTTTATCCCTATACATAAATCCCTCCATTTGGCACTTAACAATATTTACATTTGACTGAATGCATACCACCAGAAGCTATGATATTTATTTATAGCTTTGTGGAACTAAAATGTCTAGTAATAAGGTCATGTAGGTATAAGTTATAAATCTAACATAAAAAGACATAAGAAAGAAAGTTCATGTTGGTGAAATTCTCAATTGAGTGTAAATATATCTTTTTCTAGCATCTCTGGGCATTTTAAAAACTGAGGTTCACAACTTAATTACTTTCAATTAGGGAATATTTGTTACCGAAGCACTTTTCGGTAAAGTAAATTGAAATCATTCCTTGAGATACATAGTCTGGATGTCCTTCTATCTTGTTACCAGAAGAAAAAGAGAGCAAATAACCCAACTCAAATCTTATGTAAAACACAACTTTTCTGCCTTATCCTAGGCAAAAATACTGTATTTTAAATTTCCTAAACCATGCAGTAAAAAAATAAAGGATGAAGATTTTAGAGAAATCTGACTTACTGATTCAATAGTCAACCAGTTGTCACCTACTGATCTGATAGTGGCTGCTTACCCCAAAAGACTATCCTGGCATCCAAGAAATAGAGAAGCTGACTGCAGTGAAATCTGATCTCTCGGGCCCCATTTCTCTCTGCATGTCAAGTGGGACTACGTGGCCATTAAAATCTGGGGCTGTGGAGTCTGACAGAGCTGGGTTACAATCCCTGTTACTACCAAGTAGTTGTCTGAAGGCGACATCCTTTGCCCTCCCCACCAGGTGTCCTGGTGTCCATGCTTGGTGGTCTTTCCTCTGAGCTCAGGGCTTCCTTAGATCTTCCTAGCGTAGCACTCCAGGCAGGACGGGAAGTCAGATTATTAAAGATGAAAAATAACTATAGTAGTTAGGTATGTTGCTTGTGACTTGCAGGAATTTTTCATCTTCCCTGCCTCTCATTCCCTTAACAACCACCACGATATCAACACAGCACACTCTCACCAGGCGCCGGACATGGACTAGGTTCTTCAGGTGTGCAATGCCAACAACTCATTGATTCTTCACCATAACAGGAGGAAGTAGATCACTTTATATTATGTTTTTTAGAAGGTACAAAGTGTACTTTTAAATTTTCTCAGGAAGGAATAGGAGAAATTGAGTGCTTGGTTTTTGAGAAATCATAGCAATAAAAAATTAAAGTCTGAAAACATAATGCTCAGTTGGAAAGTATGAACCAATGACTCTAAAATGAATGACTAAAGCATCATAAAGTTCTCTTATTATAGTGGCGTTAAAAGAGGAAAATAAAGATGATGTAAAAATGGCAGGCATCTCTCACAACTTGACATACGCAGCTGGTGCGGAGAACCCCACCTGCTTCACAGCACAGATATTTTGGATAAAATACAACAAAAACCATAAACCCATATATATATTTAATATCATCTTAACTCTAATATCATTGTATCTCCTATATCATCCTATATCTCTTATCTCTTTTACTCCTTATAAATCTCATCATACCATTTTATATCTTATAGCTATGTCTAGGCATTTATCTGTATTTGTATCTTTATCTCCTATCAGTATCTGAATCTGGATCTACCATTTTTAATAAAATACTGTCCTGTACTTGGTGATTGTAAATTTCCGTGGTCAGAGTCAAAGGCATTTGCAAGAAGCAGTTTTTGGGCATGTAGATGTGAGTTCCAGAAAATATGAACAGCCTCCATTACAGTGACCTCACTCAGCAATCAAGTGAGAAAAAGTTCTGCTTGTCAGTCTAAGAGATTATATTGATGTTTCAATTACTTGAACATTATAGTAGTTAATCCAGTTGTGCTCATACATGGCCAAAGGCAACAATGAAAAAAGGAAAAAGTAATCACATTGTACCTACTAACAGCGACAGCAGCTTTTAGCAGCTTTTCACACCAACTATAAAAAGAAAATGTGTATTATTCCAGTTGGAGTAGCCAAATGTAATTTTGCCAAGTTTCAGGAATTAGTAAAATCATGAACATGAATAGTGTTTTTTAGGTTATTATTTTATTTTTAAAGTGTTTCCTCAACAAAAGGGCATTGCCAACTAGCAGAGTCTGTGCATAATCCTCACCTGGGTTGACAGTATCATCCAATCCTCATGCATTCCTACCTTCTACCTTTTTGTGTTTTCAGAGTCCAAGGACCCCATTTCTGACAGCTATTTGTAAGTAAAGGTAGCATAAAACTAACAGAAAAAAGCTCATGATTAATTGCAGTCCACTGAATAATTGATTTGACAGCTGGGACACTGTCTCAGGGCCACGTATCACAAAGACGTGAAGACGCAGAAAGAACCCCTACAATCCTGAAATTCTCTTCAATTATGTACCAGAGGCCCTCTCCTAACGTAGTACTGAAAAGTTAATGAAGTTTGACTTGTAGTTACCTGGATTCACCACTGGGAAAACATCGATCCTTTTCATTTTTTGTACCAATGGGAAGGTCAAAACTGTTGATTTAACATGTCTGTGTTCCCCCAGGCTCAATTATCTGCTAACAGTATTCATAAAATATAATTTTTTTTGCCTTTATCAGCAAAGATTCTGAGCAATTAATGCAAAAATCATTTTTAGTATTATTCTGTTATGTGTGTTAACATTTGCTTTGAACATTGGGAAGAAATGATCAGTGTTTGCCGTTGACGTGTTTTGGTGAAATATTTGTCAGGGGACAGGAAGGAAGCATCAATCAGTGAAAGCATTAGAAAGTACCATTTGCATGTGTTGCCAGTTGCCCATGGGATAAAGTAGCCTGACACCCCTTCCCACACGTCAGGGCTTTTACCATCCAGACCAACTTCTCTCAACTTCTTGGTTCCTGCCAATCCCTGCCTCTCCTGGTTTATTCCTGATTAGTAATTTCTAATGCCCTTATAGTTGTATGACTTTAAAACCTCTACCACTAAATTATGATCTCCTTGAAAGATGGGGCTATAGCATATATTCTAATATTCTCTAGCAACAAGCATAGGATCTGGCACACAGGGCAATGCTTAGTAGACAGTCAACTTTTTGTAGATGATGTAAGGAAGAAGGCGAACAAAATGCTTATCAGACTCATTCATGTCAGGCTGCAATGGACCAAAGAGTAATAGGGCTAAGTGTTTATTAAATTTTTAATACGTGGCTGACATTGTATTAGGTATTCTGCATATGAAGCAAATAATGCTCTGAAATATTAATCTTTGTACTTTGCTTTTCAGCATTTCTTGTACTTGAATTTTGCCCTAATTGGGTCAGGGGCATCCACTTTGCCTTGAGGAGACTCAGAATCATCATGAAAGGAAGCACCGAGGGAAGAAACCCATCTGATTGTTAAAATATCCAAAGCGGTCTCTTAGGTGTCATAACAAGAATACCATCCAAAAAACAAAGTTTTCCATTTGAAATAAAATTATATCTTTTTAAAGGGATGAAAAAGCTTTGGGGATAACCCCCCAAAGGAAATAGGGCATTGAGTTTATGTCACAATAGACAAGGAAGAGAATACACAAAGGCCCAGCCTAGCTCATTGTCAGAAAGACAAAATGGGAATTAATTGGGTGGGGGCAAGAGATGGTGGGGAAGCAGGAAAGTGTATGGTTTTGGTGGAGATCAATGAGCTAGAATCTGAGGGCATCCACAGAGGGAGGTTCAGCTCAACAGTGACATCCGGGTAAGTTCCATCCCTCCCCCACAGGGCCACGTTGCTGCATGTCCGTGGTTGGACCATCCCATTAGGGTTCAGGTAGGCTCTTCACTCTGCCAATACTCAGATTTGCTCTCCTCCTTGTGATCCATTGAAGACCTCCCCTCAGCAGCCTTCTAAATACCGCCTGTGGATTCTCCAGCAAAAGTGATTCCCAGCTGTGACCTGGGCTTTGCAAATCCAAACTATCCAGCAAGAACATACTCATTTTTAAAGTGCTGGCTATGGTCTGAAAATGGAAGGTGGAGGCTGAAATCTAGAAAGGCGTTGGTGGTAGGACCAGGAAAATCCTGAGCATATGTGCTTTGATACAATTGGACAGTGGTGAAATTCAGACTCTTTACGCAAGAGGAATGTATTTAATTCACACACCAAGTCTATGGTGTAGGAATTACCATCTGGGTTTTACAGATAACTGAGGCTCAAAGAGTTTGAATACTTTGTCCAAGATCACACTGTATGAAGGGTCAGAATAAAACAACAAACACAAGCAGATGTAACTCTGTTATGCCATATTGTCTTTAATTTTCTACCAGTGTGTGTACATGTGTGCATGAGCGATGCTGATAATTTATGCCATCGCTGGGTATTGCCAGATAGGTTCTTGTATTTTCTGCACTAAACCCTTGTACGAAAATAAAGTAGATCCATAACCATCCCTCAGCTCTGCTCCCCTTCTTCTCTCTCTCTTTTCTTCATTTCTTTCTTTCTCTTCCCTTTCCCCATTTACTAGGGTCACAGTTCACTGATGAGACAAGGAGAAGAGTGTATTTAGAGCAACACTAATGATTCTGGCCACTAACTGGGAATCTGATCTTCTGGGCTCTTTTCCCAGATCTCCCACCGTGTGATTTTAAACTGGATTGAGCTCCTGTTTACCCAACTGTAAAATACAGGTAATACATTCCTGCTTCATGAGGATGGAGAGAGAATACTGTTATGTACAGTGTTTTATGATCCACAGACAAAAGGTATAATCAGTGACAACTTCATCGTATTGAAAGTGTTTTGAAACTTGCCTGCCCTCTTCCTTCTCTCGGCATTTGTACTATCCCAGAGGTGAAGGTGCAAGACGGCTCCTTCTCTGGAGAGGCACAGAATTTTCAGGAAGCTTATAATTCTTATGTAAATGTTTTATCTTCCATGTGAGGAAAACCTAGATTTTAATAAGATTATTGTCTGACTTTAAGAAGAGAAAATTTCAAGTCTTAAAACTTATCTTTGAATGTCCACAAATTAATTTTTTAATTAACCATAGCCACAGAAGACATAAATCCCAAACTCTAATCCCAACCAAGTTATTGATCCTTAAGACAATTCTGGGTCATGTCACTTAATCTCTCAAAATCAAAATCACACATCGATCAAGTAATTGTGTCTATTGCTTTTAGATGTAGGTGAACAGTTTCCTTGATTTGAATAATAAACTAGTAAAAAAATGAATCAAGAAAAAAATGGTACAAAAGCCAAATAGGGTACTTTTCTAGAAGGAAAATGAATGGCTGATGGCTTTGCCAGTGTGCTGACTTCTGTCATTCTCGTGTTCACTGACAAGTGCCATATGAATGATTCCACTCTGTTAATTCTGGAAAGTACAGAAATGAACAGATTGTCATAGCTGCAATTTGACTAGCATGTCGCAGCAGCTCACCATAGTGTCAGCAGTGAGCGTGAGAAGAGATGCGCTTGTTTATTCCTGAAAATGCACCGGCTTGCCAGAAATTTCATTTTAGCAGTTTTATAGCCAGCAAATTTGAACATTAATGAGTGTAATTACATTTCATTCCTTCTTGGTCAAAGAAGGTTGCAGGTTCTGAGTACATATTTTTGAAATCTGATTTGGGGCAGAGTTAGAAAATAAAACCGTTATAGGAAAGTTTCCCAGTCATGAGAAAAATAGAAAATCAATATGACTACTTACAATTATTTTTCAAATTATTTATGTCTTCACATTAACTCACTCTCATCACACCAGACCCAAAACTCTTGGTGACAGAGGCTTGGAATTGGTAGTTATTATTAGTTCATTCCCTCATTATACATAAATATCAGTGTTATGTACTAGGGATTCCATACACACAGCATTAGTCATATCCATCCCTTCCTTTCCACACCCTCTCCCCTATCATAAGTCTATTATTCTCACAGCCTTTTAACTGGTCTCAGATTCTAATCTCTCTTCTTGCTAAAGCATCCTATGCATGCCGCTAGACTAATCTTTATACAATTGCTCTCATTTATTCCAGCCAAGAATTCCTAATTTTCTACCAAATAAAGGCCAGTATCCTTAATTTGGAACTGAAATCCCTCCTCAATCCAATTATCAACTAATTTCCAGCTTCGTCTTTGTTCATATACATTATACAGACACAAAACTAAGCTAATTCCTCCATACAATAATGTGCATTAGTGTCATCATCTGTCATTCTGTTGCTTACTCTTGGGGTGTTAACTTCTCTACCAGTTTGGGTCCAGATCCTGCAGTTGTCCTTAAAACCCCAAGCCATATGGCATTCCCATTCAATGGCATCTTAATGAACACTTCCTGTGGCCCAGGTTCTGTTCAAAGTGTCTAACATGGTGCTTTAAATATTTTTCCAGGTTGGGGTCATATTTCTTCCTTAAAGTCTCATGTCATATTCTCCATTTTTCCCTGACATGTGTTGTAGTTAGGGTATAGATGCTATATTGTCCTGAATGGGCTGGCACCTCCCTGAGAAAGTCTGCCAGACTTTGTAGTCTCCATAAAATCTAAGGAGCCTACAGCACATAGTAAATGCTTCGTAAAGATTTTCAAAAAAAAAAAAAAGATGAAGAAACACAACATTATTTGTGAAACATGGAAAAACCTTGATCAAATATATGAAACTATAAGTTGTCAAATTATGAATTGTTAGTTTTCTAATTTTATTAGTCAACGTCAGTGTAGACTGTTGCTCGTCTTGCACGTCTGCCAAGAAATCAAGCCAAGTCCAAGCATGTCATCCTAAGTCACTCCACAACTCGCATCCAGAAGACTAAAAATAATTCAGCCTGTCTTGTTTTCCAGTTGTTGTGAGGACAATTTTCCTCATCTTCCATCTCTTACTGGTTTTCCATTGTGAGTTCTCTGTTACAGACATTCAGAAAAAACCTTACTGTTGATAATATTGTAATTAGATTTCCTATATTTGAGGTATTTGTTCCATATTCTGAGGTATGAGAATTCTTTATGCAGAAACTTCTTTACACATGAAAGCAGAACCTGTTGGATCCAGGAAATGTGTGGGCAGGTGACATGGAAAATCTTCCTGGTGCCTCATGTGACTACTAGAAAAGGCAATTCATGTATTTATATTCTTACCAAGATTTGTGTGGATTCTGTTTTGTCTAGATATTGAGTCCTAATTTTCTGCTGGTCCATTTTGTATTGCTGTATTTACTTCTTAATCTCAAACGGCTGTCAATTCCTGTCACAAACGGTATCAGCTGTGGAACAGAGCTTCAGGGGAGTTAATGGCTTAGTATACTGCAACATAGAAATGCCCAGAGGCTCAGGGCAATAGCATATTTTCATAATTCTCAGGAAACCGACAAAAACTTCCATTAATAGTGCACTATAGTCCTTTATATATTAGGTTAGAATGGTGGAGTGAGTTGTGTGATATCTCATTCAGTTACTGAAATTTTTATAGTCTTCAGATCATTGGTTATAATGGTGAGTGTGGTCTTGGGTCATTAGGATGAAAAAATAACTAGTAATTTAAGAGAGGTAATGGATATTTTAATCACTTGGATTTCTACAGCAAATTATGACAAGTCCATCCTCTTCTTTCCAGTACAAAGACCAGAGAATCAGTCTGAATGACAGATAAGTGACTGCCATTTTTTTTTGTACAACTCTTTACAACAGTGTTTTGCAAGGATTTTTTTTTTTGTCTCCTGACAAAAGAGAACATCCCATCAGAATTTATCTTTCTTAAAGAAAGCAGAGGTTTATCCTAACTCAAACATTAACCATTGAACTCAAATCAGTGTTCTTTGAATTTAGGCTTTAATTATCAGATGAGAATGTTTACATTTCATGTTAGCATAGGCCATTGTCCCTTTTACTAAAACTGACCAGAAGAAGTTTGTTTAGTGAGTAGGTTAACCTTTTAAGAGTATGCAAAATAACTTTCAGATGAAAGCTTTCCTTTCAATACAAGAATTCTTCGAGAAAGTACATGAATCCAAAAATATCTCATTGCATGTGACAATTAGAAAACTTTTCAAAAAATCTCTGTAGAAAGATGGCGGTGTGAGCAGGGCGGCAGAAATCTCCTCCCAACACTATATTTATCTACGAAAACACAGAAAATACATCTATTCCTAAGAGAGAGACGAGAATACACAGGAAAGCGCACAGCGTGCAGCTACACCCGAGAGGACTCGGCACCCCAAGAGGCGGGTAAGATACGGAGCCGCGACCCGGCGGGACCCGAGCCCTCCCCACCCCAGCGCACCGGCGGGAGGAGAGGATTCAGAGCCGGGAGGGAGTGGAAGTGCACCCCGCGAAGTAGCCAGCCCCGGGGATCTGCGCGGGGAGCGCTGACCCACATTGCGCAGTGCAGCGGAGATTGGAGAGACGGAGGGGCAGGATCTGAGCGGGGAACGCGCCAGGGGGCTTGCAGCCGGCTCCCGGGAAGGAAAAAAAAAAGTGCGCGCTTTCCTCAGCGGTCTTAAAGAGACAGGAGCCCAGCGGAGGAGCCGGATCGCCCCAGCACACTCAGCCCAGCAGGCTGGGAGTCCTGGGGAGTTTCAGACGCCTTAGCTGGTGACTGGGGAAGCGTAGCCATACTTAACACTTCTCACTGAGATCAACAGCCTCCTATTCGTTCCCACCCCTGCCAGAGCCGAAAAGGGCCCTGCGGAGTGGCACAGTCACAGCTGTGGAATAGTGGGCAATAGCGCCACCTAGAGCATTCCCAAAGAATCTACGTCCGGTGGGCATTTTTGTTTTGTTTTGTTTTGTTTTTTGTTTTGTTGTTGTTTTTTCTTTTCTTTCTTTTTTCTTTTTTTCTTTCTTTTTTTTCTTTTTTTTCTTTTTTTCTCTTTTTTTTCTTCTCTTTTTAAAGTCTTAAAGAGCCCAGCTGACATACGTGGCAACTATCAGTGACCAATTCTATAGCCATGAAAAGACAGAGGAATATGGTTCAGACCAAAATCAACCAGACAACCCCAGAGAGGGAGTCTGAAGGGATGGAAATGCACAGTCTTCCTGAAAAAGAATTCAGAATAAAGTCATAACCATGCTGATGGACCTACAGAGAAATGTGCAAGAGCTGAGGGAGGAAGTGAGGGAACTGAGGAAAGACAATGCAGAAATCAGACAAGCGATCGACGGGCTTAACAGCAGAATGGATGAGATGCAAGAGACTGTTAATGGAATAGAAAACAGAGAACAGGAGTACAGAGCAGCTGAGGCAGAGAGAGATAAAAGGATTTCTAGGAATGAAAGAATATTAAGAGAACTGTGTGACCAATCCAAACGGAACAATATTCGCATTATAGGAGTACCAGAGGAAGAAGAGAGAGAAAAAGGGATAGAAAGTGTCTTTGAAGAAATAATTGCTGAAAACTTTCCCTCGCTGGGGAAGGAAGTAGTCTCGCAGTCCACCGAAGCTCATAGATCTCCCAACACAAGAGACCCAAGGAAGACAACACCAAGACACATAATTATTAAGATGGCAAAGATCAAAGATAAAGACAGGGTATTAAAGGCAGCTAGAGAGAGAAAAAAGATCACCTACAAAGGAAAACCCATCAGACTATCATCAGACTTCTCAACAGAAACCTTACAGGCCAGAAGAGAATGGCATGATATATTTAACGTTATGAAACAGAAGGGCCTCGAACCAAGAATATTGTATCCAGCACGATTATCATTTAAATATGATGGAGGGATTAAACAATTTCCAGATAAACGAAAGTTAAGAGAGTTTGCCTCTCATAAACCACCACTACAGGATATCTTAAATGGACTGCTCTAGATGGAAGCACACCTAAGGCTAAAAAGATGTCACCAGAGAAAATAAAATCATAGCAAAGAAAGCAGACCATCCAAATACTAACTAAAGGCAAAGAATAAAACACCTATTATAGAAAGAATGGAGGAGGAGGAATAAGAAGGGAGAGAAATAAAGAAACATCAGACTGTGTTTACAATAACTTAACAAGAAAGTTAAGTTAGATTGTTAGATAGTAAAGAAGCAACCCTTGAACCCTTGGTAACCACGAATCTAAAGCCAGCAATGGCAATAAGTACATACCTATCAATAATCACCCTAAATGTAAATGGACTGAATGCACCAATCAAAAGACACAGAGTAACAGAATGGATAAAAAAGCAAGACCCATCTATATGCTGCCTACAAGAAACTCACCTCAAATCCAAAGATATACACAGACTAAAAGTGAAGGGATGGAAAAAGATATTTCATGCAAACAACAAAGAGAAAAAAGCAGGTGTTGCAGTACTTGTATCAGACAAAATAGACTTCAAAACGAAGAAAGTAGCAAAAGACAAAGGAGGACATTACATAATGATAAAGGGGTCAGTCCAACAAGAAGATATAACCATTATAAATATATATACACCCAACACAGGAGCGCCAGCATACGTGAGACAAATACTAACAGAATTAAAGGAGGAAATAGACAGCAATGCATTCATCTTAGGAGACTTCAACACACCACTCACTCCAGAGGACAGATCAACCAGACAGAAAATAAGTAAAGACACAGAGGCACTGAACAACACACTAGAACAGATGGACCTAACAGACATCTACAGAACTCTACACCCAAAAGCAACAGGATACACATTCTTCTCAAGTGCACATGGAACATTTTCCAGAATAGACCACATACTAGGCCACAAAAAGAACCTCAGTAATTTCAAAAATATTGAAATCCTACCAACCAACTTCTCAGATCACCAAGGTATAAAACTAGAAATAAATTTTAGAAAGAAATCAAAAAGCTCACAAATACATGGAGACTTAACAACACTCTCCTAATTAATCAATGGGTTAACGACCAAATCAAAACAGAAATCAAAGAATATATGGAGACTAATGACAACAACAACACAAAGCCACAACTTCTGTGGGACGCAGCAAAGGCAGTTCTAAGAGGAAGGTATATTGCAATCCAGGCCTATTTAAAGAAGGAAGAACATTCCCAAATGAATAGTCTAAAGACACAATTACTGAAATTGGAAAAAGAAGAACAAATGAGGCCCAAAGTCACCAGAAGGAGGGACATAATAAAGATTAGAGAAGAAATAAATAAAATTGAGAAGAATAAAACAATAGAAAAATCAATAAAACCAAGAGCTGGTTCTTTGAAAAAATAAACAAAATAGATAAACCCCTAGCCAGACTCATTAAGAGGAAAAGAGAATCTACACACATAAACACAATCAGAAATGAGAAAGGAAAAATCACGACGGACCCCACAGAAATACAAAGAATCATAAGAGAATATTATGAGAATCTATATGCTAACAAGCTGGAAAACATAGAAGAAATGGACAACTTCTTAGAAAAATACAACCTTCCAAGACTGACCAAGCAAGAAACAGAAAAACTAAACAGACCAATCACCAGTGACGAAATCGAATTGGTAATCAAAAAACTACCCAAGAACAAAACCCCTGGGCCTGATGGATTCACCTCTGAATTCTACCAGACATATAGAGAAGAAATAACACCGATTCTCCTTAAAGTTTTCCAAAAAATAGAAGAGGAGGGAATACTTCCAAACTCATTCTATGAAGCCAGCATCACTCTAATACCAAAACCGGGCAAAGACCTCACCAAAAAAGAAAATTACAGACCAATATCCCTGATGAACGTAGATGCAAAAATACTCAACAAAATATTAGCAAACCGAATTCAAAAATACATCAAGAGGATCATACACCATGATCAAGTGGGATTCATCCCAGGGATGCAAGGATGGTACAACATTCGAAAATCCATCAACATCATCCACCACATCAACAAAAAGAACAAAAACCACATGATCATCTCCATAGATGCTGAAAAAGCATTTGACAAAATTCAGCATCCATTCCTGATTAAAACTCTCAACAAAATGGGTATAGAGGCAAGTACCTCAACATCTAAAGGCTATATATGACAAACCCACAGCTAACATCATACTTAACGGCGAGACGCTGAAAGCTTTTCATCTAAGATCGGGAACAAGACAAGGATGCCCACTCTCTCCACTGTTATTCAACATAGTACTGGAGATCCTAGCCACAGCAATCAGACAAAACAAAGACATACAAGGCTTCCAGACTGGTAAAGAAGAAGTCAAATTGTCACTATTTGCAGATGACATGATACTGTACATAAAAAACCCTAAAGATTCCATTCCAAAACTACTAGAAGTAATATCTGAATTCAGCAAAGTTGCAGGATACAAAATTAACACACAGAAATCTGTTGCTTTCCTATACACTAATGATGAACTAACAGAAAGAGAAATCAGAAAAACAATTCCATTCACAATTGCATCAAAAGAATAAAATACCTAGGAATAAACCTAACGAAGGAAGTGAAAGACCTGTACTCTGAAAACTACAAGACACTCCTAAGAGAAATTAAAGAGGACACTAACAAATGGAAATGCATCCCATGCTCTTGGCTAGGAAGAATAAATATTGTCAAAATGGCTATACTACCTAAAGCAATCTACAGATTCAATGCAATCCCTATCAAACTACCAACAGCTTTCTTCAATGAACTGGAACAAATAATTCTAAAATTCATATGGAACCACAAAAGACCCCGAATAGCCAAAGCAATCCTGAGAAGGAGGAATAAAACAGGGGGAATTACACTCCCTGACTTCAAGCTCTACTACAAAGCCACAGTAATCAAGACAATTTGGTATTGGCACAAAAACAGACCCACAGACCAGTGGAACAGAATAGAAAATCCAAACATTAACCCAAACATATACAGTCAATTAATATTTGATAAAGTGCCTTGGATATACAATGGGGAGATGACAGCCTCTTCAGCAGCTGGTGTTGGAAAAACTGGACAGCTACATGTAAGAGAATGAAACTGGACTACTGTCTAGCCCCATACACAAAGGTAAACTCAAGGTGGATCAAAGACCTGAATGTAAGTCATGAAACCATAAAACTCTTAGAAAAAAACATAGGCAAAAATCTCCTGGACATAAACATGAGCAACTTCTTCATGAACATATCTCCCGAGGCAAGGGAAACAAAAGCAAAAATGAACAAGTGGGACTATATCAAGCTGAAAAGCTTCTGTACAGCAAAGGACACCATCAGTAGAACAAAAAGACATCCTACAGTATGGGAGAATATATTCATAAAAAACGTATCTGATAAAGGGTTGACATCCAAAATATATAAAGAACTCATGCACCTTAACAAACAGAAAGCAAATAATCCAATTAAGAAATGGGCAGAGGACATGAATAGACACTTCTCCAAAGAAGAAATTCAGATGGCCAACAGGCACATGAAAAGATGCTCCACATCGCTAATCATCAGAGAAATGCAGATTAAAACCACAATGAGATATCACCTCACACCAGTGAGGATGGCCAACATCCAAAACACAAACAACAACAAATGTTGGCGAGGATGTGGAGAAAAGGGAACCCTCCTACACTGCTGGTGGGACTGCAAATTAGTTCAACCATTGTGGAAAGCAGTATGGAGGTTCCTCAAAAAACTCAAAATAGAAATACCATTTGACCCAGGAATTCCACTCCTAGGAATTTACCCTAAGAATGCAGCAGCCCAATTTGAAAAGGACAGATGCACCCCTATGTTTATTGCAGCACTATTTACAATAGCCAAGAAATGGAAGCAACCTAAGTGTCCATCAGTAGATGAATGGATAAAGAAGAGTGGTACATATACACAATGGAATATTATTCAGCCATAAGAAGAAAACAAATCCTACCATTTGCAACAACATGGATGGAGCTAGAGGGTATTATGCTCAGTGAAATAAGCCAAGCCGAAAAAGACAAGTATCAAATGATTTCACTCATATGTGGAGTATAAGAACAAAGAAAAAAACTGAAGGAACAAAACAGCAGCAGACTCACAGAACCCAAGAACGGACTAATAGTTACCAAAGGGAAAGGGACTGGGGAAAATGGGCGGGAAGGGAGGGATAAGAGGGAAAAAGGGGCATTACGATTAGCAGATGTAATGTTGGGGGGGCACGGGGAGGGCAGTACAACTCAGAGAAGACAAGTAGTGATTCTATAGCATCTCACTACGCTGATGGACAGTGACTGTAATGGGGTTGGTGGGGGGGACCTGATGAAGGGGTAGTTTAATAATCGTAATATTGCACATGTAATTGTAAATTAATGATAATAAAATAAATTATATTAAAAAAAAAAAGAAATCAAAGCAATTACAGGGTTTTACATTCTGATATGCCCCCCTTGTCCTTTTGCTTGAAATCATTTTTCCTCTTAATAATCACTTCTCTAGAGCTTGTAGTTTTATATGACATCTTTAACGTATATGCATCAGTCATTAATTTTCTGAACATTACAACAGGGATAATGGTCTTTGAAAAGATATTTAAAATGACAATTATTGTGGTAATTAATGAAAATTTATACATTTTCTCTAAATCTAACTGTAAATATATTTGTTGAATGGTGTGATATTCACATGCAGAGTTGTTTTAGAAAGGACATTTCCTTTTATTTTTATTTTAAAGAACTCTGATTCATTTTGTTTTTCAAAAAGGCTCTTTCACGTGTGCAAAAATACCACATTTAATGTAATTTCTTCTTTCAATATACACAAGGCTCATATAATGTAGGAGCATATGTGCCATTCTATCAGAATTTACTCTTTAAAGCAATTTTGCATTGGTATTCTTAGGCTCAGCTGGAGGATTACTGAATATTGTTTCTATTGTGTATTTTTATTCATATTAAATATAAAGATAAGTCTTTGTGAATTTTAATTTCTGGTAGTATTTTGCAACTGTTGAGCATATAGCATAGAAATTAAGCTAGTTTATTACTACTCTTTTAAAAAAGCTGGTTTATTTTATGTGTGATAGAGTTATCAGTCAAGACAACCTTAATAATATTTCAACCCTAATGTAATATCTATTAAGTTATGGCTAGATAATTTGTAACCTCTATAGTATCAGGGAAATAACTTCAGAAGTTTTGCCATTAAAATGTATTCATTGGTCACAAACTAATCTTTTCATTAGTGATGTGATTCAAGTTTGAAAAGAAAATGTAGAAATCTTCAGTAACATCCCAGTGGCAAAAATGTGATTGAAAGTCACATCAACACACTTTGTTATTGGAAATCTCCATGTTAAAAATGCAACTAAAATGAGAAAGAAATTACCTTGATGATAACCTGTTTCTTCCTCATAATCTCTATTTTCTACAAACAGTGGTGAATTAGACCCACTGAAAACAGTGATTTTTGTTTTTTCTATTTCTGTTGTTCATCAGAGTGCCCCGATTTTAAAATGATGTGGGCATATACATATCTACGTTTCTATTCTTCATGGGACAGGGTCAGAGACATTTATTTAAAAAAAAAACTTCATGAAGATTTTAATGTTCATCAGGGACCAAATATAACTGAACATTAGGTGAATGAAAGTTATATATTTGGTTATTGGGTGGGCATGGTAGTATTTTGAGAAGCATATCCTCTGTCTATAATAAAAAGTAATGTGGAGACAGAATTTGATTGAACTTTTTACTTTTACTGTTATTCTCCTGTGCCCGTTTGATTCAGTGCCCTATGATGATTTGGCCCTAGACTATTACTCTCTTTTATTCTCCTACCTCTGTCTCTGTGACATATAGCACTCATTTCACACAAGCCCTGCTGCTCTCCAATTGGTTAAAATCTTTCTGGCTTCAAGGCTTTGCGTTGCTCTACCCCTACCTGGTGTGCCCTTTCCCCATTGCACTTAACTCTCCCCTCTATGTTGATGTTATTGCTCACAGAGGCCATCCTGGCCACCACCCCATTACACTAAGATTTTCTATGTTATTTTGACAGACCTTACCGATATCTGAAATTATTTTGTTTATTAATATGTTTATCTGTATATTGTGTGTTTTATCTTCACCTGCTCTCCAGAATAAGTTCCACTGAGAACAGATACTGTATTTTCATAATTACATTGAGGCATACTAAATTCTAAAATAATATTGTTGCAAGAAATGAATTGAACTTAAGAAAAAAAGTCCAGTTTTCCTCCTATAATCTAGGTGTCTTACCAATGGGTTTCAGCCCCCGGCGAGTTTGCTATGCGTTCAGTGTGACCAAAGAAATTGACAGTAAAACGTTCTTGGGGTGAAAGGGTTATACCCAACTTTATTTCCACAGTGGCAGGTCAATCACTAAAATCCCATTCACTCAGAGTGAGTCTGCGTGCAGCAACCCGGTCTCTGCCTCTGAGCCTCTCTGCCTGCACAGTTGTCCCGCACAGGCATCCTCTGGGCCTCTGTCCTTGGCGCTGCCACCACTCCAGCCTCTGCTCTCCTGCAGCCTTGCAGCTGTGCCACCGTGTTGCACCCAGAGCACTGGGCGGAGCTCTTTATATAGAGTCAACAGCCATGTATTGTCCACATGTGTGCAGTGAGCTAGTCCACCAGGGCCAGATGAGAATCCTGGCCACAGGAACTCATTTTATCCACACTCCACCCCTCCAGGATTCTGTCCTCTCAGTCCATGTGCCCTCAGTCCTCTGCAATGGTCCCTGTGCAAGGAAGTTGGAACATTGTTCTCCATCCTCTCCAGCAAAAAGTCTTGCAGACACACAGGCCGATCTTGTTGCTCTGTCTCTGACCTCTGCCTCTTTGGTCTGAATGGCTTGAACTGCTGCTCTGGTTTCAGTTGTTGCCATAGCTCCCGTAAGGTCCTATTTGGCTTCCCATCTAATTTCCTTCCATCTGCCCCTGCCCGTATTAAATCAACCCACATCTGGGTCCTCGTAACCTTCATGGAGCCCTTTAAATTCTTCTTGTGAGTAGAAGAACTTCTTTCTTTCTGTGTTCTCATTGCTTCAGCCTGTCCTAAGTCTGCTACTGTACGTGTCACCTCACTTATAGGATGCCCTAAGTGAGGGGAAAGAATGACCACCAGAGACCCAAAGAGGGACATGGGAGCCGTTTGAAGCACAATATTTCTCATCCCAGTAGGGAAAGTCTCTTCATCTGGGCCATAATTCTCTGGACTATAGATGGCATTTCTTATGCCTAGCTCTCGTAACACCTGTTGGAGCTCAGCATACGTCAGCCATCTAACAGGAGAGGATGGTAGATCACCCTGATTGGGCCACACAGGACGAAGTGCAGCCATAAGCCAATCAAGGAGGGAGTGATTCCCTGGGGTCTGATGTGCATTTTGGAATTGTTGCCTCAACACGGGCTAAACTGTCAGGGAAGCCGGCTTTCCCATCTCTGATCCCTACAGAACAATTCCATCTACCCCTAAGTCCCACAGATGCAGGAGCCAAGCTGATATTGACTCTGAGGGCTTCTGCCTAAACTGGGAGCCCAAATCCACCAGCTCAGCCTGAGTATAGGGGCGGACCATACAGTGCTCCACGACCTGGGGAGGGGGCTGCTCCTCTCCTTGGGGAACTTTCAGCTGCTCGGTCCTTATTTTCTTTACAACCACTGGGTGTGCTTTCAGTAGAGGAGGAGTCAGTGCCTCTGGCACCACCCCTTCACCCTTCCCCAGCTCCTCCATTTCCAGGGCTGATGGCACCTTTCTCTCTCCTCCCCCAAGTGCCTCCTCTGCTGCAACCTTTACCTTTCTACTGTGCCTTGCAGCAATGCTACCTCAGTCTTCAGAAGGTCTCTTACCTTCACCTCAGTGCTTTGCAGCTGGCGTTCTTGTGCCACCTCCACCTGCGCTTCCCTCAGGAGTTCGTCTTTTTCCTTGATGGCCTTTTCCTCCTTCAGAGCACCTGGCAGCACTGCCGTCTCATTCTGTAAGGAATCTTTTACCTTTTCAATGGCATCTCGCTGCTGGCATTCTTGTGCTGCCTCCTCTCACATCAATGCCATTTCCTTCTTCAGGGAATCCACAGAGGTTGGCAGCTCGCGTTCTCGTGACACCTTTCCTTGGGTCTTTTTCAGGAGCATATACTTCTCTTCTGTAGACTTTTTAAATACTGTGAGAAGCAGCCAACCCACAGTCCCCGCTGCCTCATGGGCACTCTGCTTCTCAAAAGACCTACTTACTATACCAAGGGCCACCCCTACTGCCTCAGGTATCACCTCCATTTGCCTCCAGTCCTGGGGTGGGGCCCAGTCCTCTAGGAGGCAAGCCATCTCTGACCACAAACCCCTTGGGGGACAATCCACTGTCTCCCCATTCACAGGGGCAGCCCACGGAAGCACCCCTCCCATAAGGGCAGCCTGTCTTTTCCCTTGGTCAACAATGAACCTTGCTGCCTTCGCCAATTGTCTTGCCAATGGGTTTCAGCCCCGGGCAAGTTCGCTATGGACTGAGTGACCAAAGAAAATGACAGTAAAACGTTCTTGGAGTGAAAGAGTTATACCCAACATTATTTCCACGGTGGCAGGTCAATCACTAAAATCCCATTCACTCAGAGTGAGTCTGCATGCAGAAAGCCTGTCTCTGCCTCTGGGCTCCTCTGCCCACACAGCCGTCCTCTGGGCCTCTCTGCCTGCACAGTCGTCCTGCACAGCCGTCCTCTGGGCCTCTGTCCTCAGTGCTGCCACTGCTCGGCCTCTGCTCTGCTCTCCTGCAGTCTTGCAGCTATGCCATCGTCTCACACCCAGAGCACTGGGTGGAGCTCTTTTATATAGAGTCAATAGCAATTTATTGCCCACACATGTGCAGTGAGCTAGTCCACCAGGGCCAGGTGAGAATCCTGGCCCCAGGAACTCTCATTTTATCCACACTAGGGTCTACCTGACCTGGCTCTAGTCTGGAATTTATGTTCTGTAAATTCCCATAGTGTTTTCTTGTTTGGGTTTCAGGCTCAGTGCTTTCCAGAGCCACCTTTCCCAAATACCTTATTAAGTATTATCCCTTACTATTGTTAAACAAAACAACTTCAGCTGAGTAAATTTGGAGCTCTACTTGACTTTATTAAATAAGTCATGAATTGGATAGCATCTCATCTAACACATAGAGAGGAGCTCCAAAGGGCTATAGGAAGGAAAGATTTTTAAAGGCAAAAAGAAATAAGTTACTTGTAAGGAGTGCATTGTTCAGGAAAGGTTGCCCTGCTAAGGGGGAAGGGTCTTGGAAGGGATTACCTCAAGGAAATTCCAGTTTGACTGTTTGAAGGTAACATTCATGAGGAATTGAAACTAAAGTGAGGTTAGATATTAAATCTTAGTTTATGGGGGCCAAACTTAATGTGTCCCATTATGGGCCTGTGATTTTTTTTTTAACAATTCTCTCCCTTCTTCCAGACTGTCAGCTTCACTGAGAGATGTGATAAAAATTTAAAGCATCAGCACCTTTCTTACCTACCACTGTGTGATTCCCACAGCTTTAACAAAAGCTTTGTTTAGTATTCATAGGTTATAACGTTTTGTTTAATCTCTTTCATACTTACAGGTTATGACACAGTTTTTAAGTTGGTTGCCCTCATCATTCATTTTCTGGTGTTTCAGTGTCAGGGGGATCATTTGCTTGATGGTTGGTGGCTGCAAACATGTATTTCATGCACCTGAGAGAATACAATGCACCAAGGAAATTTTTATTATTATTTTAAGCAAGATAATTCCAAATGTTTGCAGTGCATATTGGAGCCATGGTCCCCAAGACCCAAACCAATCAAAAAAATCTAAAAAGACCTCAAAGGAGTCACCTTTTTAAGCTAAGCAACTTGTTCTGTGATCTTATGTAATTGAGTTTCAACTTCCCCAGAAGTGTTAATACACATACAGTAGGTGGTGTCGGTCACAGCACAAACACCAACTGCTTTGCTCAGCTAAAAGATAATCAAGAGCTATTCTATTTTCAAAAACAACTTTGGCTAGAGAGTCTAAGGAACTTTGTTTGGCATTTACTACTTAGCAACAGATTCTGCATATCTTTAAGAGTTAAGGAGAAGTTTCTGATGAAATTTCTATTTACATTTATTCCTGGCCAGAGGCACAGTGAGAAAACTTAAGAGGCATTGCCCAGCCATGCACAGCTATCCAGGCATTCATAGAGCCAAGGAGAATGATTGCCATCACAAAGATAAACCATGTGTGAGTGCAAGCTAGTTTCAGTAATGTGGCACTATTGGCAGACAGATAGGGGTTTTGATGACAAACCCAGAAGTCTGAAAGGCAAAGTTTATCCCCCCTCTGCGCTTAACAATGGCTTGGGAGATACAACTTCATTATCTTTTCAGGCCAGTGTAAGATAAAGGAAAAAGAGAAGAGGGAAGGGTTTCCTATTTATTTAAAGTAAGAAATCTTGATCCAGCATCTTGGAAGGAAGCAGTCTATCTCAAAATCAGCTACTTTTCTTTCTATTCAATTTGATTTGGTGGTCTCTAGTGTTTGTACAGGACCAGAAGACAGGTGGAGCCTTTTTTAGCTGCAAAGCTCATATCCAAAGTTTAATTCCTTGAAGTTTGGCTGCCTTCTGGGTAGTGAAGAGGACCTGATATAGCCCCTTCCAAGCAGATTCAGGAGCAGTATTTGTTTCAGAGTTTCTGAATTCTGGAGGGAACAGGTAGGGAAAAAAAAAAGATAAATGTTTCAATTTTGTTTACAAAAGAATACTTTATCAAATTTCTATAAGTCATAGTTAGCTTAAGGGAAAAAGTTTTCTTCAATCTGGAAAAACAAAACATTTAAACAATTGGCATGTTTCAAACAAAAAAAAACCCCAAAATTATAATAATCATCCTTAGTTCAGTCATCTGCAATTACAATCTTGTTTTTCTTGAACACAGTTTCTCTACCAGTTCCACAAATTCTTATCCAGTTCAGTTTTATGATAAGATTTTAACAGTATCAGAAAACTGTATTCTAGAGTCTTTTTTATGAATCTCCTTGAAGTTGAAGCATTTTTGTAGGATCACTTTTATAGAAGCATCTGAATAAAATTATAACTGTATGTAAATGATAAACAGATTTTTAAAAGGCCATGATTAAAGATCTAATTAGAGTTCATTATAATGCAGCAGTGGACAAGGAAATTTGGTTATTTTATGATATGTAACACAAGATTTTATCAGGACACATCAAATATCTAGGAGTTTTATACAATATCTAGAACATTTATTATAATAACATATATCTACACATATATAATCAAAAGATAGTTTAGCATCAATTATTTAATAATGCTTCCCATGTAATTTAACATACCAAATAAATAAGCCTAATTAGTTTAATGTCTATCTTTTATGAGGAGAAAAACATCCTTGGATGTTCCAAGGATCATCTAGAAAATCTCAGAGTTAACTATAGTTAAATGAAGGACTTTATTTAGAATTTGGCTTTTGAAAGTTTGTCAAAAACATCAAAAGTTTTAAGATTTAATTAAATAGGATCACAGATCATTGTAAAACAATAGTTATCTATTTAGCCAAAGTGACACTAAGAGATTTCAAAGACATATACAGAATGTTACATAATTGTGAACAAAATTTAGCTCTTGACTCAGTTTTCTTGAAAAATCAAATACCTGATGATAATGATAACCTGAAGTACAGAAAATTACTTTGGTAAAACATAAAATCCTTGTTTTCTTCTTTTTAAGACAGATAACCTTAAAAGATAAAATGCCTTTTGCAATCTGTTACCAAGAGCAGACCAACAGTTCAAGGAAACTTTGTTCTCTTAACAAAAAGAAAAGCACATTTTAATTTTGCATGAGTATAGTTTGATATTATAACTTATTTTTTAAATAAATTTACTTTGCCAGTTTAACTCTGGATAGAGGATATCCTGGGGCAAAATACCTCTAAAACCAAAATCAGTCAAAGGGAGAAATAAAGTTTAAAACCTGTTTATTGCTTACAAACTGTAGTCTGGGGCCTGTCTCTCTATTGCTTGGGCAGAAGCAAGTAAAGCCTCCCCCCAACCTCTCAAGTTCAGATAAGCCCTGGGTTGCCAAGGTAATTACCCACTGACATGGAGATGAACTACTTCTCTCCAACCCTTAGAAACACCTGTTGATATGGAGGTGCACCAAAGTCAGGCGAGAGATTCTGGAAATACTACAATTTTATCCACACCATACATTAAAATTCCTTTCCCAAGATTCATTTTTCATAAACCTTCCACAACTTACTTTCTATATTTATATTTTGTCCTATGTTTTTCCTTTTTAAATAGCCAGCCTCACTTTAGGAAAAAATTGCTTTCTTTTTTCTCATAAAAATGCCTTTGTATTCCTTACACCTCCTTTTACCCAAGTCACATATTCTACTTTTTTATTTTTGCATACATAGATGTTTCCCTAATTTTTTCAAGTAGCTTTATTCACATATATTAATTAGAACTTTAAACCCTTAGAAATTGAATTTCTGGTGGAAACTAAGAAGTAAGAAATTGTGAACTGTGTTTCCATCCCTGGCAAGTTCACTCTGATTTCGGTGAGACGAAAAAATGAAAATGGAATGTTTTAGGGTAAAAAGGGGCTTATACCAATCTTTATTCTCATGGTGGCAGGTCCAGTGCTAGAATTCCATCTGCCTCCATTTCAGCCTCTACTCCAGGAGCTGCCTCCACTCCAAGCTCTGTCCTCATCTCTAGCCTCTGCTCTCCACCTCTCCTGCTTCCCTCTCTTGGTCTCTTTTCATTCTGCTCTTAGCACTGGGGGAACTCTTTTTATAGCAATACAAGCATTCATGGGTTATCGCCAATGGGTATACACATATGCACCTGCACAGCATGCTAAGTATTACATCATTGAAAGTATAAAATGAGTATATTAGGTTAGGATCAGCTGAGGATCCTGGCCATGGAACTTCCATTTTCCCTACTTACACCAGCATTCTTTGTATTGGTGATTTTATGAAGACATTTTTATAATTTTTACAAAGATGTTATCTTTGTAGTATAATATTTCAATGTGGTAAAGACAGTTTGATAACAGATCCAAATTTATCTTTAATTTCTCTGTAATAAAGAAGCCAAAAATAAATGAATCAGTGTTTGATATTTGATGCTTCATTGTTTTATCTTATTTGGAAATGATCTAGATATTCAATGAATTTAACTTGTCACTGAATTTAGCAAAACGTTAAGGTTTCAAGTTACTGAAAAAAAAGTTGGAAAAATATTTAGAAAATTTACCTAAAAACTGTTTATCTTATTTTATATCTATTCAGTTTACTTGTTCTTAACAATTACATTTAAATTCTTTAACAGCAATAACATCAACTTATTTTACTATAAATAAACCAAGGCAGAATAAAAGTTTTAACTGTCATGCTGATAATTCTAAGACTTGTCTATTTCAATTAAACCAACAAATTTCAACTAGCTTTTATTTGTTGAAAATTAATCCTAGATCTTGGAAAACATTTGGGTTAGTTTTTATATTTCTAAGAGTTTTAGAATAGCCAATCCTTACAAGTGCTTGCTTTTAAACCAATTAAATAGAGCTCTTTCAGTAGTTAATTTTGGCAATACCATGCAGAGATAAAAAATATACAACACAACACTCACTGTAAGTCCGGGGGAAAAATATGTTCCCAGCCCAGGGCAAATTACCTTTGAAGATGAAATCAGTCAAAGGAGAAATAAAGTGGGAGAAACCCATTTATTGCTTACAAGCAGTCATCCACTTCTTTTCACCCTTGTCTCTCATGGCACTGCTGCAGAAAAAGGGGCCCCACCAAACCTCTCCAGTCCAGATATTCCCTCACTTCCCCTACCCTTGTAATCACCTATTAATACCTCTCTCCACCCATTGGAAACACCTATTGATATGGAGATACACTAAGACCAGGTGAGAGATTCTGGAAATATTGCAATTTTACTCACACTCACTCACACACACACACACACAGACATACATGAACAGGTACAAATTGAGACTTATAGTCACTAATATATGTGGAGAAAACACTTAAGATTTGTGTTTGTCTTAGGGAGGCTGTGGTCTGAGCAAGAGAGCCCTTTTAGCCATTTGTATTTTTGAAAAGCCTCTTTCTCGCTCTCTTTTTCCCTCAAATCTCAAGCAATTGTGGGGTTTGTTTACATTTAAAAGACATGATAAGATTTATAGCTTCAAGTGACAGGAAAAGAATGCAAGTTTCTCCAAGAAGGACTTTGTTTTTCAAAGTCCACTAATTTACAAGCCTTTTGAGATAAACAAAGGAAGTTAGGGGATTGGAAAAGGAATAGGTGAAGTTTGAATTGCCTCAGTTTTCCCTTGGCTACTTAAGGGAATTACATAGCAGTTTACCAGAAAACACCTCAAAGTCTCACAACTCTGGGAGGGGCTTTTAATGGTCCTCCTTTAAAAGTGGATGTGGGGGAATCTGTTTAAGGTCAATAACTTGGCAGATTTTTGTTTGTGGTTGTATAAAATCAATTCAGACAGAAAATAACTCAGATGAATATTCAAATAAGAGAAGCAGTAAAAAGTTCATTAGTCCTAGCCTTTTGTATGAGGTCCTTCTTTGTGTGTGTGCATGTTTAATCATCATTTTGCAACAAAACTTTCAATGAAAATATGTTTGGAATTTTGATGGCTTTGATTTTAAGTGCACTTTTAAAATGATCTTATCTAAGTGAAATGTTCCTCATAATGGCCTTGTATTTTTAGGTTGTTTGTAGCAAAATTTTGCCATTTCTGTAGACATTCACAGCTTCTAGGACCACAGTTCTAGTACCACACAAATAAGCATGTGTTCTGGAAGGTGGAGTGCTTACATCTTTAAAATTTAAAGATGCCACTAGGTAAAATTTTGGGTCTTTCAAGGCTGACCTAATATCTAAAAGGGATGTGCCAATGGGTTGGAGATTATGGTAGTTTTACCCCACCACATGGAAATTTTCTTGAGGTTGGCAGGTGACCTAGTGTCAATATAATAACCTATTCTATGATCAACTTATCATAACACACAAGTCTTTAAGTTAGGTGGTGTTCCCTCTCATAACTCTCATATGTCCACTAATGTTTGTGGCTTGAAATCTGCAGTAGCGATAGCCTTTATTGTACAACAAGACAAACATGCACCTCAACGCATCAGCAGTAACGAAAAGAAGTCACTGTAAACTGGGCAAGAGAAAGCCATGCCTACCACCAGCAATTCCCATTGTGGACCAAATCAGCAGACTCCAGTAAATGAAACTGAATTGGAAGTGGGGAAGCAACTAAACCAATAAACCCCAGCAAATAGGGACTGTGGGCTGGATGTAGGGTAGGACTTCCAAACGACTACAGACTTGCAGACTGAACCAAGGGCTAAGGACCAGCTCTCTGTTAGAGACTCTTGTCAGTCTATACTGACCTATTAACCATGGACTGAAAAACCAATTAGATGAGGAGCTGGAATGCAAAATTGCAAAGCTCAACCAAGAGGACCTCACCAATGGCCTCAGAAAATGGTTAGAAAGACAGTTAACTCAGAGGGGTTAATAGAGCATCATGCCTGTTCCTCTTGTCCCCATATGCCATCAGTATTTTACTTTGAATCCCCATCAGGGCCACCAAATCTGTAAAAAAAAGAAATTCAGCCAAGTAAATTTGAAGATCTAATTGACTTTATCAGATAATTTATGAGTTGGGCAGCATCCCATCTAGCAAGTAGGGAGGAGCCTCAGTCGGCTATAGGAAAGACAGGTTTTTAAAGACCAAGAGAACATAGAAGAAAGAAAGGAATTAGCAAGGAATGCATTGTTTAGACAAGATTGTCCTCCTAAAGGGGAAGGGTCTCCAAGGGGATTACCTCCAGAAAATTCCAGTTTGGCTGATTTAAAATTACATGCCTGAGGGGGTAGAAGTTACAGTTAGGTTAAATATTAAATCTTGGTTTAAGGGGCCCTAACTTTAAGTTGATAGGTTTATAGGCTTATGATTTTTTTTAACAGTATTTTACATTATAGCATCCTATTCATTTCCTTTTAGCACATATTATGGTCTATATTGTTTTATTTATTTTCATTTGTTTCTCTGTTTACTTTTTTCAATTTACTCATTTTCATGTTTATATTATGGTTTCGTTCCTCTCAGGTTATTTCAAAAGGGTGGGACTTTATCTCTTTTGTAAATCACCATGTACTCAGTTTGTAAGGAGGGTGGGAGAACAAATGAGAGGACACTGATTGTGTGTCCTTAGTTAAATAGAGACCTCCCCCTATGTATGTGAAGAGACAATGGTATAGACATTGTGTTCTGTAGTTATAGCTGCCAAATGTAAATCTGCCTAACCATTTATAGTTTTTCTCAATTCATATTTTATAACACTATACTTTTTTGCACCATTGTGGTACAGTTTGGAGCATGGACTAGTAATGTCACTTCATGTAAAATTAAAAGTTTTTTGGCAAAATTCTATTAGCGAAGGAGCAGCAGAACACACATGATTTTCCAGGCTCTCATTGTTCTGTAAGAGAGTTGTTCACAAACTGGGCCTACCTGGAGTGGATAAACCATGGCAAACTTTCCAGAGGACACAGCCTCCATTATCCTGTATGTATTTACAGGAGAAGAGGAACAGGAAACCACTGTATAGGAATGGAAGCCCTCTGGTTTAACTTCATAATGGAAGGATGCTCCAGAATAACTCAGATATGCAGAACCAGTCTTACTCTGTTATCAAAGAGGGAAGTAATAAGCATCTAGAACAATTGGATTTGTCCTTTTTCAACTATGATGGGCCTATTTTCTTTGTGAGTGTGCATATCCACTCCTATATGCATCTACTCAAGTATTTGAACATTGTATGCCTTATAATAATAACACAAAATGTGAATCTAAATATGGAGTGGGCATTTCATAAAGACTTAACTGAAAAACTGACACATTAAAAAAGATGATACTTTATTTAAAAGTTTTGAAAATGTTGCCTAGGATACACACCCATACCCCCACACACGCACACACCCACACACACACACCCAGGACTGGAAAGTTTTTTAAAAATGTTACTGAGTGTTTCAAATGTAGCTTTCTGTTTACTAAGTAATTTAAATCCTTGATGTGGAATGAGATGAATTATGCAGACTGATATGTTTGCAATGTAATGCTAATTTTAGAATTCTGAATATTAAAGTTTACTTATCCTCCAGTATCACTACAAGATTATCAAAGTGCACATGCTTTTTGGTTGGTTTCTAGATAACAGTTAATAGTAATGGGTATATTTCATTTTGTATATATTATCTACCCTTAAAAGGCACTGTTTTACAGTATAGTTCTAAGACTAAACTATGACCCAGATGACTAAAGATCATTTTAGTTTATAGGTGACAATTATTGAACCCTAATTAAGTGAAGGAATCATTCCCATAATGTAATCTTCTCAACAGTCTTACGGCAGGCACTGTTATCATCGCTATTTTGCTGCTGAAGTGAGGCAGGAAATGATTAAACCTGTCGACGTTACAGCTGTGAACAAGTGAACATTACCTCTGCAGAGCTGCACATTTTTAAAATTTTTTTTTAGTTTATTTTGATATCATTAATCTACAATTAAATGAGTAATATTATGGTGATTACACTACCCCCTTCATCAGGTTCCCCTCCCCAACCCCATTGCAGTCACTGTCCATCAGCGCAGTGAGATGCCATAGAGTCACTACTTGTCCTCTCTGGGTTGTACAGCCCTCCCCATGCCCCCAGAACATTACATCCGCTAATCGTAATGCCCCTTCTTCCCCCTTGCCCCCTCCCTTCCCACCCATCCTCCCCAGTCCCTTTCCCTTTGGTACCTATTAGTCCGTTCTTGGGTTCTGTGAGTCTCCTGCTGTTTTGTTCCTTCAGTTTTTTTTTTTTCCTTAGTTCTTATACTCCACATATGAGTGAAATCATTTGGTACTTGTCTTTTTTAGCTTGGCTTATTTCACTGAGCATAATACCCTCTAGCTCCATCCATGTTGTTGCAAATGGTAGGATTTGTTTTCTTCTTATGGCTGAATAATATTCCATTGTGTATATGTACCACATCTTCTTTATCCATTCATCTACTGATGGACACTTAGGTTGCTTCCATGTCTTGGCTATGGTAAATAGTGCTACGATAAACATAGGGGTGCATATCTCTTTATCAAACTGGGCTGCTGCATTCCTAGCGTAAATTCCTAGGAGTGGAATTCCTAGGTCAAATGGTATTTCTATTTTGAGTTTTTTGAGGAACCTCCATACTGCTTTCCACAATGGTTGAACTAATTTGCATTCCCACCAGCAGTGCAGGAGGGTTCCCTTTTCTCCACATCCTCGCCAACATTTGTTGTTGTTTGTGTTTTGGATGTTGGCCATCCTCACTGGTGTGAGGTGATATCTCATTGTGGTTTTAATCTGCATTTCTCTGATGATTAGCGATGTGGAGCATCTTTTCATGTGCCTGTTGGCCATCTGAATTTCTTCTTTGGAGAAGTGTCTATTCATGTCCTTTGCCCATTTCTTAAATGGATTATTTGCTTTTTGTTTGTTGAGGTGCGTGAGTTCTTTATATATTTTGGATGTCAACCCCTTATCTGATACGTCATTTATGAATATATTCTCCCATACTGTAGGATGTCTTTTTGTTCTACTGATGGTGTCCTTTGCTGTACAGAAGCTTTTCAGCTTGATATAGTCCCACTTGTTCATTTTTGCTTTTGTTTCCCTTGCCTGGGGAGATATGTTCATGAAGAAGTCACTCATGTTTATGTCCAAGAGATTTTTGCCTATATTTTTTTCTAAGAATTTTATAGTTTCATGACTTACATTCAGGTCTTTGATCCACCTTGAGTTTACCTTTGTGTATGGGGTTAGACAGTAGTCCAGTTTCATTCTCTTACATGTAGCTGTCCAGTTTTTCCAACACCAGCTGCTGAAGAGGCCGTCATCTCCCCAATGTATATCCAAGGCTCCCTTATCAAATATTAATTGACTGTATGTGTTTGGGTTGATGTTTGGATTTTCTATTCTATTCTACTGATCTGTGGGTCTGTTTTTGTGCCAATACCAAATTGTCTTGATTACTGTGGCTTTGTAGTAGAGCTTGAAGTCAGGGAGCATCATTCCCCATGTTTTATTCCTCCTTCTCAGGATTGCTTTGGCTATTCGGGGTCTTTTGTGGTGCCACATGAATTTTAGAATTATTTTCTGGAGTTCATTGAAGAAAGCTGTTCGTAGTTTGATAGGGATTGCGTTGAATCTGTAGATTGCTTTGGGTAGTATAGCCATTTTGGCAATATTTATTCTTCCTAGCCAAGAGCATGGGATGCATTTCCATTTGTTCGTGTCCTCTTTAATTTCTCTTAGGAATGTCTTGTAGTTTTCAGGGTACAGGTGTTTCACTTCCTTCGTTAGGTTTATTCCTAGGTATTTTATTCTTTTTGATGCAGTTGTGAATGGAGTTGTTTTTCTGATTTCTCTTTCTGTTAGTTTATCGTTAGTGTATAGGAAAGCAACAGATTTCTGTGTGTTAATTTTGTATCCTGCAACTTTGCTGAATTCAGATATTAGTTCTAGTAGTTTTGGAGTGGAGTCTTTAGGGTTTTTTATGTACAATATCATGTCATCTGCAAATAGTGACAATTTGACTTCTTCTTTACCAATCTGGATGCCTTGTGTGTCTTTGTTTTGTCTTATTGCCGTGGCTAGGACCTCCAGTACTATGTTGAATAACAGTGGAGAGAGTGGGCATCCCTGTCTTGTTCCCGATCTTAGATGAAAAGCTTTCAGCTTCTCGCCATTAAGTATGATGTTAGCTGTGGGTTTGTCATATGTGGCCTTTATGATGTTGAGGTACTTGCCCTCTATACCCATTTTGTTGAGAGTTTTAATCATGAATGGATGCTGAATTTTGTCAAATGCTTTTTCAGCATCTATGGAGATGATCATGTCGTTTCTGTTCTTCTTTTTATTGATGTGGTGGATGATGTTGATGGATTTTTGAATGTTGTACCATCCTTGCATCCCTGGGATGAATCCCACTTGATCATGGTGTATGATTCTCTTGATGTATTTTTGAATTCGGTTTGCTAATATTTTGTTGAGTATTTTTGCATCTACGTTCCTCAGGCATATTGGTCTATAGTTTTCTTTTTTGGTTAGGTCTTTGCCTGGTTTTGGTATCAGAGTGATGCTGGCTTCATAGAATGAGTTTGGAAGTATTCCCTCCTCTTCTAGTTTTTGGAAAACTTTAAGGAGAATGGGTGTTATTTCTTCTCTATATGTCTGGTAGAACTTAGAGGTGAATCCTTCTGGTCCGGGGGTTTTGTTCTTGGGTAGTTTTTTGATTACTGCTTCTATTTCGTTGCTGGTGATTGGTCTGTTTAGTTTTTCTGTTTCTTGTTTGGTCAGTCTTGGAAGGTTGTATTTTTCTAAAAAGTTTTCCATTTCTTCTAGGTTTTCCAGCTTGTTAGCATATAGATTCTCATAATATTCTCTTATAATTCTTTGTATTTCTGTGGCATCCGTCGTGACTTTTCCTTTCTCATTTCTGGTTCTGTTTATATGTGTAGTTTCTCTTTTTCTCCTAATGAGTCTGGGTAGGGGTTTATCTATTTTGTTTATTTTTTCAAAGAACCAGCTCTTGGTTTCATTGATTTTTTCTATTGTTTTGTTCTTCTCAGTTTTATTTATTTCTTCTCTGATCTTTATTATGTCCCTCCTTCTGGTGACTTTGGGTCTCATTTGTTGTTCTTTTTCCCATTTCAGTAATTGTGCCTTTAGACTATTCATTTGGGAATGTTCTTCCTTCTTTAGATAAGCCTGGATTGCAATATACTTTCCTCTTAGAGCTACCTTTGCTGCATCCCACAGAAGCTGTAGCTTTGTGTTGTTGTTGTCATTTGTCTCCATATATTGTTTGATTTCTGTTTTAATTTGGTCGTTGATCCATTAATTATTTAGGAGCATGTTGTTGAGCCTCCATGTATTTGTGAGACTTTTTGTTTTCTTTCTAAAGGTTAATTCTAGTTTAATACCTTTATGATCCGAGAAGTTGGTTGGTAGAATTTCAATATTTTCGATTTTACTGAGGTTCTTTTTGTGGCCTAGTATGTGGTCTATTCTGGAAAATGTTCCATGTTCCCTTGAGAAGAATGTGTATCCCGTTGCTTTTGGGTGTAGAGTTCTGTAGATGTCTGTTAGGTCCATCTGTTCTAGTGTGTTGTTCAGTGCCTCTCTGTCTTTACTTATTTTCTGTCTGGTTGATCTGTCCTCTGGAGTGAGTGGTGTGTTGAATTCTCCTAAGATGAATGCATTGCTGTCTATTTCCTCCTTTAATTCTGTTAGTATTTGTTTCACAAATGCCGGCGCCCCTGTGTTGGGTGCATATGTATTTAAAATGGTTGTATCTTCTTGTTGGACTGACCCCTTTATCATTATGTAATGTCCTTCTTTATCTCTTGCTACTTTCTTCGTTTTGAAGTCTATTTTGTCTGATACAAGTACTGCAACACCTGCTTTTTCTCCTTGTTATTTGCATGAAATATCTTTTTCCATCCCTTCACTTTTAATCTGGGGATATCTTTGCGTTTGAGGTGAGTTTCTTGTAGGCAGCATATAGATGGGTCTTGCTTTTTTATCCATTCTGTTACTCTGTGTCTTTTGATTGGTGCATTCAGTCCATTTACGTTTAGGGTGATTATTGAAAGATATGTACTTATTGCCATTGCTGGCTTTAAATTCGTGTACCAAAGGTTCAAGGGTTGCTTCTTTACTATCTAACAATCTAACTTAAGTTTCTTGTTAAGTTATTGTAAGCACAGTCTGATGTTTCTTTATTTCTCTCCCTTCTTATTCCTTCTCCTCCATTCTTTATATACTAGGTGTTTTATTCTTTGCCTTTAGTTAGTTTTGGATGGTCTGCTTTCTTTGCTATGATTTTATTTTCTCTGGTGACATCTTTTTAGCCTTAGGAGTGCTTCCCTCTAGAGCAGTTCCTTTAAGATGTCCTGTAGAGGTGGTTTATGGGAGGCAATTCTCTCAGCTTTTGCTTGTCTGGAAATTGTTTAATCCTGCCGTCATATTTAAATGATAATCGTGCTGGATACAGTATTCCTGGTTTGAGGCCCTTCTGTTTCATTGTGTTAGATATATCATGCCATTCTCTTCTAGCCTGTAAGGTTTCTGTTGAGAAATCTGATGTTAGTCTGAAGGGTTTTCCTTTGAACGTGATCTTTTTTCTTTCTCTAGCTGCCTTTAATACTGTGTCCTTATCTTTGATCTTTTGCCATTTTAATTATTATGTGTCTTGGTGTTGTCTTCCTGGGGTCCCTTGTGTTAGGAGATCTGTGGGCTTCCATGGACTGAGAGACTATTTCCTTCCCCAGCATGGGGAAGTTTTCAGGAATTATTTCATCAAAGACACTTTCTATCCCATTTTCTCTCTCTTCTTCCTCAGTACTCCTATAATGCGAATATTGTTCCTTTTGTATTGGTCACACAGTTCTCTTAATATTCTTTCATTCCTAGAGATCCTTTTATCTCTCTCTGCCTCAGCTGCTCTGTATTCCTGTTCTCTGATTTCTATTGCATTTACAGTGTCTTGCATCTCGTCCAGTCTGCTGCTGAGCCCGTCAATGGCTTGTCTCATTTCTGCATTGTCTTTCCTGACTTCCCTCACTTCCTCCCTTAGCTCTTGCATATTTCTCTGAAGATCCAGCAGCATGGTTATGCCTTTTATTCTGACTTCTTTTTCAGGAAGATGCTGCACTTCCATCTCTTCAGATTCCTTCTCAGAGGGGCTTTGAATCTTGGTGATCTTTGTCTGTATCATATTCTTCTTTCTTGTCATGTTGGCAGGAGTGGTCCCTGGTAGGTGCCACGTATGTCAGCTGGGGTCTTTAAGGTTTAAAAAGAAAAGAGAAAAAAAAGCACCACCAAAAAAAACAAGGAAGCAAAAAAAAAAAAAGGAAGAAAGAGATAGAATAGAGAAAGAAATGAAAGAAAAGAAAGGTGAAAAAAGAAAAAAAAGGGCAAGAAATAAAACAAACCAAAAAAAAAAAAAGCAGGAAATAACACAAACGAGAAAAAAAAGCCCACCTAGAGTGGAAACTCTCCGCGTGCTGTAGGTGTCGCTGTTGCTCCACTAATTCACAGCTGCAGCTGCGCTGCTTTTTTTGTAGGTAGGAATGAATGGGACGCTGTTGTTTTCTGTATAAAGTTCCAGCGTGGTTGCTCCCTTCTTTCTGTCACTAGCGAAGGGGACCGAAGTTCCCCAGGACTTCCAGCCTGCAGGGCTGAGCCCGCCGGGGCACTGGTGTTCCCTCGCTGGGCCCCCCGCCTCTCCGAGACTGCTACAAATGGTGCGCGCTTTTCTTTTGTCCCTGGGCGCTGGCTGCACTAGCAAAGGGGACCGAAGTTCCCCAGGACTTCCAGCCTGCAGGGCTGAGCCTGCCGGGGTGATGTTGTTCCCTCGCTGGGCCCCCCGCCTCTCCGAGACCGCTACAAATGGTGCGTGCTTTTCTCTTGTTCCTGGGCGCTGGCTGCACAGTCCTGGCGCCTTCCCGGCTCAAAACCTGCACCTTCTGCCTCTCCAATGTCTTATGCACCGCGCGATGTGTGTCAGTGCTTCCGGTGCTCCGGCGCAGACCACCGGGGGTGGTTATTTCACGGACCTGCTCTTCCACTCCCTCCTGGCTCCGAATCCTCTCCTCCCGCCAGCGTGCTGGGCTGGGTGAGTGTTCGGGTTCCGCCGGGTCGCGGCTCTGTATCTTACAGGCCTCGCGGTGTGCTGAGTCCTCCCAGGTGTGGCTGCACGCTGTGCACATTCCTGTGTGCTCTGATTTCTCTTTTAGGAATAGTTGTATTTGCTGTGTTTTCATAGATTTGTATAGTTTTGGGAGGAGATTTCTGCTGCCCTGCTCACACCGCCATCTTCCCAGAAGTCCTGCACATTTTTTTTTAAGTAAACTTTTCTTTTTAGGAATGGAGAGGAGGTTGTGGTGAAGGCAATGCACATATATTTTTTAAATGGATAAAACTATAGACATAATCTTGCAAACAGATAATCATATGAGCTTGAAGCATTACTTTTATTACAGCATTACTTTTAGAGTGAGAAGTTTTACAGTGAAGTGTTATAGAAGACTCTAGAGATGTTAAGAAGAGTAAGGATAATCCATGAGTATCCATGATAGATATTTTGGGTAAAGAAAAAAAATTATAAAACAACATGCAGTATGATCTTATTTTGAAAGAAAATACATATAATATACTAGATGTATATAGAAGTATCTGGAACATATGCATTATGTAAAAGTATTCTGAATGATATACACTAGTGATTAAACATGAGAAATGAGAGCTGGAGGAACATGTTGGTTGCAATATTGTGATATGTAAGAAATATGTATTTGGTCCTGTTTCTCAATCCCTGGCTCACAGCTCTTAAAACACTTGGAATTTCCTAACTGTTGAGAGTGATAAAGGTGTCTTTAACTATGCTAATGAGATGGTTTTGGAAAGCACTGGTGGCTGCCTCTCAATGAGCTGCCTCCTCTTTAGGGGACTGGAGCTTTCAGCCCCACCCCTCCACTTCCAGAAGGAGTGAGGGGCTGCAGATTGAAGGAATCAACAATGTCTTGTGATTTAATAAAGTATGCCTGGGCAATCAAGCCTCCTTAAAAACAAAAAGGGTGGTGTTCAGTGGGCTTCCAGTTTAATAAACACATGGTGCTACAGGGATAATGGTACACTCTGAGACTCTGCCCCTTTCTCCAGGCTTTGCCCTATGAATTTCTTCCATCTGGCTGTTCCTGAGTTATATCCTTATATATATATATATAATATATATATATAATGAACTGGTGTTTTAATATCCTTATATATATATTATATATATATTATATATATATATAATGAACTGGTGTTATAATATCCTTATATATATATTATATATATATATTATATATATAATATATATATATATATATATATAAAATGAACTGGTGTTTTAATAAGTAAAATGTTTCTCTCAATTCTGAGAGCTGCCCTAGCAAGTCAGTCTGACCTGAGGAGGGGGTCCAAGAAGGCTCTGATTTACACTCAGCTGGTCAGAATTACAGGTAACAACCTGGACTTGTAACTGGTGCCAGAAGTCCAAAGAGGTCATGGGAATTTCCAATTCGCAGTTTATCAGTCTGAAGCCCAGGTAACAAACTGAGCTTCTGACTAATGTCAGAAGTAAAGTTGGAGGGAACCGTCTTATGGGACTGAACCCTTAACCTGTGGAATCTGATGCTGTCTCTGGGTAGATAGTGTCAGACTTGAACTGTATTCTCAGATACCCTACTGGTGTCTGGGAATTGTTTGTTACTGTGGGTGGGAACCCCACCTCTCATGTTGGAAATTGATCTCAGAACACCAAAAAGAATGGCAATATCACTTTCTAATATTTAATCTCCTATTTTAATGAATCACTTTTGCTAGGCATTATTGTTTTTAAATTAAAGAAGTGAAGTGCCTTGTTTGGAATATTTAAATTAAGAAAAATAAATGCTGATACCTGACTTTGTTTTTGAATTTCTAAGCAAAATATGTCCATTGTTTAAGTAACTTGAAGTTTAACACACAAAATCTGCATATAACCAAGGGTCCTCATGATATTCATTGACCAGTTTCATGATACTCTCTTCTCTCAGGACTTCACATTAGTAGTAATATTGATAATGAGTTTATTTCTGAAGTAGTCACACCTTTTTCTTATCTTAACTCAAATAGAAAATAATAATGAATTAGGAAATTGTAAGCTTGTGTCCAAATTCTATTACTGTGATAGCAGATTAACCATACTGAATCTTTCCATTTCTAAGATCAGTAGTATAACATGGCAAATTATAGTAATATATATTATAGATTATATATAGTAGTATATTTATAGTAATTACAGTAGTATACAGATAGTAGTATAATATGGCAAATTCCCATTTTAATCAAATTGCTTTTAAAAGAAGATATCAATTTTTATGGTATGAAAGTGCTTGTGGTGATTTGTAATATCGAATTTGCCTAACTCTAGGCTAAATTCCCAGTGCCTCAGCAAATATTTGCATGTGACAGTGTGCTTGAAAACCCACTGTGCTTTGATTGAGTAGTATTTGAATTTAGTGTGTAGATTCTTTTTAATATCAAGTAGACCTAATTGCAGTCCTTCTTCTGAGACTGAATTTCTCATGTTGCAGAGTCTCCTTTTCCTCATCAGCAAAATAGTAATAATACTACTGCCCCAATAGGATTGTTTTAAGAATTAAACTGAGTTATATATCATAATATCAGTATAGATTCAATGCATGGTAAATTTATATAAATATTAATTCCCTTCACTGACCCCATCCTCCTTGATGAAAAGCTAAGTCAGGAAACCTGCACTAATTTCATTCATCTGGAATGTATATATCTTTCTCCCTTGACTCATATTCTAGAACTCATGGCTTTTCATAATCAAGAATCATAATTGATGCCAAAAAATAGCTCCCCCAGAGGAACAGAAAATTGGTGCACATCAGAGCTATAAAACAACTTTGTAGGATTTTATTCAAAGAACTTCAGTTCAAATCCTGAATTGACTGAATAGCTTTTACTCTCACTTTTTCATTTGCAAAATAGGTTTGAAAGTAATTAGCCCACTTAACCAACAGGGCAGTGGTACAATCTATTAGTTAAGATGGTGGATTATGGAGCTGAATTGCTCAGAGTCCAAATCCTGGAACCTCCAGCTGTGTGACCTTGGGCAAATTCCTTAAACTCTGAGTGAATTTACTTCTCTGTCAGATATAGATAATAATAGTACCTTTCCCATAGATAATATTGTGGGGTTAATGATAAGATAATATGCAGGAAGTACTTTATGTTTAACAATCACTATATATGTTTGCCCTTTTAATAACTGTTTTTGTTATTATCAGACTGTCTTGAGGATTACATGAAAACATATGCCCATTATAATATATTTATGATATAAGGTATAGCTTCATGTCATAAATTTTGGATGCAATTTTTATGCTATATCCTTGCTCATAAGCATTACATAAACTCAAGTAAAGCCCGGAAAATGAGAGGTTTTGTGCACTGTGAAGGAAAAAATTTTTTCTCAAATAATCACATTGAAACAAATATTATTTTAAATTGTTGAAATCATACCTATTCCAGGTAAGTTACTACAAATTCCTTGGACAGAAAATATTTCTGTGAATTCTCTGGCAATGGAGTGAAAAATAATAAATATGTGACATAAGTATTTCATATTTATTTAAGCCTATTACAAAGGGAAAAGTTATTTTTTAATAACCGTATTTCATTAATATATAAAGTTAGCAATAATTTCTATTTCCTTTATGTTTTATATAATAGGAGCAACATCAGTTTTCAGAAGTTTTAATAATTAGTAAACCTAATATGCCAAGATGAAGTATGAACAATTACAAAGATATACATGCATAAGTAGAAACTAGTTTTTCATCATTTCTTCAAATTGCAGAGATGCCATTTATCTTCATTAAAATTTAAACTTTTAAGGCAAAGCGAGAACAACATAATCATAACTGTGATCTTTGTGACATAGAGAAATTCTAATTTATGATTTATATAACCAGTATAATTTTTACTTGTCTTTTTATAGTTATTTAAATGTGAGTTTACATGCCTGGCATGGTCCTAATTGTACCTGATATTAGACAAATAAATTAACGAAAAATGATAATGAACTAAATTATTAGATATCAGATGGTTATACATTAATCATGTCTTTGACACTGACTCCTGATATAGAACTATGAAACTGTATTCTTAAACCTCCACTCCTTCCCAATGGAGTTGTATATGTAAATAATACTACTTGACTGCTCCTGTCTATCAAACATTTAAAGAAATATTCTGACCATGAATCCTTAGCTCTTAGTGTTATGCCATGCTGCAGTCTTTGAATCATTTTGGTAGTATCATCTTTTCTAGAACTTCTTATGAGCTCTAGCATGAAAAAATTATAAAGCACATTATTGCATCTTGTTATATATTACTGGTCCCCAACCACAGAGCCCTTGACCCCCTGACTTCCTGACTATATGGTAACAATAGGCCAATACAAAATATTGCTCAACATTAAGGATGGTTTTACCAGCTTTCTAACTTTCTAGGCTCACTTGTCACAGCTTTGTTCATCTTTCCATACTGAGGCATAATTATAGCTCATGTGCACTATCCCTTTCTCCTGAGCATATCCCAAAATTCATTTCATAAAACACTAGTTTCACAGGAAGATCAGAAATAGTTTATATGGTCAAATAACTTATGGAAATACTATCTTCTATATTCCATTATATAGTCAAATATTTGTTGATGACTATGTGTCAGGCACCCTTCTAGGCACTAGGAATATACCACTAAAAGTCCCTATCCTGTATATTTACCTTTCTACAAAGATTACAAAAACAACAAGGAAACAAAAATTAATTTAAATATACAATATGTTACATGATAATTACTGTAAAGAAAAAAAATTTCAAAGGGGGCTAGGGAGTGTGGTGGTGACTTCAGTTTTAAATAGTTGTGAACACTGAGGGGATGGAGAGAGGTATAGTAAATCGTACTACTGATGAGCTTCTCGGCCAGAAGGAATAGAAAGCACATAGGCCTGGAGCTAGGTGCATGCCTAGACCGCTCAAAGAATGACTAGGAGGCCTGAAAGCTAGAAATGAATGGGTGCAGAAAAATAGAAGACAAGGTCAAATATGTAACAGAGATCTTTAAGGATCTTTCAGGCCAGTGTAAGGATACAGGATTTTAAGCTGGTGTATTGAAAAACCACTGGAGGGTTTGAGTAGAACTGGAAAGTAATCTGACTTATATTTTATCAGAAGTATTTTGACCAATGTATGGGACTAGATTAAAGGGGGCAAGGGTTGGAAGAGCAGAAACAGGAAGACCAATTAATATACTTCTGCACTAATTAAGGTGTGAGAGGATGATGGTTTGGGTAAGATTCTAAATGTGGAGGTCATGGGCTAGGGACAGATTCTACTTATTTCTGAGGATATATGCAACAAGACTTCCTAAAATAATCAGGAATTAAAGGTTTGGAAACTTAGACAATTGGTAGGATAGAAATGCACTTTTCTAGGTGGCAGAGAACATTTTGGTGGGGAAAACTGGAGCTTCAGTCTTTAACATGGAAAGTTTGACAGGGTAACATTGAGCAGGCAGTTGAATACAGTCTTCAATGTAGCATAAGTTTCAGACTAAGTATTCCACACGGGGATAATGCTGACAGCAGTGGGATTGCATGAAATCTCTCAGGGTGTTCAAATAAAGAGAAGGGCAAAATCTTAGTTTTGGGCTATTCCAGTATTGAAGGAGGAATCCACAAAGCTGACTGAAAAAAAAAAAAGAGCCTATAAGACAAAAGGAAATCCATGAGATCAATGGGTACTCAAAGCCAAGTGAGGAAAGTATTACAAGAGGAGGGAGTAATGAAACTTCTGGTATTTTAACTATATTTCTGAATATCATCATTTTACTTTCAGTATTTTTTGCCATCCCTACTATTTTTACTCATAACATTTTACAACCATACTTTACTTAATTAACAACTTAAATATAATTGAGGGCCCGCTCTGTGTGACATGTTAACATCTACTCACTATAGACATGCCAAGACTGAAACCTTTGGAGTTCTTATGATCTAGCCAAACAGATCAACAATTTACCTTTACAATGAATTATAATAAGTGCTCTAAGTGAGATCAGAACCTGAATCCTGTATAGAAGAGGAGAATGAAAGTATGAAAAAAATGCACCCCAATTAGATGTTACTTCTGAGTCTTAAAATATTACGGGTTTTGAAGGACATAAGGAAGGTTGACAAAATTCCAGTTAGAACAAAGAACAACACAAAGGAATTTGGAGGTATGAGAAGACATATTATATTTTGTGAGTAGCAGGTACCTTGACTTAGGCAGGGTTCAGAGGCATTATAAAATAGGTATAGGAATTGAACTAACAGGTAAGCAGGAGCCATTTTAAATGGATCTCACATGCAAGTTAAAGGGTTTTTTAAATTCCCTGTAAGTGATGAGAATCATTATAGAATTTCACATAATACAAAGTTTGTGTTTTAAGAAAAAATTGTATTGGTAGAATTTTGAGGGTTAAACAGGCAATAGATAAGAAGAGTTACTAAGTTAGTATAGTACCTCAGATGAGAATATCTGGGAGACTAAACATATGCAGGGGAAAAGGCATCTGGAGAAAGAGGTGAGTGTCAAACTGTCTCCCATGGGAAGCAGATTGATTATGATTTAGTGATTTAATGCAAAGGATATAAGATAGATAATTCTGTAAGGTTATCAGGTCTTTGTTAGTAAGAAAGAAAACAAAGGAGAAAAAGCTGGTGTGTACATGTGTGTTTGTTTTATAAATAGAGATCTAGAAAAAAGATGAGTTCAGTATTACAAAAAGCTAGTGTGTGCATATCTATTTGTTTTGTAAATGGATCTCTAGAAAAAGGATTAGTTCAGGTTGAGTCTAAGCACATGCAGAAAATGATACAAAATAGAAGTCTAGGGTTTAAATGCAAAATTCACTGGAGGTATAGAATGTGACACCATCTCTATACAGAGATAATTGAAACTATGAGAACAGAGTACAACACTCAAAAGAACATTCAAAATGACAAAAATGTCAATGATAAAACATAGGGCAAAACACTGAAAAGTGGTAGAAACAAGAAAGCAGAAATATACCTGAGAAAAGGTAGTAGAGGAGGAAGGAAAAGAACAGTGTATAATAGCACCAAGAAAGGGTTGTGTTTCCAAAATTAAAGAATAGCCATTAGTATCAAACATTCCCAAGAAATCCAGGGCAGAAGAGATAAGAATGTGAAAAAATGGCCACAGTGTCTTGATATTAGTAAGTCATTGTTGCTTGAGTAATTGGAGGTGTAATTACTTTTCATTATTGATACTATTTGTTAATAAATTGTGACTCCAGGGAGAAAATATTTTCCCAGCCCGGGGCAAAATACCTTTGAACCAAAATTAGTCAAAGGGAGAAATAAAGTGGGAGAAACCATTTATTGCTTACAAGCAGACATCCACTTCTGCTTGCACCTGTCTCTCACAACCTGGCTGCAAAAAGGGGCCCCACCCAACCTCTCAGGTCCAGGTATGCCCCCACTCCCTGTTGTAATTGCCTGTTGATATGGACACGGACTACTTCACTCCTTGGAAACATCTGTTGGTATGGAGATGCACTAAGGCCAGGTGAGAGATTTTGGAAATACTGCAATTTTACCCACAAAATATTAAACAAACATGTTCTTGTATAGTTACTGAGAAATGCATGGCAATTGTGTGTCACTTATGAGACTATTTCAAGCCTGAAAAACTGTGAAATTCTTAGTCACCACAGTTGTAAGAATTTAGACTGCCAAAGCCATGGCAAGTTTTGTTACATTGGAATATTGCTCAAATGCATAATTATAGTTTTTTGAAAATTGAGTTGTTACAAGTGAATTCTATGTGGTATGTTGCTATTGAACTGTGGGTTTCAATAATTCTTTCCTTGTTAACTAGAGTCAATCTGACATAAAGTTGAAGTGTTCATAATTGCTATTTCATAATTTTTAAAATAGTTTTCTTAAAATAATACATGCTTAAATGTAAAGAAATCACACCTAAAACAACCTGAAAGAATCTGAAGTATGTAAAGTATAAGTTAATCATCTCCTACAAACTGTTTTCTTTCTGATTCCCTCCACCTCATTCAGCAGCTAACAATATGAATGCTAGTCATTTGTCCCTACAAATCTTTAAGTATATAACTATTATCACTGTAGGGGGTTGAGTTTGTTCTCCTCAGGTCTTGTCCCAGCCACAACAAAGAATTGAAGGGCAGAGACACAGTAGTGAAGCAGAGCAAAAGTTTTATTTGAATCCACTCCAGGGGAGGAGTGGGCCAGAGCCAAGGCAGACAAAGGCAGGTTTACTTGCATAAAGCCCAGAGGAAGGGGAAGCTCTCTGACTGGAACTTGCAAGCTCAGATCAGAGCTCTCAGTAGCCCCTCCCTACTTATCTGAAGTAGGACAGAGAGAGTGGAAACTTGTGCTTAAATTCTGGAAAATAGGATGAAATAGAAAAGTGACAAAGACACCACTGGAGGAGCACAGAGACAAAACATAGTAAGTTGAGCAGAAAGAAGTCTTTATTTTAAAAACACACACTCCAAGAAAGGGGAGTGCAGGCAACCTCAGAAAGGAGGTGCTCTGAAGGGCTTAAGATTCTGTTTTTTCAGGAATTCTAGAATGGGGCAAAGGATGGGGCAGGGGGTTGTTGGGTGTAGACTTGTCTGTGGTCTCATAATGTCTCTCTCGGTGAGAGACGTTATGTCATATAACAGCCAGTCCTCTAGGTAATTCTGTTCTTCTCCAAGATAGTGGCAACCCCCAAGCACTGGGAACATACCAGTTCAGACTTCTTGCCTTGCCTTAAATAGGTTGTTGGCTGATTACCAAAGAATACCAAAGAATCTAACTTCCCAAATCTCTTTTAAAATGGAATCTAGCCTTAGGATAGGTCCCTCTTGTTCATATTATGCTATTCATATCACAGCATTTTTTTAAGGAAAATTAATCATAATCTTTGTCCCATGTCCCTGCTCCATCTCACACCTGCATTAGCTAGAGCAAGTGTCAAGGTGAGCCTAGATTAAGAGCATGTGGAATGAACTCACATTGCAAAAGATATTAACTCTGTGAGTCCTTTCTGGCTCTCTGGCTTTATCTGATTAGCTCTCTGCATTCTTGGTGGGCCCCGCCCTCTTTTCATCCCGCTCATCTGTCTTTCTGCCTAACATCATTATCCATTAGAATTTTCTGAAATGGTAGAAATTATTACAATCTATGTTGCCCAATACAAGAGGCAATAGCCCCAGGTGACTATTGATCACTTGAAATGTGACTCATGACATTTAAAATTTTATTTAATTTTTATTTGAATGGCTGCATGTGGTTAGTGGCTACCAATGATTAATTATTAACATTTTGAGGGCATTAGATACCAGGCACTATTATAAGAAACTTAGGTTTATTAATCCCTTTAATTATCACTACAAATATCAGTTGGGAACTGTCATTATCCCATTTTAGAGATGAGGAAATGGGCATGAGGGGTTAAATAAGTGATTTAATAACAGCTCCCAGAAAAAATTCTGTGTTGTATACTTACTAGTACCAGTACTGAGCTAAGTGATTAATACTGGTTACTAGTCTTGTACTAGTATTACTGATTCATACTGGTTCTAGTCAGTAGTCACAACCCCCTACTAGGATATGTTTTGTTACTATCCCCAGTTTTCAGACTAACAAAACAAAACAGGCTTGAAAGAGGTCAAATAACTTGCCAAGGAAGTAGTAGGGTCCAAACAAAACAGCTTGTCTGACCTCCAAACTTGCTTTCTTACTTGATAAATACTCATGCTTTCCTTATAAGAAACAAAAAATAAAGTCAGTATTCTGGCTGGGTCAAAATAATCACAAACACGTTTTCTTGGACCACCTTTCATTACATCCTCTTCCCCAACAACAAAAAGCACCTTGGCTTTAAGAAAACTTCTCTCTGCCCCCTATCCTCCCTCCTATCAGCAAAAAAGAAAAATTCTGTCTCTTTATAAGATCCATAAATAGCCTTAATATTTTAAAGAGTGTCTCCATTTATACAAGAACAGAATAATAAAGGAGTGAAAGAGGCTATTTTGAATTTAAGTGACTCCCAATCAGAGCTCACTCAGTGTCCCTGTATGCCTTAATACAGCTTTGCCTCGCCTGCTTTCCCTTTGTGTATCACCACACTTGCCTTCAGCTGGTGGAGCAAGTTGATTCTACTTTAAAAGAAATGTCTCCACTTTGCACTGAGAAAGGAAATGTTTCATAATCTTTGTATCAGAAACTTGGTCATGTTATTCACTGACGTTCTCAGTCTTCCTGACTAACCATTGCCCTTACCATAACTTTTGGCAAAGCTGTGATTTTAATGTGGTATTTTAATGTGAAGTTTTCTTCGATAAATTAATAGATGACATTTTACAAACTAAAACATGTTTTTTGTTTTGTGTTTTCCTTAGATCACTAAAAATCTGTAGTTATACCAATTAAAATCTAAATATACTGCCTTTAAAATACAATATATATTCTAAAAATCACTGAGTTCAAGTTAGGATTTATTAAAGCTCGACTCATTTCTTATCTTAGTTATCTTTATTTTTTTAATTTGAATGATTGGCCATATTATTATTTCGGCTCTGACAGAGCATGGAAGAATATTGTGCATGAGACATTAATCAGGAAATTATGCATTGCTTTCACAACTGGACTTCACTTTGTAATATTGTATCAGCTCTTAACATGCAAATTATTTTAGATAATTACCTCATTTTTCAGTGGCCATTTGATGAATATAACTTTCATGCAGATTCTTCTGTGTAATTTAAAATCTTGTGGAGATTTCTTTTCCTGTTTGTAAAATCACTGTTTGGATTGTTACACATCAGATTTATGAGGCCAGTTTTAGAAAACCCTAGTAGTAGAAGTTCATTCTCCCAGTTTCTTTCAACCCTAATTCAAGCTGGCAATTTCAGCAAGTGTTACCGATTTTTTTTTTAATGTTGTCTCTTTCCATATCTATCACTGTGCTCATGATTTATATTTATGTTTATTATTGAAGTAAAAGCTGAGATACGATCTAGCCCAAAGATATATCATTATGCATAATTAAAGTAGGTTTCACTGTCTTTCCAGTCAATTCACCTAGCAAAGTTTCCATTATTTTCTTATTAAAAACAAAAGAGCCTTATAACTAACTAAATATTCCATGTTACAAATGCATATTTCTGTTCTCCCATTTTCATATTACATAGTATAATATTCAAAACAGCTTCAATTAATACTGTAATAAAATAAAAATAGGTAGACTGTTATATGTATCATAATTGTGGTTGCCAAACACATATAGTTTATTGGCAGACCTCTGATCCAGAGTATTATTGGATATATTCATTAAATCCAGTGAACTGCCCAGAATATTTAGATCATTCTTTCCCCATATTTTTCAATCTAGAATGTCACATAATCATGAATATTTGTTTTGATCTTGTCTATTCAGAAACCTGCTGCTGTAAAATAGCTTCCCCATAAATGTCAAGTAATATAAAATTGAATGCCTACATTTAAACAGATTTTAACAGATAATAAAACTCTTGAGATTAAAATGGTTTCATTGAGGGAGGCAGATGATTCTTTCCACACTGTGCAATTTATGTGTCACATTATGTAAAATACAATTTTAAAAATACTTTTTAAAAAGCACAAATGAGAAGTATCTATTGAACAAAAAAAGAAAAAGGAAGCTAATGTTCTTGTTGCAGGTGTAGTTGAAAATGTGAAATATAATGACAAGGTACAAACTTCTATTTTCTAAACATTGCTTTGACTAGATTTGCTTCCTGCTAATTCCTTTGGGGGTTATTCCAGAGATTCAAGCTATCAAAACAGAATTTTTACTCACAACCTCACCTCTCTTTATTTAAGACAAAACAAAGGAATTAGAGAATTTTTGACACACTGTTACATGACGCATAAGAGAAAATTGCTTTTCCATTTACAGGTATGCATTTGGTACTTTATCTCTGAACACCCAGATATACCACAGCTTACAACTGGTTCACCAGAACAAAGGATATATCCTGTCTCTTGAGAGGACAGCTACTGACAGTCTTTGAATTACTAAATATTAAAATGGACATGTGAAATTAGATGTCCAATAACTAATCATTTTTTTAGAAACAGAATTTTTGGACTAATAAATATTCAGCAGTTTCTAAAATGGGTTGGGAAGTAAGAAAGGTAAGGGGAGAAATCCCAATTAGATTGCCAAAATAGCTGATGCGTGAGAGAAAACAGATCTCATAGGTGAGGGGGTGACAGATGGACTCCAAAAGAGGGGCAACAGATGAGAGATGCTAATGCTCCCAAGTCAAAGACAACTGAGGGCACATCTGAGGTCAAACCTGGGCTTATTAATTTGGTGCAAGGAGGGAAATTATACAATACATTGGCTTGTAGGACATCTATTAAAGGGTGTTAAAAGGATTTTATTTTAAGATTTGAGTTTGTGTTAGGTGATTTGGGGAAGGGCTTGAGAAAATGGAAATAATTCTATGATTGGGTATCCTAATAATTCTTATTTAAAAAGCAGGAGGAATAAAGCAACCCTAAAGCTGTAAGTGGTACTGAAGCAGCACTAACCTCAGCAAGAATAGGGGTGTGTTATCAAGTAGGGCAGGGACATGGGACAAGAGTCATGATTAACTTTTCCTGCCTATGACAAAAAATGCCAAGATATAAACAGTATAGGAAGAACAGGAGGGACTCCATCTTAAGGCTAAGATTCCATTTTAAAAACCAGGGAGTTAGGAGGTAAGATTCCCAACATATTCTTTGGTAATCAGACAATAACGCATCCCATCTTAAGGCAGGGCAAGCAGTCCTAAATAATATGTTCCCAGTGCTTAAGGGAAACCACTATCTTGGAGAAGAACAGGATCAGTAAATTCCTCGTGTTAAGTTTATCTTACAGAATATATAGAGGACTGACTATGGATGGTGACATAATGTCTCTCACTGGAGAGAGACATCATGAGACCACATATCAGGCATATACCTCCCCCACCCTGCCCTTTGCCCCATTCCTGAAAGCCTGAAAAGACAGGCTTTCTTCAACACTCCCCTTTCTTCAGGTAAGTACTTTTTAAATAAAGCCTTCTCACTGCTCGATTTACTGCGATTTTTCTCTGGGCTCTTCCAGTGGTAAGTGTCTTTGTCACTTTACTATTTCATTCTATTTTCCAGACTTAAGTACAAGTCTTCACCCTGTCTCTGTTCTACTCCAGATACTGGGGAGGGGCTACTCAGAGCTCTGACTTGGGTTTGCAAGTTCCCATCGCATGGGTGACCAAGACAAGACTGTGCTGTACAATCATGCTCTTCAGCAGCCTGCCCCAACATCTTTCCTTGACTTTGGGAAGTCCTCTAAACCTACTCTTAACTTCATTCAGTGTTCTGCAGCTCCCCCAAATCCTGGAGTGGTAGGGGCTTAGTCCCCATGCTCTCAGATCCAAGCAGACACCAGACACCAGCTAACTCTAGCTTTAGGAGTTGACAAGAGATTTGCCCAATGCTAAGCTCGAGTTCAGGGAACTTCCTTTCCCTGCCTCTGCTCTTCCTTGCTCTCTGCTGCCTGCACAGCTGCTGCCATTCCCTGCTACTCTGGCTTTAATGAATTCCTTCACCTCTCCTTGTCTGACCTGCTCGCGAATTCTTTCTCATCCAGAGTCAAGAACCTTCCCCATCCAGGTTGAAGTTTCACTTAGTAAGCGAGGAGAGACCTCCCCAGACACAGCTGCCTGGCAACAGTTAGATCGTTTTTGTCATTTGAACAGCATTCTAGTTTACATCTGAGTTCAGACATATTTTGTAGTTTTTTATTTTGTTTTGTTTTGTTTTGTTCCTCCTGATTCATCATCATCATAGGGTATCTTTTCTGATGTTCAACAGAACACTAGCCAGCAGCACCATATTAGCTGCCACCTCCCAGGGCTTCTTTTTTTTTCAAACACATTGCAAAAAGACAACTGATGTTAGAAAAGATCTGATTGTGTATAGGGTTTGCATTCACAGAAAATAATAAATATTTTTAAAATATGCACTGTGGGTTAAATTTTTATATTTGTCATTTCACTTAATTCTAAGATATGTAGTATCTGTCTCCATTTGCCAGATGGAGCAACCAGTGGTGGCCGTCAATTAGGTAATTTTCTTAAGACCACACAGATAATAAAAAGAAAGACTGGTAACTGAACCATGATTTTTCAGATTCTAAAGTATGTAATCTTTCTGTTTTAACAACATAAGGAGCACACATTTTAAGTTAGAATTGGAAGCAAGTGATGATATCATGAGCAGAATTGGGGAGCCCAATATAGGAACTGATTTGAAGGGAAAATATTCTGAATTTCCTTTTAAACATGTTAAATTTGAAGCAGTGATGGAGCATCATGTAACTATTGATTTATTCATTTAACCATGGTTAACTTTACTCAAGTTTTTTTTATTGTGAAGCACAGAAAAGAGACAAACATAAAAAATGTACAATTCAGTGACTTATGACCAAGTGTGCACTTCATCACCAACAGTATCTGATATTTTGATGCTAATGATAATAATTTCCTTTATTATTAAAATATTTTTACCACCTGAACTTGAATCCACATGTTAGTTTCTTGTGAATTATTTAATACTTTATATAAATGAAATCAAAGTCTTCTTATCTTTTTTTTTTTTTGCTCAAAATTATGATTGTGTAATTGACCCGCATTTTATTTCTGCAGCTGTGGTTTGCTCTATTTCATTGCTGTGTGGTGTGTTACTTTAAATGATTTTTTAAATATTACGTATTTTTTAATACTTTAAAACTTTTCTGTAACATTGTATTATTGATAGACACTGGAGTTATTTCCAGGTTTGGGCTCTTACATATTTTTGTATGTATTTCTTTATATGCTTATTCAAGTATACTTGTTTAGTAGGGGTTAAAGTTCTGGATCCATGGTGTGTCTGTCTTCAAACTTAGTAACTGATACAAACCTGTTTTCCAAAGTGGTTGTGTAAGTTCACACCTCTCCACCAATGCATGAAGGATTCTTTTGCTTCAGATGTTTGGTATCATCACTTTAAAAATTTCGGTCTTTCTGGGAGTTACAATAATAAAATATTTCATGTGTTTTAGTAATACTGTTTTCCCTTTGAGTGGCTCTGATTGTTAATCAGGTTTAATACGTTTTGCATGTTTATTGCCGTTTGGATATTGTCTTTTGTTAATTCTCTTGCAATTTGTGGAGGGAAATTTTTTATTTTTATGGATATGTAGGAGTTAGTTATATATTCTGGATATGAGCCTGTTGGGCGTAATATGTATTGCAAATACCTTTTTCTACAATGTAGCTTATTTTTCACATCTTTAGTGACATCTTTGCATGAACGGAAGTTCTTAATTTTAATGTAGTCAATTTTATCACTTTTTCTTAGATTAGTATTTTTGGGTCCTGCTTAGGAAGTCTTACTACTTTGAGATCATTAAAATATCCTCCTATATTATCATCTAGAAAAACTTGATTATTTTATCTTTTACATTTTAGTATATACTTAATCTAGAATTGATTGTTGTATACAATAGGGAATAAGTTCTTTCCCTTCTTTCTTTGTGATTTCCAGTTATCCATCAGTATTACTTGAAAACCTATTTATCATCCACTGCTCAGCTGTGTTGCTTTGGCATAAACTAAGTGTCTATATATGTGTGAGTCTATTTTAGGGTTTTCTATTCTGTATCTTTGGTATATAGGGTTATTTTTCCAGTTCTAAACTGCTATGAGTAAAGTTGCTAGGAGCATTCCTATTCCAATCATTGAGGATTTATGTTTTCTTTTCTCTTGGGTAAATACCTTTCTTAATTTCTCTTACTAATGGTAGTTTTCACTGCAAAGGTCTTACACATATTTTGTTAACTTGTCCCTAATATTTCAGATTTTGGGTACTCTGATAAGTGGTATATATTATGTAATAATTTTCATTTGTAATTGTTACACAAAAATATTTTTTGTTTTATTATTTTTTATTAAGCTATAATTTATGTTCAGTGAAAATTCATTTATTTATGATTTTATGATTTTTAGAGTTTTATGATTTTAACAAAGGCATCCCAGTATGTTATCACCACCAAAATCATATAAAAATGTCCTATCACTCCCAAAGTTCCCCTGTGCCCCTTTGTAGTAAAATCTTTTTGCTAACCCTAGTCCCTGGAAACCAATGATTATTTTTCTGACCCTATACCTTTGCTTTTTTCAAAATGCCATGTAAATGGAATCATACAGTATATAGCCTTTTGAGTCTTGCTGCTTTCACTTCGAATAATGAATTTGAGATTCATCCATTTTGTTTTGTGCATTGGTGATGCATTCATCATTATTGCTGAGTAGTATTCCATAATATGGAACATGTTGAAAAACATTTGGGTTGTTTATTAATATAGTGGCAATAAACATTTGCTTGGGTAAATACCTAGTGTTGAAACTGATGGAATAAATGGTAAACATATAATATATTCCATAAGAAAATGCCAAATTATTTTCCAAAGGGCCTATACCATTTTGTATTCTCAGAGCAAGTTCCAGTAGCTCCATATCTTCCTTATGGTAAAGTCAGGGCATGTGTGTATGTATGTGTTTCATTTTGAAGTTTAGCAGTTCTAATAGGCATGCAGTGATAAGCTCATCATAGTTTTAATTGGCATTTCCCATATAACTCATAATGTTGAACATTACCTTATGTGCTTATTTGCCATTCAAATATATTCTTTAGTGAAGTGTCTATTCAAATCTTTTGCTGATTTTTAAAAATCAGTCCTTTTTTTTAAAAAAAAAACTAGTTTTGAGAGAGTTTCTTTAAATTTTTGGGTACAAGTTCTTTCTCAGATATATGCTTGCAAATATTTGTGCCTAAACTGTTTGTTGTTTTACTGTTTATAATGTCAAAAATCAGAAGTTTATGATTTTGATCAAGCCCATATTCTAATTTTTTTCTTTTATGGATAGTACTTTTGGTGTAGTGTCTAAAATCTTGCCTAACTTTTTTTAAATAAAAAAATTATGTAGTGGAAAGATGTTCCATGTTCATGGATAGGAATATTCAATATTGTCAAGATTTTTGTTAATTGATTTGTGGATTAAGTGCAATTCCTTCCAATCAAGATTCCAGCAAATTATTTTGTGGGTATTGGAAGACTGATTTTAAAGTTTATATGAGGAAGCAAAATACCCAGAATAACTGAGAAACTATTGAAGGAGAAGAACAAATTTGGGGGACTGACAGTAACCAACTTTAAGACTTAGTATAAGGCAACAAAAGTCAAGACATTGTCATTTTGGCAAAATAATAGCCAAGTTGATCAGTGGAACACAATAGAGAGCCCAGAAAAAGACCCACATAAGTATAGTCAACTTATCTTTGACAAGGAGCAAAGGCAATACAATGGGGCAAAGATAGGTTTTTCAACAAAAGTTGCTGAAACTAGTGGACATCAAGACACAGACCTTACATGCTTTATAAAAGTTAATTGAAAATGGATCATAAACCTAAATGTAAAACACAAAATTGTAAAATTCCTGGGAGATCATTTAGATGACCTTGTGTATGGTGATTCCTTTTTAGATACAACACCAAAGGTATGATCTATGAAACAGTTGTTTAGCTGGACTTCATAAAAATTATATAAATTAAAAAAAAACTTTTACTCTGTGAAAGGCAGCATCAAGAGAATTAGAAGCCAAGTCCCAGACTGAGAGAAAATATCTGTGAAAGACATATATTATAAAGGACTGTTATCCAAAATATACAAAAACTCCTAAAACTCAACGATATGAGAACCAGCAACTTGATTGAAAAATGGGCCTTAGACTTTACAGACATCTCACCAAGAATATATACAAGTTGAAACTAAGCATGTGAAAATATTCTCCACATAATATGTTATCAGGGAAATGCAAGTTAAAGCAACAATGAGACACCACTGTATACTTATTAAACCAGGCAAAATCTAGAACACTGGCAATACCAAATATTGAGGAGGATGTGGAGCAACAGGAACAAAATAATACAATAACTTTTGAAGATAGTTTGGCAGTTTCTTACAAAACTAAACATGCTCTTACTTTACAATTCAGCAGTCATGCTTCTTAGTATATACTCAGAGGATTATATATTCAAAACATGTTCATACAAAACCTTCACAGAAATGTTTACAGCAGCTTTATTTATAATTGCCCAAACTTGGAGGCAACAAAGATGTCCTGCAGTAGGTGACTGGATATGTAAGCTGTGGTATATCCAGATAGTGAAATAGTACTCAGTACTAAAGAGAGATGAGCTATCATGCCATAAATAGGCATGGAAGTACCCTCAGTGTATCAGTGAAAGAAGATAATCTGAAAAGGCCATTAATTAATATTTCCAACTGTTTGACATTCTGGAAAAAAACTAAAATGATAAGTGGTTGTCAGGGTTGGTGGAGGCAGGAATGAATTGGAAAAGCACAGAGGATTTTAGGGCATTGAAAATACTCTGTATGATACTATGATAATGGATATATTTCATTATACGTGTTTCTAAATCCATAGAATATAAAAAACCAGGAATGAGCCCTAAATGAACTATGAGTTTTGGGTGATGATGATGTGTTGATGTAATTCATCCTTCATTAAAAAAAAAAGTACCATTCTGGTGAATGATTGATAATTGGAGAGATTATGTATGTGTAAGGGCATGGGGATATGGGAAATCTCTGTACCTTCCTTTTACTTACTTTTGTTGTAAACCTCAAACTGCTTTAAGAAGTAAAGTCTTAAAAAAACAGCTTTTGGTTTCAGTAACTTTCCTGTTTGGCTTTTCTGGTTTTATTGATATTTGCACTTATCTTTATTGTTCCCTTTGGCTATATTTGCTTTAGTAATAGTTTTCTATTTTTTTTCTAATTTCATAGCATGGAAAAATAGATATTTGAATTTATTTGATATTTTCTTATGTAATGCATCATGCTATGGATGGTCTTCTAAACGATGTTTTGGCTCATCTCATAAATTTTGATTTTTTTCATTCAATTCAAAATATTTTCTAATATCTTTTGTATTAACTTCTTTTATTCCTGGATTTTTTTATGAGTATGCTATAATCTTATTTGTGCAAAGGGATACATTTATTTGATGTAGTATAAACAGTAAAGTGCTTGAACTGCATAGACTAGCACATTAACTATTATTAATCTGCAATACTAATCACATAACCAACACTAAAAGTCATCTGTGGTAATTCCCTGAACCCTAGTACCATAGACTGAAAAGTTACTGTAGAACTTACATAAATGTTAAATTTATGATGCTTAGTTACCATCCTTTGCAAATTATTCATCTTTAAATGCTTTTCATTTTTAACAATCATTCCCCACAACTTTTTTTTCTTTTGGCAGTGCCATCACTAGGTACCACACTTTGATGCAGGGAGGGACATTTCTAATATTTCAAAAAGAGTAATATGTCCTTAAAAAATGCTTAAAAAGTACATAGTACATTTAAACCAAGCAGACAAAATTTAAGGAGCAAAAATACTAGCACGAGGAAAGTGCATTATAGTTTCTTTTCTAACAGTGGTATAACAGTATTTTCCTTGAAAGAATGAGTTTCTTAGTATGTTGGCATTTCACAAACCAACTGGATATTGGTGAACTTCAGAACAACAGAATAATAGTAAGAATCACTTAAAAAATTTTTTTTATTAATGATTATATGGAATTATTTGTGAACACCTTTGATCTTTCATACTTAGTCTAGATATTGACAACCTTATAGGTTGATGCACATTTTTATATCCTTTATGAATTCCTGTAAATATCCTTGAGTTTTGTTCAGGACATGATTAAGCCAGTGAGGGAAAATGGAAGTTTCATGGCCAGGATCCTCACCTGACCCTCATCTACTTGCCCCGTGCACATGTGCAATGATATAATTGGCTTACTGCATAGGTATGTGCTTACACACCTGTTGGCAATGAGCTGTTATTCTGCATTGCTGTATAAAGAGCTCCTTCCAGTGCTCTGCCTGTAGCAGAAATGCAGACAGATGGCAGATTTACCAGAGGCAGACGTGATTCTAGCACAGGACTTGCCACCGTGAGAATAAAGCTTGTTATGAACCCTTTTACCCTCAATGTTCCATTGTCACTATTCAGTCTCAGGGAATCCAGAGTGAACTTGCCCGGGGCAGAAACCTCCGGTGAGACAGCTGGAAACAACTTGATCATCTTGGGTTTTGTTTTTAGTTTTAAGCTTTGTTAGAGGGGACAATAGCTCCATTTCTTCTAGGATTAATTTTGTTTCCTACTGAGGCAAGATTCTTAGTATTCTAACTAATGTTCCTTGAATAATGAGGTTTTCCACGCTGGCCAATGGGAAAAGTCACTATTCGCAATCCTATATGAACAATGGGCACTGTTAAGTATTTCTTTTCCTGACTTTGGGTAACTTCTTCACAGGCATGTGTTGACCATTATGCAACTGAATACTGAAAGTGGACCCTCTGAAGATTTCTTGAGTTCTGTCTCTTTTCATCTCTCTCCTGTATAGTACTCTGTCTTGAAAATTCTTAGAAGTTCTTGGAAATCATTGGCTTCCTCAAACTTTCTGCTCTGTCTCTTAATCTCAGGGAGAGCAATAGGATCTGAGTTTTCAATCCCTGCACTACAGCTGGTAACTTTCTCCAGCTGAGGACATTTTAAGGGTTACCACACTTGTTTCCTCTCAGAGTCTACTATCCTATTTTGCCAAGCTGTTTTCATAAATTCCTCTACCTCTCACTGGGTTTTTCATAAAAATCAAATTAAAAAATATATACAAAAGTGCTTTGTAAACCACAACGTTTTTTATTATCATTACTTTTAGCTGTCTTATGAGAATCAATTGAAACTTAGTAACTGGCTGCAATAAAATACTTAAGTATTCCAATATTAGCATTATAAGTTATATCTAAAAGTTATATTTAAAAGTAACAGCAGTGGTGGATACCATTATACAATGTGGATATGTGGAAACAGGTTAATCTTAGTGGTAAGAAAAATAACTTTATACTATAGATTATACTGTACCACATATGAAATTATTATAGAAGCTCAAATTAGTTTATGTTGCATGTCTACATGTTTTCATCTCATGGCTACACTAATTAATATAAACTTATTTTATTCTTAATGAAATGAAACAACCTTGGGTTATTTTTTATTTCCTTTTTCCATTAAAGATAGATTTATACTGAGAAAAGAATGAAATGTCTCAGTTTTTGTTTTCTTGAAGAATACTGCATTACACATAATGGAAATAACAATTGAATATCTTTCTTATGTTGCAGATATGTGAAGTCTGGAAGTAGGACCTGCAGTAATTTCCCTGAAGGTAGGGACACTTTCATTCTTTGTATTTCCATTTGTCAAGAGCTACTTATCTAAAGCACAATGAAGGGCTTGTTCTAGAAAGTTGACCTTACCAAAATGTGAAGTAGAGGGAAAAGAAGCCACACTCATCTTGAGACAAGCTTTCCAAAGACAATTAGATATATCCCCTCTCCAGGGCTTTCTTTGGTGTCATCTTAATTCATAAATCTGAGATTTTGAATAACTGAAGTTCATTTTTTTCTTCATCTACTCCATTTTCAGACACTAATGAATACACACTAAGGCAACAGAAAAATTCAAAGATTTTTTTAAATGGAAAATAGCATAAATTACCTCATATTTTTGCTTAATATTAGATATTTTATAAGGATATTCCTAACAAAGCCCAGGCAGATAATAATAGGCTAGTATGCAAAGAAGGGTTTGAGCAGCATTATATTACATATTTTGAGGCATGTCTTAAGTGAGGAATGTAAGAAGTAGAATAAATATAAGCTACCATTAGAATGGTTTGTACTTGTAAATTAGGTGCATGACGATCATTTCAACACATCCAAATCACATGGGTTGTTTCTATTCAAGTGCTAAACAATTGATTATTCTGTTTATTCAAGCAACGAAGCTGTGTAGGGGGTGAGACTTGTTAGTTTTTTGATCATGATAACTAGATTTAAAAAACTGATTAAGATAGTTCTAGTAAATGATACCAAACAATAAGTTGCTTTAGTATTTGCTTAATGGCAAAATATTTCCTTTTTGTAATTGTTTTTACATGTAGAAAATTAAATGGCAAATCAATCAAGTAAAATAATCTTCCATCAGAAAATTGAAAACAAAATTTAAAGAGCTTTCAAAGCATTGAACTAAATGTCCAAGGGCTATGATGGGAGCATCATGAAAAAGCATATTTAAATAGGTACAGACTGTTTTATCAATGCTGCACATGTCCTCTTATAAACGCTATAGCTCATTACAGCAGGTATTGCACATCTGTGCAATAATAGGTAAACTGGTAGAAGTGAATGACTTAAATTGTAGACACCTCTTTATTTAAATTGGAAAACTTTTTAAATCTCCTTATAATCCTCTTCAATAAATTATTAAAAATTTTTTTTCTTAAGCTGATGGGTTAAGAATATGTGACTAGAAGACGAAGATTTCAATCTAAATTATAATTATTTCTTACATCTGTTCTGATACATTTAGAATGGTTTGTACTTGTAAATTAGGTGTTAATGAAATAAAAATGTGGTAACCATGTGGCACATCAGAATTGCAATTGACTGAAGAAGATTCTGTAAATTCTCCAAGGATGCTCTAAATGCAATGAAATCTCTTGTGAGCTACCCACTATATACAAAATTAAGTCTTTATACACTTACCTAATAAGTTAAAAGACCTAAAAAATTGCCAAAACAAAGCAAAAATAAATAAATAAGGGGAACTGGCCTTTTAAAGAAAAGCATTTTACTTTTATTTATGTTTACTTTATTTCTGAACCGGTCAGCTGCACAGTTTATAGAAAGCACAGTGTTCTATAGCATGCTAATCCACTCCATAAGGGCACAGACTGAGAAATATGCCAAATGGTCCTTAGAAGATCAGCTGGTAGCAGTGATGTTTGGTTTTGGTTCCCTATCATCCATAATGTTCTAATCTCACTCTCTAGGCTGTTGTTATGTATGGACTCTATTTCTGCTGACTACATGATGTTGCAGTTATATTTCTGTTCAGCCAAATGTCCAATTTAATGAAATTTATATCAAAATGTGATAAATTTCCACCGAAGAAGTAGAACAAATATACCCATATTGATATCACTCAAAAGAAAATCTTCCAATTAGATAGTTTGGTATTAATTTTATTAAATTAATGTGAAATATTAGAAAGTGAACTATTAAGGAATATGCAGTTACAATACTTAAATTGCAAGTAAATATAAAATATACAACCCTAAAATTTCATTTCAATTTTGTTTTCATTATAGTCAAAACATCTAATAGTATTATGTGGAAACTTTTTTTTTCAATTCTCTTATTTTCTTAATTGAAGGTTGCTGATTAAAATGAAAACTAAGTTTGAAAACTTATAAAATTGTTTAGGGGACAAGACACTTTATTTTACCAAAGGTGATTTATTTAAAAAATTATGGGTATAGTCAGAATTCCAAAATAACCTGCTAAGGTTTATGGAGATACAACACCAGTGTAATTTTGGATTATCAGAAATTTTGAATAATCTTTAAAGTTTAATGCAGGTTTTGGGTGTATGCAGCTATGCACATGGAGTGTTCTATTTTAGTCGGCTAAATGAAAATCAGAGACTTTCAGTGATACATCAGCTAAGAGAAAAATGTTACTAATTCTGATTCTGATTCATAACCTATTTTATAAGTAGTTTTCTCCAGTGGGGTAAATACTTCCAAGTATATCCCACTTACTGCTGGGCTTGTCATTGTTCTCCATGTTCTTGTTTTAAAATGTGCTTTATATTATCACTTATTTCTGTTTTTGGAGAGGAAAAGCATTATTAATATTGCCAAAGTAAGTCTCCAAATAATTCTCCTTATGAGAGTCTAATGAATTTTTTTGAAATGTTATATTTTTAAATTTATTTCTGTACTGCTATTGAAAATGAAAAAAGACTTTAGAGTAATTATTGACTAATCAATTGTATATTGATGTATGGACAAATTACACAAATGAAGAAAAGTAAAGGTAACTCTAACAACACTTGCTTTATTTCCTTCTGACATAGAAACTCAATTTGATGATGTTTTACGAACACTTAAAACTCAATGGTAGGATTTGAAATTTTTCTTTTAGCTTGTTCAAGGCAAAGACTTACTTTTGCCATGTAATTAATACATGTAAAAAATAATGATAGCTAGCATAAGGTATATTTATAGCTCTTTCTTTTAAAAAAAATATGTTGAAAAATATAAACTGGTGCAAGTACTTATTTTTTGGCAACCTGGTGTCCTGTCAAACAGCAAAAATACATTTATTGGTTTGTTTGAGGGCTCTAAATGTGTGGTTCAATATTCAAATTTCCTTTCACTATGAGGATGAACACTTATCCTCTAACTTTTAAAAAAATTTGAACCTAAAATTGAGGAACTATAATCAATTTATCATTTATGAGAAATTCTCACCTAAACCTTAGAAATCTTATGTCATGATTGTTTGATTGGTTAAGCCATTGAAAAGAAATGTATTTCTCCCCCAAAGCATTTATCTTTATTATATTTTCTTAAATATATCACAGACTGAAAGATAATTAAGCTGTAAGTTTTGAAGCACATAGATCAAATAATCCCCATTGGCTTTCTTTCTCATCAATATTTGCTGACCTGACATATAAATCATGTTTTGTTACTTGACACAGACTTCTTGTACTTGGGCTTTCTTCTAGATATTATCCTGTGACTAATAAACAGATATGGGAAATTTTTACATGTAAATTAAATCAATCATATTATTTTATCCCCAAAATAACTAAAATGTTTTTGATTTTAAATTGTTGCTTAAAATCTATTTGAGCTTAGAATCATTTAATTTGCTCTTAACACTGAAAATGATGACAGTTGAAGAGATGTTAAAATTATGAACAATACAGTTATATTCACATATATACATTTCCAAAAAATAACTTGGTTACAAAAATGAAAGTAAAAGACCTTTTCTACAAAGATTTACTCTTTTTCTTTATATTTATTTACCACACCTGCCTTTACCACAACTTTTCTCTTTTTTTTTTATTGAGGTATAGTTGATATACAATGTTATATTGTTTCAAGGATACAACATAGTTACTTGACAGTAATCTACATTTTTAAATGCTCACCCCAAGTAGTGTAGTTACTATCTGTCGACATAGGATAATGTTACAGAACTAGTGACTGTATCTCTATGTTCCACTTTCATCCCTATGAACAACCTCTTTATGATTGAGATTTTGTGCCTCTTTATCCCCTTTACCTATTTCACCCACCCACCTCAACCCTCCCCCATGGTAACCACCAGTTACTTCTCAGTGTCTATGAGTCTGTTTCTGTTTTGTTTATTTTGTTTGATTTTGTTTTACTTCAACATACAAAGGAAATTATAATTGTATTTATGTTTCTCTGTCAGACTTATTTCACTGAGCATAAAACCCTCTAGGTCCATCCATGTTGTTTTAAATGACAAGATTTCTTCTTTCTTTTTTATGGTTGAGTAATATTCCATTGTGTATATGTACCACTTCTTCTTTATCTTTGTTTATTGATGGCTAAGTGATGAACACTTTGGTTGCTTCCATATCTTGGCTGTTGTAAAGAATGTTTCAGTAAATATAGGAGTGCATATATCCTTTTGAATCAGTGATTTTGTTTTCTTTGGTTAAATCCCTACAAGTGGAATTACTGGGTCATATGGAATTTCTATTTTTAGTTTTTGGAGGAACCTCCATACTGCTTTGCATAGTGGCTGGACCAATTTACATTCCTACCAACAGTGTAGGAGGGTTCCCTATTCTTCTCATTCCTACCAACATTTATTATTTCATGTCTTTTGGATAGTAGCTATTCCAGTTGGTGTGATGTAAGATCTCACTGTGGTTTTGAGTTGCATTTCCATGATTGTTAGTGATATAGAGCATCTTTTCATGTGCCTGTTGGCCATCCGTATGTCTTTTTTAGTAAAATGTCTATTTGGTTCTTCTGCCAATTTTTAATTGGGTTATTTGTATTTTTGGTTTGAGTTGTGTTAGTACTTTATATATTTTAGATATTATCCCCTTATTAGATAGTATCATTTGCAAATATATTCTCTTATACAGTAGGTTGTCTTTTATTTTTGTGGTGGTTTCCTTTTCCATGCAGAGGCTTTTTAGTTTGATATACTCCCACATATTTATTTTTCGCTTTTGTTTCCCTTGCACAGGAAGAGATACACAGAAAAAAAAATGCTAATGTTGATGTACATGCAATTCTTACCTATTTTTTCTTAAGAGTTTTATGGTTTCGTGTATGCTGTTAGATACACAAGTGATGCAGTTTCATTCTTTTGCATATAGCTATCCAGTTTTCCCAGCACCAGTTACTGAAGACACTGTCTTTTCCCCATTGTATATTCTTGTCTCCTTTGTCATATATTATTTGTTTTTTTATGCACAGGTTTATTTCTGGGGTCTCTGCTCATTTGATCTATATATCTATTTTTATTCTAGTATCATATTGTTTTAATCACAGAAGCTTTGTAGTATAGCTTGAAAACAGGGAGTGTGATACCCCCAGCTTTATTCTTCTTTCTCAGTGTTCCTTCAGCTATTTGGGGTCTTTTGTGGTTCCATATAAGTTTTAGGATTATTTGCTCTAGTTCATTGAAAAATGCCATTGGTATTTTGATGGGGACAACATTTAAACTGTAAATTGCTTTGGTAGTATGTCCAGTTTGACATTACTTCTTCATATCCTTGAGCATGGAATATCTTTCCATTTATTTGTGTCTTCAGTTTCTTTCATCAGAATCTTACAGTTTTCAGAGTATAAGTTTTTTACCTCTTGATTAGGTTTATTGCTAGGTATTTTATTCTTTTTGATGAAACTGTAAATGCAATTGTTTTCTTGATTTTCTCTTCCTGCTTGTTTGTTATTAGTACATAGGAATGGAAGCAATTTCTGTATATTAATTTGTATCCTGCAACTTTACTGAACCCATTTATTAGTTCTAACAGTTCTTTGGTGGAATTTTTAGGGTTTTATATATATAGTATCATGTCATCTGCAAATAGAGTTTAACTTTCTCCTTACCAATTTGGATGCCTATTATTTCTTTTTAATGCCTGATTGCTGTGGCTAAGACTTCTACTACTATACTGAATAAAAGTAGTGAGAGTGGGCATCCTTGTCTTGTTACTAATCTTAGAGGAAATGCTTTCAGCTTTCCACCATTAAGTAATGTTAGCTGTGGATTTGTCATATATGGCCTATATCATGTTGAGAAATTCTCTTTATACTCACTTTGTTGAGTTTTTATCATAATACTGAATTTTGTCCAGTGGTTTTTCAGCAACTATTGAGATGATCATGTATTTTTTATCTTTCCTTTTATTAACGTGGTATATCACATCGATTGATTTTTCGGTATTGTACCATCCTATTTGCCCTGGAATAAATCCCACTTGGTCATGATATATGATCCTTTTGATGTATTTTTAATTTTGGTTTACTAGTATTTTGTTCAGGATTTCTGCATCTATGTTCATCAGGAATATTAGTCTTTTATTTTTTTCTAGTATTTCACCTAGTTTAGGTATTAGAGTGATGCTGGCCTCATAGAATGAGTTTGGGAGTATTCCATCTTATATTTTTTTGGAATACTTTAAGAATGATAAGTTTAGGTCTTCCTTAAATGTTGTTAGAATTCATCATGAAGCCATCTTGTACTGGACTTTTACGTATTGAGAGGTTTTTTTTTTATTAAGGTATCATTGATATACACTCTCTCACACCGCCATCTTTAATCTCCTTGAGAGTTTTTTGATTACCTTCAATTTGTCAATAGTAACCAGTCTGTTGAGATTTTCTATTTCTTCCTGGGTCAATCTTGGAAGATTTTACATTTCTATGAATTTATCCATTTCTTTCTTCTATGTTATCCATTAAGCCATATAATTTTTCATAGAATTCTTATGATTCTTTGAATTTCTATGGTGTCGGGTATAACTTCCTTTTCATTTATGACTTTGTTTCTCTCTTTTTTTCTTGTCTATTTTATTTATCGTCTTGAAGAAACAGCTCTTGGTTTCATTGATGTTTTCTAATGTCTTCTTATTTTCTATTTTATTTATTTCTGGTCTGATCTTTATTATGTCTCTCCTTTTACTAACTTTACACTTTCTTTTTTTTCTTCTTCTAGTTCCTTTAGATGTGAGGTTAGATTGTTTAGGATTATTCTTATTTTTTGACATAGGCCTGTATTGTTATGTATTTAACCTCTTAGAACTGCTTTTGCTGCCTCTCACGTTTTGAACCATTTTATTTTTGTTGTCATTTGTCTCAAAGCATTGTTTGATTTCCTCTTTGATGCAATCATTGATCCATTGATATTCAGAAGCATGTTGTTTGGCCTCCTCATGTTTGTATTTTTTTCTGGTTTTCATGTTATTAATTTCTCGTATCACACCATTGTTTTTGAAAAGATACTGGACAGAATCTCAGTCTTAAATTTGAGATTTATTCTGTGACCAGGTATGTGATTTATTCTGGACAGCATTCCATGTTCATTTGAGAAGAATGTGTATTGTGCTGCTTTTGAGTGTAATGTTCTGCATATATCTGTTTAATCCATCTGGTCTAATGTGTCATTGAATACCACTGTTTCCTTATTTATTTTCCATCTGGATGATCTCTCCATTAATGCAAGTGGGATGTTAAAATCCCCTAGTGTTATTGTACTGATGTTTATTTTCCCTTTAGGTCTACTAGTATTTGCTTTACATATTTAAGTGCTCCTGTGTTAGGTAGGTAGATATTTACAATTGTTATATCCTCTTGTTGAACTGATTCCTTTATCATTATGTAATGGCCTTGTTTTTCTCTGGTTACTTCTTTTGTTTTGAAGTCTATTTTTTCTGATGTATGTATTGCTACTCATTTTTTCTCTCTTCTATTTGCATGAAATACCTTTTTCCATCCCTTCAATTTCAGTCTATATGCGTCTTTAGGTCTGAAACGAGACTCTTGTAGGCACTATATATGGGTCTTGTTTCTTTATTCTGTCACTCTTGATTGGTGCTTTTAGTCCATTTACATTCAAGGTAATTATTGACAGATATGCACTTATTGCCATTTTGTTCATTGTTTTCTGGTTGTTTGTGTAGTTTCTCTCTGTTTTTATCTTCATCTCTTTATCTCCTGCTTTGTGATTTGATAATTTTTTTTATACTTGGATTCCTTTCTTTTTATCTTCTGTGTGTCTAATATAGGCTTTAGGTTTGTAGTTACCATAAAGTTCATATATAGTTTCTTAAATATATGACAGTCTATATTAAGTTGATTGTCACTTGATTTGAACACATTCTAAAAGTAATACTTTTATTCTTTTTCTTCCTCCTTGTTTTGTGTATATGACATCATAATCTACATCTTTTGTGTATTCCTTGACTAGTTATATATATATTTGATTTTACTACTTTTATCTTTTTTGTGATTGGTTTTTCTTTGTAAGTGATTGGTTTACTGCCTTTACTTTTGGTTTGTCGTCACTGATGAAAAAGATTTAAATTTAGAAACATTTCTATCTAAATAAGTCCCTTTAACCTGTTCTGTAAGGCCATTTTAGTGGTGGTAGAATTTTTAACCTTTTTTTAATCTGGGAAATTTTCAATCTATTGTTCAGTTCTAAATGATAACCTTTGTGCTTATAGATTTCTTAGTTATAGATTTTTCCCTTTCAGTACTCGGATATTTCATGCCACTCCATTCCGAACTAAAATTTCTGCTAAGAAATATGCTGATAGCCTTATGGAGTTTCCCTTACTGTTAATTGTCTGTCTTTCTCTTGCTGCTTTTAAGATTCTCTCTTTATCTTTAATCATTGCCATTTTAATTACTATGTGTCTTTGTGTTGTCCTCCTTGTTAGGGGTTCTCTCTGCTGCTAGGACCTGGATGTCTTATTTTCTTCCCCAGGTTGGGGATGTTTTTAGCTATTATTTCTTCAAATAGACTTTCTACCTTTTTGTCATCTTCTGAGACCCCTATTATGTGAATATTGTTTCATTTAGAATTTTCATACAGCTCTCTCAGCATCTTCTTTATTCTTAGAAATTCTGTTTTCTCTGTGTTCCTCCACTTGTTTTCTTTGCAGCTTTCTATCTTCCATGATGCTGACACATTTCTCTGTCTCCTGCAGCCTGTCATTCATTCCCTCTATGTATTTTTTATTTTGGTTTTTGTATTCTTCAACTCTGAGAGGCTCTTTTTCATATTTTCTATTTCCTTCTTGAATTTCTTTTTGAGCTCCTGAATTGTTTTCCCCATTTCAGTGACCATCTTTATGACATTACTTTGAATTCTTTATCAGGAAGATTGCTTATCTCCATTTAAGTTAGCCATTTTTCTGGTGTTTTATCTTGTTCTTTTGTTTGGAACATATTCCTCTGCCTCCTCATTTTGACTAGGTTTCTGTGTTTCTTCCTTTACATTAGATAGATGAGTTATGCCTCCTGCCCTTAAAAGTAGTAGCTTTATGTAGTAGGCATCCTGTGGTGCCCAGGAGCTCAAAACCATCTGCTCAATCAGAGCCTGGTTTTCAGTTGCAGTTGAGCCATGGTTGCTGCTGGTAGGCTGTGGGCAGGACTCACCTTTCTGCCTGTCTGCCAGTAAAGGCTGATCCCCACAGCTCACCTTTGTATGATGTGAGGTGCTTCTGCTAGTATTTGTAGTTGGCAAGCCACCCTCCACCTGTCAGTCAGCAATGGCTGATCACTGCTGGGCTGATTATGCCAGGCAGGTAGCAGGAAATGCTTGGGCTGAATCTGCAGGGCAGGTGGAGAATTTCAGAGCTGGCTCCTACAAGCTTCTGTCCATATGAGCTGAGGTATGGCCAGGTAAGTGCCATCTATCTGCCCCTTCTGCTTTGGCAAGAACTCCTGAATCACACCCATCTGGAAACAACCATTTATTGTTCATTCAAATTTAAAATTCTTAATCATTAAGATCCCTACTCTGTTTTCAAAGTTGATTTGAACAAAATGCAAATTTTAGGACTCATCTAAGTGTAGCACTTCCAGAGAACCCTTTGAGCTTTTACCTCTTCAAGAATGTTTAAAAATGGTAATAAAAAGAGGTCACCCAAACAACAGAAAGCAAACAAAATTTCTAAAAACAGCTACAGAATGACCTCATCTGGTATGCTATGCATATTCCAAACATTGTTATATGAATGCCTCTTAAAAATATATGTATTAAGTGACAAAGTCACTATGAAAGGCTCTTGAATTTAATTAGTTGTGGCACAATGAGGGAACTGATACTTAATAATTTTTCACAAATAAACATTAGAAAATAATTTAGCTGGCTGATTCTAAGCAAATCATTATGTTTCATGTTTTTTTTTCCCTAGTGCAATAGAAGTTTTCATTGTGTATAAAATGAGTCTGAAAACTTGTGGTTTTCAGTATTTAGGAAGCATTGTCTTTTCTATATGTTTTAATTTTGTGGAGAACGAAAACCAACTAATAGGTATTAATCAAAACAAGTGAAAGTTATCACTTCTGAGGCAGAAATTATTGGGTTCTCATAGTTCATATGTAATAACATCTATATTTAAAAGGAAAGTAAAAGAAAGAAAAACAAAAAGAAAGAAACAGAACTGAAAGAAAAGTTTCCTTGATACAGTATATCTTCCAATCTGAGATGACTACAAGTTTCTTAAATAGCTTCAGAGAGATTTTGTATGTACCCTAGCAACTTATAGTCTTGTAAGACAGAAATTTCTCCATAAATATAATCTTATTTTCTCTTCTTTTCCAATGTACATTAATCGTGTTTTTTGTTTGTTTGTATCTCTTCCATATGGTTGAAAAATCATGTGTCTTCCATATAATGGAGAACTTTTGTGTTTTTGAAGACGGCTTTTCCTATTCTTGTAATTTGTATAAATAAGCACCACAGCATTTTCCTTTTATATCTTAATTATTTTCAGTGACTTATCACTACTTTTTCTCTAGACATCTACTTTTTAAAATACGTATATGCAGTATTGAAATACTAGAAAATTATATTGACATCCAAATTACGAAACAAATTGTATTCCAAATATGTATTTTTTAGATTGATATTTGAATCTTAGAACATGTTAACTATAAAATCAGTGTCATGGATATGTTATTTCCCCAAATTATGTTGTAAAACAAATCATAGTATATTGAGCTAGATTCCATGACTGAACTTATATTTTTAAAAAGTGGATAAAATATTTTTCTTTCAAGTACTTAATGAGATGTTTAGACTCACTTTTTAAAAGATAATCACTGAACATTATGCAAGTACTGAAATTCTAGAATTTGCCATTAAAACACGAGTTAAAATTTTTTATAAGATTTTAGTGAAGTAGAAAAGTATAGTGATGCTTTTCACTTTATGCTGCTGCTCTATCATTGACAACTCTGGGAGGTTTTCCTATTTTGGTTCTACCAAATCATTTGAAAACCTTGAAAGACAAAAATCATGACTTCAGGCCTTCAGTCTGTCTCCATGTTTATAATTTATTATCCCCAGAGAAACTTCAAGTATTCTGTGGCTTCTCTTTTGAATTGACACTAAAGATTCTTAGGAATTCACAATTTTATTCCATACATGCACAGAAGAGTCTTTTTGCAAAACAAATTGTATTCCAAAGTTGTATTTTTGTTCTATTGAAAAAACTTCAATGATTCAGTTTTTTCATTTCCTTTATGAAAGGAACGGTGTTATCATGTCTTACGGTGAAATTATTGTCTCCCCCCCCCCCCCACTTATTGGCCAGTCTCCAAAATACTCATGTCACTTATAGGATTAGCAATGAGCCCATGTAAGATAATTAAAAAAAAAAGGTGATAGGAATTTCATTTCTGTAATAATAAATGTGTTTATCAAACAACAAAAAAAGCCATGTACTCTTGCCAAATAGTTTTGTAATATTATTATTACTTAATTGTATAATCCACATTAAGTCTTATCTGATACTAGATTTGGGGTATAATATATTGTAGAGGAAAATATTATTCTTCAAACCAAAGTCACAATAATGGCTTATCTTTTGAAAAAGCCTCATTGGGCAATTAGTATTCTGGCTTTTTGTTCATTCGCAGTCACTCTCTAGGTTATTTTTTCCTCTTCTTATATTCTTAACTTGGTTTGGTTGACAATTTCAGGTTATACGAATTTCAGTACTTGATACAGCCTTTTCCAATATGTCAGATAGCTGCTATAAACACTCTATTTCTTCCTATTCTCATCGCAGCATTAGCTTTTCGTCCTGCTCTTTTGAAAACATTTCACAGCCCTTTGCTATTCTAACACCTTTTTCATGGAAATATCTCATTTTGCCATTACACCTTTTCTTGCTTTCCCGTTTTTGTATGTGTGCTTATTGCATTTTTATCAGATATGATATTTCTGTTAAAAATAAGTCATTAAAAACAAAGCTAAAAATATTGCATAATGTAAACAAAAAAATAATATAAAATATCAAATTTACATTTAAGATTTAGATAATATAGAAAAAAGAATTAAAAATAAAATATATTTTAATGTTTTTGATTCATGCAGTGTTTTCAGATAAATTCAGTTGTCATTTTTATTTTATTTTGAAAATCAAGAAATAATTTCCATATATGATTTATGAACAGTATCTCAGCAACAGGGTATACAACTATACTGCCATATATGAGATACAAACTAGAATGGTGATAACAACCATCCATTTTTTAAAAAGCTTTAAAAATCTCAATGATGGACAGCATTAGGAGATTCAAGATGGTGGCATGAGAGGTGAGATGGAGAAATCCTCCCAAACCACAAATTGTACAAAAATATAGTTAATTAATACAACTAACCCTAAAACAGCAACAAGAAAGAAGGCTGAACCAGACTGCATACAGACCTCACGAACAGATCAGACCTCATGAAACAGGGTAACGTACGAAAGTCTTAATCTGGCGGGACCCAAACCTTTCCCCACCCCAGTTTACCGGCAGGAGGAAGAGAAATGGAGTGGGGAGTGGGGGGAAGCTAGGGACTGCTGAACACCTAGCCCTGGAGATCTGCTTTGTGAGCAGAATCCTATAGTGTGTGGTGCTCTGGACATTGGGCATCTTGGAAAGGCAGAGTACTTGAGAGACTGACATTCCAGCCAGTTGGGGAGGAGAGGATCCACATCTGGCTGCTCTGTGCCAGAGGAAATGCAGGCAGTCTGAGAGGCTTCCTAGCAGTCACAGTGTTGCTGAAGGGGTGGATTTTGCACGGAGCTTGCTGCACGGGAGAAGGGAGAGCTGGACAAGGTTGTCTGGGCATGCTCGGCCAAGCTGGTTGGGAACTTTGAGGAGCTTCAGGTGCTCCATCCCCTTGATGCCTACTCAGCTCCAAGACCACCCACTGTGACACACAGACTGCTGCACTTTCCTCCTAGCCTGCCAGCACTGGTTTGCAAACTGGCAGTCACTGTGCTGGCGTCAGGCCAGAGGGAGGCCCTGCCTACAATAGCTAGAGACACAAAGTACAGAGGCTTACATGTGTGTGCTTGGCCCACTGGCTCTGACGCTGGAGACAGGCACCATGGATGGGAATAAGGAAACAGATCTTTCCTCCCCCAAGGCACCAGTTCTACTCCCATATGACCCCCAAATTCACTTTAAGGGCTGAGCAGCTCCAGAGACTGGAGCTTCTGCACACTAGTGGGCACCACACAGAAATATGAAATGACAAAAGAACATGGTCCAGACCAAAATCTCAAAAACCCCAGAAAAATGGCCAAATGAAACTGAACTCACCAATCTTCCTGAAAGAGAGTTCAGAATAAAAATTATAAACATGCTTATGGAGGTACAGAAAAATATTCAAGAACTCAGGAATGAATTTAAGTTAGAGATTCAATCATTAAGAAATTCCATATCTGAAATGAAACATACAATGGAGGGATTTAAAAGCAGATTCGATGTATTAGAAGAGACGGTAAATGGAATAGAAATTAAAGAAGAGGAATACAAAGAAGCTGAGACACAGAGAGAAAAAAGAATCTCTAAGAATGAAAGAATATTGAGAGAACTGTGTGACCAATGAAAACGGAACAATATTCACATTAGAGGGGTATCAGAAGAAGTAGAGAGAAAAATGGATAGAAAGTGTCATTGAGGAGGTAATTGCTGAAAACTTCCCCAGTCTGGGGAAGGAGATAGTCTCTCAGGCCATGGAGGTGCACAGATCTCCCAACACAAGGGACCCAAGGAAGACAACATCAAGATATATAATAATTAAAATGGCAAAGATCAAGGATAAAGACAGACTTTTAAAAGCAACTAGAGAGAGAAAAAATATCACATACAAAGGAAAACCCATCAGACTATCATCAGACTTCTCAACAGAAACCTTACAGGCCAGAAGGGAGTGGCATGATATATTTAATGCAATGAAGCACAAAGGTGTTGAACCAAGAATACTCTAACCAGCAAGGTTCTCATTTAAATTTGAAGGAGGGATTAAACAATTTTCAGATAAGCAAAAGCTGAGAGAATTTACCTGCCACAAATCACCCCTAAGTGCATTTTAGAGGGACTCCTATAGATGGAAGTATTCCTAGGACTAAATAGTTATCACCCAAGGGACAGAGAAAGAGTACAGAATATGATTCATAACATCCAAAGAATGGAGGAGGAAGAAAAAGGAGAAAAAAAAAAAGGAACCTTTAGGTTGTGTTTGTAATAGCATATGAAGTGAGTTAAATTTGACTGTTATATAGTGAGGGAATTACCCTTGGACCTTTTTTTAAATTTCCTAGCCAAACTCTCTAGTAGGTTTATTTATCCTATCCCATAGTTTCTAAACATTGTCTATTTTTATGTTGCCAGACCTGATCTATTTTGTGATTTTTAGAAGTGTGTCTGGTGCCACATCATGACTTGGCTCTCACCTTCATCAGTATGTCTTGGAAGGTCTGTTTGAAAAATTTTGATCCCTCTATGGATTGCATCGTGGTGTAAGTGAGCACCCTCTTTCTTCTTGAAATAGCCCTTTGACCGCTTGCTTCTCTCTTTCCGCTTTACATCTTTGTACTTGTTCTTCTCTTTGCAAGAAAGTTCTTAACCGTAGCTCTACCCTTGAATCTCACTCTTAATTGGGATGATAGTAGGAATAGGTAAGACAGTATGTGGGATACCACTTTTTAAATAGTTAAATCTTCTCAAAATATTAGGTTTTATTTTTCTTAACATGACACTTCTGCATAATATTCCTGCATAATTCTCTGTCAGTGATGACAACATTGTCCCCCAGTTGTCAGCGAATGAACCTTTGGTGTCATCTCAGACACCTGGTTCAGCCTCATCCTTCATCGTAAATCAATCACTAAATCCTGAAATTAACTTCCTTATTATATTACAAGCCAGTCGTTTCTGCTGACAATCTTTTTGTCCATAATAATATCTTCCGGTGAACTGAACATTTAATTGGCTTTCCTGAATACACGCTTCTTCCTCTTCTCTCTGCGAAATCTGTGACCCATACAGCAACTACAGTGGTTTCTGAATCTAAATTAGGTGAGGTTACTCCTGCATAAATTCTTTAATTGTGTTTTCTGAACTTTAATGTTTACTGAAATCGTTTAGGAAGGTAAGTAAATTGTTTTGGTTATTAATTCTTGGGTGGAGTATAAGATTCTGTACTTCTAGCAAGTTCCCAGTTGATGCCAATGGTCCAAGGGTGATACTTTTAGTAGCAGGGATTAGATGATTCCTGGCTGTACTTGAAATGAAAACTAAGCCTGTCATGGTCCATAAACTTGTATGTGAGTGAATACCTCCTTGCTTGTTTAACAGCCTCACATCAACTCTTGTCACTTCCCTCCTTGATCTCTATGTTCTGGGCCTTCATTCAGTTCCTTGAGGACGTGATGCTAATTTTTGCCTCAGGGTGTTTGTACACTCTTCAGTCTGTCTGGAACCCTAACTCTAACCACACCTCCAACCCTATAGTCATCCTTTTCTGGAAAATTCCTATTCATTTTAGATGTCTCAGCTTAAATCTCACTACTTCAAGGAAATCTTAACCGGATTCTAACTATGCTTTAGTCCTGCTTCTTTTACTACATAATAGAGCATATCATAGTTATGATTAAAGTATCAATTATTTTATCAGTGTTTGCATATCTATAAACCCCTACAGATGTAAATTTATTGAAGGCACTTTTTTTTCCCCCACCCTCTGGTTCAGTGCCATATTCCCTGTTTCCCTGTATGGAGCACGGTAGGTGCTTATATTTCCTGCACTAGCCACATAATTGATGTTCTACAAATAGTTGTTAAATGTGATTATTCATGAAGATTATCTGTCCTTTTTCTTGATAGGGCAGGTTTTATCAAGTTTTGAATTTTGGAGCCTGCTGAAGGTCCAGCTAGAGATGCTAATGGTTTTGGCTGCTCTGTGATGAAGAAAGCAAAGAACCCCTGATAGTCACACCTCTTACTGGAGAGCACAGTGGCAGACAGGAGAACGATCAGCTAATTCCTGTGAAAATGAGTTGGCACCTTGTCTAGTAACAAATTAGTTGCCAAAAGTGCATAATGAGAGCAGATAGGGTGCACAGGGCTGGGGAAACTAGAGTTAAAAACTAAGTGGCATTGTATGGGAAGGTGACATCTGGGCTGTGCTTTGTTGGCTGCAATGGAGTCAAATCAAGTTATCGTTCAGAAAAAGAAATTGCTATAGTTCAGAGGACCAAGGAGCCAGCAGCAAATGAAAGTCTTAATAATACATGGGCTAAGGAAAGGAGTAAGGAAGGTGCTGGGAAGTCGGAGTGAATGGTAAGGAAGAAATTCATAAAAGTGAGAATAGCAGGGAATGGCTGCTGTCTTGCAGGCAGGGGAGAGCAAGGAAGAAGAGAGGGATGAAAAGGAAGCTCACTGAATGCCAGCTTTGCATAGGGCAAACCCCTGCCAACTCCTAAAGCATGGCATGGAAACTAAGTCCCTACCCCCAGGATTTGGGGGAGCTGAACAGTACTGGATGGAGTGAGAACTTCCCAAAGGCAAAGAAAGGAGATTTTCAGGCAGGCTACTAAGAGCATGATAGTACAGCTGCAGTCCCACCTGGGTCACCCAGGTGATGGCAACTTGCAAGCCCAAATCAGTTATCAGTAACCCTTCCCTACTTATCTGGAGTAGAACAGAGTGAAGACTTGTGCTTAGAAAATAGAATGAAATAGCAAAGTGATAAAGATGCTTACCACTGGAAGGGCTCAAAGACAAAATGCAGTAAGTTGAGCAGTGAGGTGGCTTTATTTAAGGCAAAAATGCACACTCGAAGAAAAGGGAGTGTGGGCAACCTTAGAGTGGAGGTGTACTTAAAGGTTTAGGGTTTGGGGTTTTATAGGGCCTTTTGGGTAGGGGTCAACATAAGGCATGATGTATACAGGTGATTCATAATTCTTTTGAAGTTTTGTTTTAAGAATAGGGTTATTTAGGTGACTGTGCTCGCCGGGATCTTGGCATTCTTTAGTCACATAGGTTTATTTACACTTCAGAGGTCTATCTCCTGTCCTGGTTACAAAGTTACTTAGTTGATTAAGGGTCTGGAAGAAGTGGAAGAACAGCACATAGATTAAGTTAAAGAATAAATTGGGCCTTTTTCACAAGCTAAGTAGATTTTACAATGGCATGGCCCTTGTCCCATTTCCCTGCTGTGCCTCATGGGCTCGGGCAGAGAAGTCCTTGACTGACAATCTTTGGCCTTAAGTCCTTGACTGACAATCTTTGGCCTTGGAGGCCTGATCTGATTGGTACAATGAAGACATGGGCTATGCTCTGATGTTTTCTTTGTCTGGGGAATTATTTTTCATCTGGGGAATATCCAGACATTCCAAGTCACTCCTGGCCTTTGAAGCTTCAACTAATTAACTCTCTGAGTCCTTTCTGACTTTCTGGTTTTATCTGGTTAACTCTTTGAGTCCCTTTCAGTGGGCTTTACTGGCTTTATTCTCTCTTCACCGTGCTCCTGTCTTTCTGCCTAACCAAAACCAAGAATTGCTGCTGAATGCTTGTAGCTTCAGAGGAAAGCAGTGTTCCTAACCCAGGGCAAATAAACCAGTGTGATGCAAATCAGTCTAGGGAAGGGATAGATTGGGAGAAAGCCTTTTATTGTTACAATGAGGCCCAGCTCCGCTTGTGTTCACTCTAGCCGATCTCCCCATCTCCACTAGCAAAAGGCTGCTTGGCCCTCTCCATCCCTCGGTACACACTCATCTCCCCACACGCCCCTTCTGGGAGAAACTGCCCCCCAGCAGTCCCCGGCAACTGACAGTTGTCAGACCAATTATGCAACAGAAGGGAGGAGAGAATGGCCTCTCTCCACCCCTTGCCCTGGAGGCTCTGAGAAGAGGCAGTGGTATATGTAAATAGGCTAAGACCAGGCGAGAGATTCTGGAAATACTGCAATTTACCCCACAATGCTAAATGAAGATACAATGAAGCCAGAAGTCTTGCAGTTGGATGGTTGTTGTGAAATTGAAGATGGGATGGTAGACCAGGGATTGAGTTACAAAGACCAGACATCAGCAATGAAGCCATAGGACACTGGGACTGCACTTAGTGCTCTAATGACCATACCACATCATGACAGTCTCACATGTGGTCTTTCCTCAGGGACAGTGATGTGTGCAATAGAAGCAAGACAAATGAAATGTGGGAGAGCTGGTGTAGGCACAAGCACACTCCAGCATTCATAAGCAGAGAAGGATATGATATAAGAGCAGTCTGCCTTAGTTTACCCACTTTTCTCCTAGACTAGTCTCAAAGGAGAACATTGCATGGTACGCTGAGGTATGCCAATGCCCTAATAAATTCTTGGAAAATTTTTGAAATAAGGGAAGTTGTTCATGGGGACCCTTCTTTTCTGCTTTCTGTTTACCTTCCTTCTAATCCTTTCTAGTGGGTCTCTCCAGCTGCTCTAAACCAGTGCTTTTTAAAAATAGGCATGTGTCTTAATCACCTGGAAACCTTGTTAAACTCAAATTGCTGGTCCCCCACCTTCAGATTTCTGATACTGTGGGAATGGGTGGGGCCTGATAATTTTCATTTCTAGGGCAAGTTCCAGTTGGATGCTGATGAAGCTTCTCTGGAGGCACACTTAAAGAACAATTGTCTGAAACCTTCTACCCAGCTACTTTATTCAGATTTCTCATTCCCTGAAGCAAGAAGCCTATCAATGAAATCACATGATTCCTTAGATCTGAAACACAAAAACTAAATTCAAAGCTTTTCTGGGGGTATATAAACTCAGCAAAATTTAGTGATCTGCTGAAATCATGTATACAAATATATGAATGATTAACATCCACAACAATTTTTCTGGCTTCATTAGATTTTAGTTGACATGGATTCTAACAAAAAGAACCTCAAGCACTGTGACCAAATGAAAGGAAAACCTAAATCTTGAGGAAGGATTTTCTTGGGCAGAATGTTGATGTATTTGGTATAATCAAATTGCTGCAGTTCCTTCACTTTTAAATCCATATGCTCCACAAATCTACAAGTTCTTTAAACATTTTTGCAGGTCTACCATTTTAGCAATTCTAGTACAGGTGGTGGAATGGGAATTCTGTGTCCAAAGTTGAGGGAGGTAAGATGACATGCAGGTGAGTATTTTTTGGGTTGGAAATCACCTGTGCTATGTATTTTAGCCATCACCAAGAATATTTCAATGTCAGGATTCATCTTTAAATATTTCCCCAAATTTGAGCATATGGTCTTGTTTGAAAGTGTTGAAAGGATCATTTATTTTTGTTGAAGAACATTGTTCGGGATGGCAGTTGTTAAATAGACTCTAGAGTACTGCAAAACTATGTTCTCTTACATTGATGGTATTTGAATGAAAACAAAAGAATACTCACATTTTCAGTGGTTTCTTGCTTAGTGATGTTATATTAGGGATTTTTTTACATAATTGTGGAAATGCTAATTGCTATAGTGACCTCAAAGGTGAAATCTTACCTCAGACTCAATGACTTGATTTTGCATCTTTAAGCCTTAGGTCAAATGGCCTGAAGCTGAAAATGACAACAAACTATTATTTTGCTTTTTAGCTTAAATCTGGGAGACAAAATAAGAGTCCTTTGGGAGAGCTAGTGCTCTTTGATTTTTAAAATATGCCTTGTATTTTTAAGAGACTAAAAGTGTTTTTAGAATTCTGTTTCTCAGTTTTCTTATTCAATGTTTTTAAGTATTTAAAATATAGTAAACATTCTAAGTTTTTTTTCCACATGTGTTTTAATTTTTTTTCTCTTTCTCTTTTTTGAAATCTGCCAGATTTGTTTTGTGTTTCCCCTTCACTTTAATCACAGATAGGAAAGAGCTTCTGTGTGTCATTTAGTAATTCTTCAGCCAAGATATTTTCAACCACATTACATCGGACAGGGTAATTTTTTAGATTTCACCAGTTTAATAGTCCAACCACAGTTAGTATTTGGAAAATAGAAAGGATATTCAAATTACTGCCATAAATTCAAACTATATCTCCTCTTGTATATCAGTTCTGAGAATATGTCTGGAAACATATTAGCAGCCAGTGAGCTTTTGAAATTATTGTTACTTAGCATTATCTCGATTCATATGAACAAAAAAAGTAAAACCAGGTCTTTTATTCTATTTCACATTTATAATTTGATTATTGTGATAACAGATTTCCTTAGCAGTTTGATTTTGTTCACCATTGCAGTGGATCCTGTTCAGTAAGACTTCCTTATATGGTTATGTGGTTGAATGTGTGTGTTTTCCCGACTCTTGTCTTCTCAAAGGAAAGAATTCAGTCAAGAGACCAGATAGCAAGAAAAAGCAGCATGAAATTTATTGGGTTAAAAGGAAAAGTACACTCTTGAGACAGAAGAGTGGGCTTTCTGGAAACCAGAAGCAGCCCCACTATTAGGCTTAGGTTGGCTTTTATTTTTTCTTAAGATGGTAGGAAGTCCTGCCCTGCAGTTTACATTCTTTGATTGACAGGTTGAATGCCTGCTCTAGGTTATATAACCCTTTACTCAGTGTTCAGGTGCCTTACCGGTAAGTACCTGAGCAAAGCCCAAAGAGGGGCCAAACCCACAAAGCTAATTAGATTTAGATGTTATTGTGACAAGGTGGAGTTACTTTCTGACAAGGTCTTTGGACCTTGCACATGTGTTGTAATCAGGGAAGCCCCTGTGGTTCTGCGCTTCTTGACCTTCTAGGTGTCCTTGACTGTCTGGCCTTCTAAGAAGCTAGGTGTCCTTGACTGTGGAACTGGGAAGTAAGGAGGGCTTGGGGGCTGGCCAAGGAGGAGTCTTCCTTGGTGATGGGCTGGCCCCTTTCTCCTGCTTATGTCTAACTACTGCCTACTCTAATAGTAGCAGCTTATTCAATCACCTTAAAAAAAATAACATTTACTAAAATTAATATCATTACATTAAAAATACTGTAATAGACTCATAGAGAATATATAGAAATGAATAATTTTGAGCCTGTATACATGGAGTTTATAGTCTTGGTAGGTTGAACTGCAGTAGAAATTTTTCAGATAGCAGCATTGACTTCATTTAAAACCAGGCATAGAGAGTTTTGGATCCCCATGTTTAAAAAAGGACCCTTTCTCTATTTTTGCCCCCTCACCAAATCTACTCTTCCAAAATTACTCCTAGGTGATTGCTACAACTATTCCAGTTACTCCCTCAACTACTCCAATTGCTCTTCCTGCTACTCTAGTCACTATGGCTCAGTTTCTCCAACCAGCTATTGTGTCTGTTCAAGCTACTCTGACTAGTCCCATGTCCTTCCAGTTGGCCTTGCTGTTTTAACTAGACAGATATTAGGATTTACTAATCTTACCCTTCAAGTAAGTTTCTTATTTGTGTTTCAGACTCCAACCTACTCAAGTCTCTATTTTTTTTCTTCTTCTTTAAGAGCTGTTTCTTTCAAAACTGGAAATAGGTACATTGGAACCCTATTTCCACATTAATCTACCAAATGAAAGAAAAAAAGTTAAAAGTGATAATGTTTTGATATCGAGTCTTGCTCTCATCACTTCTGATCTGCTCCACAAGTTAGTGCCTAGGGCAAAAATATAGAACATGATTTAGAAATCATTGATCGAAGACAGGGATTGGCAAACAATGGGCCATGGTTCAAATTCAGCCCACTTCCTGTTTTTGTATAGTCCTTGAGCTACAAATTTCCTTTTTAGCACTTTTAAATGGGGAAAAATCAAAAGAAGAATATGTCTTGACATTTGAAAAGTATATTAAATTAAACCTTGAAGTTTATAGATGAAGATGTATTGACATACAGTCAGGCTCATTTGTTTACATATGATTTACTACATTCATGCTAAATAGTTACAACAAATACCCTATGACCCAAGAAACCTAAAACATTTACTTCTGCTTTGTAGAAAAATGTTGCTAAGTACTAATGTTGAATATGGCTTTCACCGTTATTCACTCTTAGAAATCATTTCACACTTTGAGAACCACAATGAAATGAAACTATATTCAACCTCAAGTAACTAAAAAAATGAAAGAGAAAGTATGTACTCTGGTACACATAAGCACTAGGGAAAGAAGCTTGCAGTTAAGAGAAGCCTATATGTTTTTTAATTCAGAGGAGAAGGTTCAATTATTTAATTTTGTCAGCAGAATACTTTAGTCAGTTCACTGAACATCCATATTTTGGATGCATATCATTTCAGAAATTCTGAACCTGAGGCATCTGGTGTTGATCTTTACTAGTTTTTTTACTCAGCTCTAATAAGGGCTAAAAAAAGATCCCAACTCATTTCACCTGTCAAATCCATCTCACTTAAGTCTGTAGGAATAGTTATGCTGTGTGTTAATCTACACCCTTTTTGAATCAGTGCATCGCTAGTTTTATGGAAATATGACCAAAGTGAAATATACCTTAGAAATTAATTTGTTTAACAATCTAAAAAAAATTTCATTGAGATAATATTTGATATGATCTTTGAAGAATGGGGGTATTTTGACAGGTGGAAAGGGAATTGGAGTAATGTTTTATGTTTTTACTTTTTTATTTTGGGGGCAAGCTTTTTCATTTTATTTCATTTATTTAGTTTTTGCCATGACAACTTTTTTTAGTTGATATACAATATTTTATTGGTTTTAGGTATACTTCATAGTAATTTGACAATTATATACATTAAATGCTCACAATAAATGCTAATGATAGATATGATTGCTGTCTATCAACAAAGATATTACAATATTATTGAGTATATTTTCCATGGTGTATGTTCATCCCTATGAGTAATTCCTTTTATAATTGGATGTTTGTGCCTTTTTATCCCCATTCACTTATTTTAACCTACACAAAGCAGAAATAGACGCATAAAATAGAGAGAACGGACTGATGATTGCCATAGGGGAGGGAAATAGGGGTTAGGTGAAAAAGGTGGAGTAATATTTTGGATAGAAAGTGTAGTTTGTATGGAAACCCATTGATGGGAGGGCATGGTATGTATTTGAGAAATACAAGTATTTTACCAGTGATTAAACAAATGGTACATATATAAAAATTACCTAGGAAATGTAGTTTGGAATTATTATATGGACTATCTTGAATATGAAGATAATTTGGTAAAGCAGTGGAGAGCCCTCACATTTTTAGGAAATCAAGGGGTATGATCAGACCTCTGCTTTAGAGTTGTGGTCTCTAAAGTGGTGTGTACATAACCAGGGCTTGGACATCACAGTCCACTGAAATACTGAAAAAAATATTAGAACTTTTTAAATTTGTTTTTAAATGTACAATATTAAAGTAATGACCTTCCTGGTACTTAATACATGAATTGATCTGGCTCTTGCATTTGGTCTGTCTGTCATAAGGTCCCATGACATACATGATCAGTAATACATCTTTAGGGAAATACGGAGATTTCAAAACCAGTGGACATGGCAGTGTACTCCTCATTCATTCTTTCAGTTTACTGTTATTTGTTGATATTTACATCTACCTGGCTAGTAGATTAATATATTATCTGGTTTTAACTAAGCTTAACATCACAAAATGAATGGATTACAAAATAAGTTGAAGATCATTCTAATAATGCAAGCACAGCAATCAAAAAGAAATGGCAGTGATACCACAGATATAATTATAAATTGTTGGTTACGAACATAATGAGGTCAAACAGTTATGATCTAATCTGTCTACAAGTTGGCCCAAAACAAATTAAGAGGACAATTTGGTATATACATAAATACCCACTATTACTAGTGATATAAGTTAGTAACCATTCTTAGGAGGCAATTAAAAATATCATTTTATGTTCATCTCACCCATCAAGCATATTTATTATATGTTTCATCATGTGAAACATTTGCTAGCATAGTAGTTCAACACACAGGATTATAAATAAATCCTATTATATTTATTAAGTCCTGTCCTTTTGCTGCTAGGTTTGAGTAATGCAAAAACTTTGAAATATGGTAGAGAGAATAGATCTTCAAGAAGTTATCTAAAATGAAGAGAACAGTTGAAAGATTGTTTCACTGGCCCTAGTATGAACTGGGATTGTGGTAATTATGAAAGGAAAGAAACATTCACCAGAGATATAGGATGACATGGATGAGATGAAGTTAGCACAATGAATCTTAAAACATGAGTGTCTGATACCTTGATATAGGTGCTATGATATCAAGTAGGAAAGAGAAGTTGAACATGGCACAATGAAGTTCCTTTTTGTCTTTATTTTTAACAGAACTATAAAAAATTGGTTTCCTTGTTTTCACTAATTAATTTCTTGAATAGAATCTGGCAGTCTGAGGGATCCCTACAGAGTGAAAAACTGATGAAAGAAATCAATTGACCTGTATTTTCATTAATGGTCTCCACAAGAAGTATAGACAGAAAAAATGTTTTAAGTGTACATGTCTTTTATTTCTCATTTGTCATGGTGTAGTAAGCACTGCTTTAGCAAATTTTTAATTTTGAGAAACATTAATTTTGGAGTTGTCACTACATGCTAGTTCATATTACAAGACTCCATTCTGAACTGTATTTAAAAACTTAAAAGTCCTTGAGAGAGGGAATGGCTCTAAAAGCAATTTTTCTGTGTTCTCATGTTTTTAATTAATATGTAGTTGAATCAGTTGCTCTACCATGTATTAAATAACTGGAATAATTTAAATCTTAAACACAAAACAGGAAATAAGATTTCTTTAGTTAGTTGTGTGCACTTTGCATCTTTAGGTTACTACTTTTTTAGCATACAGATAATATTGTTTTCATTGATGATTGTATGAACTCTAGTACAATATTTCAGTGTAAAACTATTTCAATCATTTCTGTACAAATGGAGAAGTGCCTTTAACAACAGTAAAGAAAGTGATAATAATTGTTGTGAAGATGATGTAAACATCAGTGTTATTTTTATATACTGCTGATTGAAATCAGTGGACACTCAGTGACCTCAATTCCTTTACATAGCTGAATCCTTTAGAGCCTGTGAATATAGTAATTGATGTTGTTTACCTCTTTGCTCTCCTTGAAAAAAACCTTAGAATCAAATGTGTGACCCCTTTCTATTAACTTAAAATGTGTCAGGTGGCATGTGTATCTCCGTACTCAGCCCTACACTTTCCTGAACATGTTTTATATTTTTTAATCTATTTTTTAATTTATTTTTAATGTATTTGCTATATTTATTATTATAAGCCATCTAAACTAATTGTGAAAATATTGTATATATACTATAATTGATTTTAATACCTTCAGACATACATAAATATATAAATGATTCCTAGAATTTTTTTTATTACATCTTGTATAATTTTGTCAATTATACTGTGGCAAATACTGTTCTTTTATAGAAAACATAGTGTTTATAATCGAAATGTCAAATTTCAAAACTATAAAAGTATTCCTTCAAGTTTTAGAAACAATAAAAGGTGTTTTCTCTTATTATACAACTAATGCTTGAAGTTATAGAAAGTTTTCAGAAAATAGAAGATAAGGGAATGCACCTGCTCAGTGTTATGTCGATGTATCCCTGTTTATTCATTTGTATGTGTGTGAACATAAATTATACCTGCAAATCTGAGTTTACCATTCTTCTAGATGTTTAAGATGTTTTTACTGAACTTTCAGTTTTCTCACACACACGTAATTCTTTAGCACTGTTTAAAAGCAACTTACATTTATCTAGCTCTTCCAAAAGTGTCAACTTAGTTTTCATAGTAACAGCTACTTCATTTTTGCATTCGTTTGTTTTAAATAATCTTTAATTAACATTTATAATTATAAAAACAAGTACAACTTGCATAGGTAATTTATAAGAAATACAGAATTGAATCTTGGTAATAAATCAACTCAACCAATAGCAGTAGATGTGAATAGGCTTATTAGAGAAAAGCCTCAACCGTGATAATAGAGCAACTGCTGGGATTAATAGTTGAATTTGCAGTGTATTTTTGGTTGTAGTTAACCAGAGAGAGAAATTTTAAAATGAAATTCTAATATCTACTCTGTATCAAGATTCACCTTTATTTGGATATTTGCCTTATAATTCATTTTACCTTAAAAACACGACTTGAGAAAATGTCATTGATCTGGTGTAAGATGTGAAAAATAGCTAAACAAAGACAGGTTACTGAGCTAAATGACTTTTGGAGGAAAGAGGTTTGCCCTCCTTTAGATTCCATATTTGAAAACATGTACTTAATAAATGTTTACAAGAAATTGTCAAAACCACTTATTTTTCAATATGTAATATTTTCAATTAAGTCAGTTTTCTTTTAGAATTTGATAGTTACGTAACTACTTTAGATTTGTAGTAAAATATGTGCCTTTTTCTTTACCTAAATACACAGCTTTGAGAATCTACCTCAAATTTTAAAATCTTAATTTATATTAATTTATTTATCATTCAGTTGAGCATTTTTCTCAGGAACATATTAGAGTTAGAGCATTTATATATTGAATTTCTATATTGTTGCCTTGTGTGATTTACAATCTAAATGTTACATCAATGGACTTTAATAGAAGAAGTAAGAACCGCTTCCACTGTGAACTTAAAATGGCTTAAATAATAATTGGACAGTGGTAGAGATACCAAATCTTGTTATATATACCAATCACATGTCTGAGCATATTGTCATGCAAAAAGGTCAAAGATAAATACCACAAATGCCAGGTAAGATTTATTGAGAAAAACCTACAAACAGAAATAGAGTACATGCATTATGTGAACTCTAGTTATTTCCCCATGTAGTACAGGTATAGATGGTCAGTGTGCCAGTAGAGAGGGTCCCTGCCATGTGATGCCTTACATATTTACATGTCAGAGAGCGTTAGAAGTCCCCTGGTAAGAGAAGGGGCCCTATTAGAAAGAGAAAGCCTCTGGAACCCCATGGCTCGCATCAGCCTGTTCTGTTGAGATAATTCAGACTTCTTGAGCTAGTTCTTTATTAAGAACCTGAAATAGAAAGAGGCTCACATTATTGCCAGTATTGAAGTTATCAGTCATGAAACTTTAACCGTGATGCAAATTTTCAATAAAAATAGCGACAGGAATCCACAAAGAGAAAACAAATGAAATTCTACTACAGAAAAATGTAACTGAAATTAAGAATGTAATAAAACAGGATATTAGTTGTGAAGAAGAGAGAATTAGTGAGTTGGAATAATCACTATTTTTAAATGAAGTATAATTGATGTAAATGTTATACTGATTTCAAGTATACAACATAGTGATTCAACAGTAATCTACATTAAGTGCTCACCCCAATAAGAGTAGTTACTATCTGTCAACATAAAAAGATATTACAGTATTATTGACATTCTTTATGCTGTAGTTTCATTCCTGTGACTAATTTATATTACACTTGAGATTTGTACCTCTTGATCCCCTTCATCTATTTCAGCCACCCACTCCAACTCTTCCCCCATAGTAAGTAACCTCCAGCCTCTCCTCTGTGTCTATGAATCTATTTCTGTTTTGTTCATTTGTTTTTTTCTTAGATTCCACATATAAGTGAAATTGTATGATATTTGGCTTTTTCTGCCTGCCTTATTTTACTTAACACAATACCCTATAGGTCCACCTATACTGTTGCAGATGGCAAGATTTCTTTTTTATTTATGGCTGAATAATATTTCACAGTATATATATACCACATCTTCTTTATTCATCTATTGGTGGGCACTTTGGTTACTTACATGTCTTGGCTATTGTAAATAATGCATAAATAAACATAGGAATGCATATGTCTTTTCAAATCAGTGATTTTGTTTTCTTCTCTCCCAGAAGTTGAATTGCTGGGTCATATGGTATTTCTATTTCAGTTTTTTGAAGAACCTCCATATTGCTTTCTGCACTGGCTGGACCCTTTACATTCCCACCAATTGATGTAGGAGGTTTCCTTTTTCTCCACATTCTCAGAAAAACCTGTTATTTCATGTTTTTTGGATAGTAGACACTTTGGTGTGTGAGATGATATCTCATTGTGGTTTTGATTTGTACTTCCCTAATGATTAGTGATGTGGAAAATCTTTTCATGTGCCTGTTAGCCATCTGTATGTCTTCTGTGGGAAAAATGTCTATTCAGGGCCTCTGCCCATTATTTAATTGGGTTATTTGCTCCTTTGGTGTTGTTTTATGAGTTCTTTGTATATGTAGGGTATTATGCCCTTATCAAATATAACATTTGCAAATACATTCTCCTATATTGTAGGCTGCCTTTTTGTTTTTTGGATGGTTTCATTTTCTAGGCAGAAGCTTCTTAATTTGATGTAGTCTCACTTATTTATTTTTTGCTTTTGCTTCCTTTGCCTGGGGAGATATATCCAGAAAAAAAAAGCCCTTCATACTGATATTCATGAGATTCCTGCTTATATTTTCTTCTAAAAGTTTCATGGGTTCTTGTCTTATCTTTAAGACTTTAATCCATTTAGAGTTTACTTTTATGTATGGTGCTACTGATCTCGTTTCATTCTCTTGCATGTAGCTGTCCAGTTTTCCCAATACCATTTAGTGAAGAGACTTTTTTTCCCCATTGTATATTTTTACCTTCTTTATCATATATTAATTGACCATATATGTGTGGGTTTATTTTTGGACTCTCTATTCTGTTGCATTGATCGATGTGTCTGTCCTAGGGCCAGTACCATACTGTTTTAATCACAGAAGCTTTGTAGTGTTGTTTGAAATCAGGGAACATGATACTCCCAGCTTTGTTCTTCTTTCTCAATATTGTATTAGTTATATGGGGTATTTTATGGCTCCCTATACATTTTAGGATTATTTGCTCTAGTTCATTGAAAAATGGTATTTTAATAGGGATCACAATGATTCTTTAAATTGCTTTGTCAGGATGGCCATTTTGACAATATTAATTCTTCCTATCCATTAACATGGGAGAGCTTTCCATTTTTTGTATTTTTTGTTTCTTTCATCTATGTCTCTACAGTTTTAAGTACAGCTCTTTCAGCTCCTTGAGTAGGTTGATTCCTAGGTATTTTATTCTTTTTGATGCAACTGTAAATGGAACTGTTTTCTTGAATTTCTGTTCTGCTAGTTCATCAGTATACAGGAATGCAACAGATTTCTGTATATTGACTTTGTATCCTGCAATTTTACTGAATTCATTTATCAGTTCTGATGTTTTTTTGGTGGGGTCTTTAGGGTTTTCAATATATAGTATCATATCATCTGCAAATAGTGTCAGTTTTATTTCTTCTTTACCAATTTGAATGTCTTTATTTCTTTTTCTTGTGTCATTATTCTGGCTAGGAATTCCAGTATTATGTTGAAAACAAGTGGTGGGAGTGGGCATCCTTGTCTTGTTCTTCATCTCAGAGAAAAAACTTACAGATTTTGACCAGTGAGTATGAGCATGGGTGTGATGTTAAATGTGGGTTTCCTATTTATGGCCTTTATTATGTTGAGATATGTTCCCTCAATACCCACTTTATTGATTGTTTTTATCATGAATGGATGTTAAATTTTTCAGATGCATTTTTAGCATCTGTTGAGATGATCATATGGATTTTGTCCTTCCTTTTTTTAATATGGTATATCACATTGATTGATTTGTGGGTATTATACCATCTTTACATCCCTGGAATAAATCCTACTTGGTCATGTTGGATGAACCTTTAGGTATATTTTTGAGTTGGTTTGCCAATATTCTGTTGAAGATTTTTGTATCTTTGTTCATCAGGCATATTGGTCTGTAATTTTTTTGTAGTGTCTGTCTGGTTTTGATGTTAGAGTGATGCCGGTCTCATAGGATGAGTTTCAGAGTATTCCCTCCTCTTATATATTTTGGAATACTTTAAGAAGGTATTAGCTCTTCTTTAAATGTTTGGTGGAATTCACCCATGAAGCCATCGGCTTCTGGACTTGTTTGCTGGGACTTTTTTATTATTAATTCAATTTTGTTATAACTAATGGGTATTTTGAGATTTTTTATTCCTAGGTCAATCTTGGAAGATTGAACATTTATGAATTTATTTCTTTAAGTTGTCCAATTTGGCATATATTTTTTTGTAGAATTCTCTTATGATTCTTTGAATTTCTGTGGTGTCAGATGAAACTTTTCATTTCTTATTTTGTTTATGTCCTCTTTCTTTCTTGATGAGTCTGTCTAAGAGTTTGTCTATTTTGTTTATCTTCTCAAAGAACCAGCTCTTGGTTTCATTGGTGTTTTGTATTGTTTTCCTATTCTCTGTTTTATTTCTGCTCTGATGTTTATTATGTACCTCCTATGACCATTGGGCTTTGTTTGTTCTTCTTTTCTAGTTCCTTTAGATATGAGGTTAGATTGGTTATTTAAGATTGTTCTTGTTTCTTGTGGTAGGCTTGTAGTGCTATGCACTTCCCTCTTAGAACCCCTTTTGCTGCATCCCACATATTTTGAACCATTGTGTTTCTATTTTCATTTGCCTCAAGGTATTGTTTGATTTCCCCTTTGATTTGATCATTGATCTATTGATTATACAGAGGTATGCTGTTTAGCCTCCACATATTTGTGTTTTTTTCCTCTTATTTTTCTTCTAATTGATTTCTCATCTCATACCATTTTTTTTGGAAAGATGCTTGATACAATTTTAATTTTCTTAAATTTATTGAAACTTGCTCTGTGATATGTGATGTATTCTGCAGAGTGTTCCATGTTCACTTGAGAAGAATGTGTATTATGCTGCTTTCGGGTGGAATGTTTTGTATATAGCTGTTAATGCCATCTGTTCTAATGTGTCTTCAGTATCACTGTTTCCTTATTTCTTTTATTTTTTTTATAAAAGTATCATTGATGTACAATCTTATGATGGTTTCACATACACAACACATTGGTTCAACCTTCAGTCATATTATCAAGAATCACCCCCAGCATTGCAGTCACTATCTCACTATCACCATAGTAAGATGTTACAGAGTCATTAATGTCATTAACTGTATTCTCTCTGCTGTACTACCACCCCTGTGACCTACCTATATATTGGTTGTGAATTATAGTGCCCCTTAATCCCCTTCTTCCTCCCAACCTACTCTCCCCTTTGATAACCACTAGTACCTTCTCAGTGTCTATGAGTCTACTACTTTTTTCTTTTGTTTTACTTTGTTATTATATTCCACAAATGAATGGAATCATTTGGTTTTTCTGTTTCTCTGCCTAACTTATTTCACTGAACATATTACCCTCTAGATCCATCCATGTTTCAAATGACAGGATTTATTTTCTTTTTATGGCTGAATAATATTCCTTTGTGTATATGTGCCACATTTATTTATCCATTCATCTATTGATGGACATTGAGGTTGCTTCCATATCTTGGCTACTGCAAATAGTACAGTAGTAAACATAGGGGTGCATATGCCTACTCAAATCAGGGATCTTGTTTTGTTCAGGTAAATTCCTTTGTTCAGGAGTAGAATTACTTGGTCAAATGGTATTTGTATTTTTAGTTTTTTGAGGAACCTCCATATTGCTTTTCACAATGGTTGAACCAATTTACATTCCCACCAACAATATACGAGGGTTCCCATTTCTTCTCATCCTCACCAGCATTGTTATTTCTGGTCTGCTGGATAGTGGCCATCCTAAATGGTAGGAGGTGATATCTCATTATGGTTTTAATTTGCATTGCCCTGATGATAAGTGATGTGGAGCATCTTCATGTGCCTGTTGGCCATCGAAATTTCTTTGGAGAAGTGTGTTCAGGTCCTCCACCCATTTTTTAATAGGGTTATTTGTTTTCTGGATGTTGAGGCATATGAGTTCTTTATATATTTTGAATATGAACTCCTTATTAGATAAATTGTTGATGAATATATTCTCCCATACTGTGGGATGTCTTTTTGTTCTGCTGTTGGTATTCTTTGCTGTACAGAAATTTTTTAGTTTAATATAGTCCCATTTGTTCATTTTTTAATTTTGTTTCCCTTGCCTGAAGATACTGGTCTATAATATTCTTTTTTTGTGGTGTCTTTGTCTGGTTTTGGTATTAGAGTGATGCTGGCCTCATAGAATGAGTTTGCAAGTCTTCTCTCCTCTTCTAATTTTTAGAATACTTTAAGAAAGAATGGGTATTAGCTTTTCTTTAAATGTTTGATTAATTTCAGCTGTGAAGCCATCTGGGACAGGGATTTGTTGTTAGGTAGTTTTTTGACTACCAATTCAATTTCATTGCTGGTAGTTGGTATATTCAGATTTTCTCTTTCTTCCTGGGTCAGTCTTGGAAGGTTGTAGTTTTCTAAAAAGTTGTCCATTTCTTCTAGGTTATCCAATTTATTCGCATATAATTTTTCATAGTATTGTCTAATAATTTTTTGTATTTCTGTGGTGTCGTGATTATTCTTTTTTCATTTCTGATTTTGTGTATTTTTTCTTGATAAGTCTGGCTAGGAGTTTATTTTGTTTATTTTCTGAAAGAATAAGCTCCTGTTTCATTGATTCTTTCTCCTGTTTATTCTTCTCAATTTTATTTATTTCTGCTCTGATTTTTGTGTTCCTCCTTCTGCTGACTTTGGGCATCATTTGTTCTTCTTTTACTAGTTTCTTTAATCGTGAGTTTTGACTGTTTATTTGGGATTGTTCTTGTTTCTTAAGGTCGGCCTTTATTGCTATGTATTTTCCTCTTAGAACTGCCTTTGCTGCATCTCACAGGTTTTGAGCTGTTGAGTTATTGTTTTCATTTGACTCCATGTATTGCTTGATGTCTGTTTTTATTTGGTCTCTGATCCATTGATTATTTAGGAGCATGCTGTTAAACCTATGTTTGTAGGATTTTTTGTTTTCTTTGTGTAATTTATTTCTAGTTACACACCTTTGTGGTCTGAGAAGCTGTTTGATACAATTTAAATTTTTCTGAATTTATTGAGGATCTTTTTCTGGCCTAGTATGTGATATATTCTGGAAAATGTTCCATGGACACTTGAGAAGAATATGTATCCTGCTGCTTTTGGGTGGAATGTTCTGTAGATGTCTGTTAGGTCCATCTGTTCTAATATATTGTTCAGTGCATTTTTTTCCTTGCTTATTTTCTGTCTGGTTGTTCTGTTGGTGCATGTGGTGTGTTGAAGTCTCCTAAATGAATATATTGCAGTATATTTCCCCCTTTAATTCTGTTAATATTTGTTTTACATATTTAGGTGCTTCCATATTGGGTGCATAGATATTTTTAATGGTTATATCCTCTTGTTGGAATGTCCCCTTTTTCATTGTGTAATGTCCTTCTTTGCCTCTTATTATTTTTTTAATCTATTTGTTCTGATATGAGTAATACTACTCCTGCCTTTTTCTCCCTATTATTTGCATGAAATATCTTTTTCCATCCCTTCATTTTGAGTCTGTGTATCTGTTTGGGTCTGAAATGAGTCTCTTGTAGACAGCATATAGATGGGTTTTGTTTTTGTATCCATTCTGCCACTCTGTATCTTTTGACTGGTGCCCTCAGTCCATTTACATTTAGGGTGATTATTGATGTCTGTTTACTTACTGCCATTGTAGGCTTTAGATTTGTTGTTATCAAATGTTCAAGGATAGCTTACTTACTATCTAACAGTGTATCTTAAATCGCTGATTACTGTATTTCAAAAACAATCTAAAGGTACTTCCCCCTCTCCTTCTTCCTTCTCCACACTTTTTATATTAAATGTCATATTCTGAACTTTTTGTGTATCCCTTAAATGATTTTGTGACTAGTTGATTTAATTTTGTATTTGCTTAATAATTAATTGGTCTACTACCTTTACTTTCTCTGGTGACAGGTATATAGTGTTAGGAACATGTCCATATAGAGCAGTCCCTTTAACATATCCTGTAAGGCTGGCTTAGTGGTGATGAATTCCTGCAAGTTTTGTTTATCTGAAAATTATTTAATTCCTGCTTCAAATTTAAATGATAATCATCCCGGTTAGAGTATTCTTTGTTAGATGCCCTTCTGTTTCATTACATTAAATATATCATGCTATTCCCTTCTGGCCTGTAAAGTTTCTGCTAAGAAGTCTGCTTATAACCTGATGGGGTTTCCTTTGTAAGTAATCTTTTTTTCTCCCTATGGCTGTTTTTAATACTCTGTCCTTGTACTTGATCTTTGCCATTTTAATTATTATATGTCTTGGTGCTGCCTTCCTAGGGTTCCTTTTGTTAGGAGATTGCTGCTCTTCTATGTTTATTTCCTTCCCCAGATTGGGGAAGTTTTCAACAGTTATTTCCTCAAAGAGACTCTCTATACCTTTAGTCTCTGTCTTCTTCTTCTGGTATACACCCCTATAATGTGAATATTGTTCCATGTGGATTGGCCACACAGCTTTCTTATTATTCTTTCATTCCAAAAGATCCTTTTTTCTCTCTGTTTTTCAGCTTTATTGTTTTCTTGCTCCTTTATTTCCATATCACATACAACTTCTTCAATCTATGTAAGTCTGCTATTGATTTGCTCCATTGTATTTTTCATTTCAAATACTGTATTACTCAGCTCTGAGTGACTTTGTTGGATGTCTTCTATGTTTTTGTTGAGGTCCTCCCTGGGATCTTGAATATTTTTTTGTAGATCTGTGAGCATGTTTATGACTTTTACTTTGAAGTCTCTATGAAGAAGATTGGTGATTTCAGTTTCCCTCAGCCCTCTTTCTTGTGTTGTCTTGTAATTTTGTTTGGACCAAATTCCTCTGTCTATTTTTCTTTTTAGTGTTTTCTACAGAATAATGGCTTTGTGTAGGAGGCACCATCTAGTGTCTGGAAGCTCAACTTCCTATGATGGAGCCCCAGGTGTTGGCATGTGTTAGACTGGACAATTTTCTGTCTGGCTTGTAGTGATCTCATTTCAGGGGGGCTGTGTGGGCTGGTGACTGATAGCATAAGCAGTCAGAATACTTGGAGCTGCGCCCCTGGAGTTGCTGTGGGCAGAGCTACCCGAACTGGCCTGCAGCAATGGCGAGGGCCACAGGTGAGTAGGACAAGTGCCTGCCAGGATGAAAGAGCTCCCAGGGATGGTTCCCACATGCAGTTCCCTGACTGGCCTGAAATAGGGCTGAGAGAGCTTGGGAGGGTCTTCCTCTGAGTACCTGGGAGCAAAGTTTGATTCCACTGCCAGCCAGCAGGCAGTGTGTTGCAGGGAGGAGCCTCAGGGCTGTGCTGCGTGCAAGTGGGAGGGAGTGTCTGATGCTCCTGAGAGTTCCTAACCTGTTGTGCTGAGGGCACACTGGGGAGGTATTGTCCACCTGAACCTTTCTCCTAAGCAGTGAGCACTGTGTAATCCTTGCCCTTACAGTGCCTTTCTCAAGGCTGGGAAGTCTTTCAAAGTTCCCACTTTGCTTTTCCTCAGGGGGGTTGGTAGAGTTTGCCTGTTCTCCACAAGTGGCTGGAATCTCAGCTTCCCCGAGTGTTCCTCCTGTTTCTGCTGTCCAGTTTCACTAATCAGAGCACCATGTAATGTGGGTTTGTGTTCCCAGAGCAGATCTCCAGGGCCAGGTGTTCAGTGGTCCTGGGCTTCTACTCCCTCCCCACTCTGTTCTTCTTCCTCCCACCTGTGGGCTGGGATGAGGGGAGGGCCTGGGTCCCAGTGGATCATGGCTTTGCCACTTTACCCTCTTCTTTAGGGGTAACTCATCTTCCCCAGCTGTAGGTAGTCAATTCTGCAATCTTCATTTCATTTTCAGGTTTACTTCTATTTGCTGTATTTTCGTGTTCTATGTGATTTGGGGAGGAGGTTTTAACTTGCCTTCTTACACTGTCATCTTTTTCCCAGAATCCTCCTCATTTTTTTCTGTCTAGATAACCAGCCCATTTATTTGTGTTGTTAATGTCCCCACTATTATTGTGTTACTTTCAATTTCTCCCTTTATGTCCATTATTATTTGCTCTATATATTTAGGTGCTCCTATATTGAGTGTTTAGATATTTATAATTGTTATATCCTCTTCTTGGACTGATACCTTTCACTTATGCAATGCTCTTCTTTGTCTGTGATTACTATCTTTTGAAGTCTATTTTGTCTGACATAAATATTGTTACTCTTGGTTTTCTTTTTTTCTCTTTGCATGGGATATCTTTTCCTATCCCTTCACTCTCAGGCTACATGTGTTTTTAGGTCTAAAATGAGTCTCTTTAGGCAGCATATAGATGTGTCTTGCTTCTTTATCCATTCAGTCACCATATGTCTTGTGACTGGTGTAATTAGTCCATTTACATTTAAAATAATCATATTAACTTTTTTAAATATAATTTATTTTATTATCATTAATTTACAATTACATGTGCAATATTACAATTATTAAACTACCCCTTCATCAGGTCCCCCCACCAACCCCATTACAGTCACAGTCCATCAGCGTAGTGAGATGCTATAGAATCACTACTTGTCTTCTCTGACTTGTACTGCCCTCCCCGTGTACCCCCCAACAGTACATCTGCTAATCCTAATGCCCCTTTTTCACTCTTATCCCTCCCTTCGCGCCCATTTTCCCCAGTCCCTTTCCCTTTGGTAACTATTAGTCCGTTCTGTGAGTCGGCTGCTGTTTTGTTCCTTCAGTATTTTTTCTTTCTTCTTATACTCCACATATGAGTGAAATCATTTGATACTTGTCTTTTTCGGCTTGGCTTATTTCACTGAGCATAATGCCCTCTAGCTCCATCCATGTTGTTGCAAATGGTAGGATTTGTTTTCTTCTTATGGCTGAATAATATTCCATTGTGTATATGAATCACATCTTCTTTATCCATTCATCTACTGATGGACACTTAGGTTGCTTCCATTTCTTGGCTATTGTAAATAGAGCTGCAATAAACATAGGGGTGCATCTGTCCTTTTCAAATTGGGCTGCTGCATTCTTAGGGTAAATTCCTAGGAGTGGAATTCCTGGGTCAAATGGTATTTCTATTTTGAGTTTTTTGAGGAACCTCCATACTGCTTTCCACAATGGTTGAACTAATTTGCAGTCCCACCAGCAGTGTAGGAGGGTTCCCTTTTCTCCACATCCTCGCCAACATTTGTTGTTGTTTGTGTTTTGGATGTTGGCCATCCTCACTGGTGTGAGGTGATATCTTATTGTGGCTTTAATCTGCATTTCTATGATGATTAGCGATGTGGAGCATCTTTTCATGTGCCTGTTGGCAATCTGAATTTCTTCTTTGCAGAAGTGTCTATTCATGTCCTCTGCCCATTTCTTAATTCGATTATTTGCTTTCTGTTTGTTAAGGTGCATGAGTTCTTTATATATTTTGGATGTCAACCCTTTATCAGATACGTTTTTTATGAATATATTCTCCCATACTGTAGGATGTCTTTTTGTTCTACTGATGGTGTCCTTTGCTGTACAGAAGCTTTTCAGCTTGATATAGTCCCACGTGTTCATTTTTGCTGTTGTTTCCCTTCGCCGGGGAGATATGTTCATGAAGAAGTTGCTCATGTTTATGTCCAAGAGAATTTTGCCTATGTTTTTTTCTAAGAGTTTTATGGTTTCATGACTTACATTCAGGTCTTTGATCCACCTTGAGTTTACCTTTGTGTATCGGGCTAGACAGTAGTCCAGTTTCATTCTCTTACATGTAGCTGTCCAGTTTTTCCAACACCAGCTGCTGAAGAGGCTGTCATTGCCCCATTGTATATCCAAGGCACTTTTATCAAATATTAATTGACTGTATATGTTTGGGTTAATGTTTGGATTTTCTATTCTGTCCCACTGGTCTGTGGGTCTGTTTTTGTGCCAATACCAAATTGTCTTGATTACTGTGGCTTTGTAGTAGAGTTTGAAGTCAGGGAGTGTAATTCCCCCTGTTTTATTCCTCCTTCTCAGGATTGCTTTGGCTATTCGGGGTCTTTTGTGGTTCCATATGAATTTTAGAATTATTTGTTCCAGTTCATTGAAGAAAGCTGTTGGTAGTTTGATAGGGATTGCATTGAATCTGTAGATTGCTTTAGGTAGTATAGCCATTTTGACAATATTTATTCTTCCTAGCCAAGAGCATGGGATGCATTTCCATTTGTTAGTGTCCTCTTTAATTTCTCTTAGGAGTGTCTTGTAGTTTTCAGAGTACAGGTCTTTCACTTCCTTCGTTAGGTTTATTCCTAGGTATTTTATTCTTTTTGATGCAATTGTGAATGAATTGTTTTTCTGATTTCTCTTTCTGTTAGTTCATCATTAGTGTGTAGGAAAGCAACAGATTTCTGTGTGTTAATTTTGTATCCTGCAACTTTGCTGAATTCAGATATTAGTTCTAGTAGTTTTGGAATGGAATCTTTAGGGTTTTTTATGTACAGTATCATGTCATCTGCAAATGGTGGCAATTTGACTTCTTCTTTACCAGTCTGGATGCCTTGTATGTCTTTGTTTTGTCTGATTGTTGTGGCTAGGACCTCCAGTACTATGTTGAATAACAGTGGAAAGAGTGGGCATCCCTGTCTTGTTCCCGATCTTAGATGAAAAGCTTTCAGTGTCTCGCCGTTAAGTATGATGTTAGCTGTGGGTTTGTCATATATAGCCTTTATGATGTTGAGGTACTTGCCCTCTATACCCATTTTGTTGAGAGTTTTAATCAGGAATGGATGCTGAATTTTGTCAAATGCTTTTTCAGCATCTATGGAGATGATCATGTGGTTTCTGTTCTTCTTTTTGTTGATGTGGTGGATGATGTTGATGGATTTTCGAATGTTGTACCATCCTTGCATCCCTGGGATGAATCCCACTTGATCATGGTGTATGATCCTCTTGATGTATTTTTGAATTCGGTTTGCTAATATTTTGTTGAGTATTTTTGCATCTACGTTCATCAGGGATATTGGTCTGTAATTTTCTTTTTTGGTGAGGTCTTTGCCCGGTTTTGGTATTAGAGTGATGCTGGCTTCATAGAATGAGTTTGGAAGTATTCCCTCCTCTTCTGTTTTTTGGAAAACTTTAAGGAGAATCAGTGTTATTTCTTCTCTATATTTCAGGTAGAATTCAGAGGTGAATCCATCAGGCCCATGGGTTTTGATCTTGGGTAGTTTTTTGATTACCAATTCGATTTCGTCGCTGGTGATTGGTCTGTTTAGTTTTTCTGTTTCTTGCTTGGTCAGTCTTGGAAGGTTGTATTTTTCTAAGAAGTTGTCCATTTCTTCTATGTTTTCCAGCTAGTTAGCATATAGATTCTCATAATATTCTCTTATGATTCTTTGTATTTCTGTGAGGTCCGTCGTGATTTTTCCTTTCTCATTTCTGATTGTGTTTATGTGTGTAGATTCTCTTTTTCTCTTAATGAGTCTGGCTAGGGGTTTATCTATTTTGTTTATTTTTTCAAAGAACCAGCTCTTGGTTTTATTGATTTTTTCTATTGTTTTATTCTTCTCAATTTTATTTATTTCTTCTCTGATCTTTATTATGTCCCTCCTTCTGGTGACTTTGGGCCTCATTTGTTCTTCTTTTTCCAATTTCAGTAATTGTGTCTTTAGACTATTCATTTGGGAATGTTCTTCTTTCTTTAAATAGACCTGGATTGCAATATACTTTCCTCTTAGAACTGCCTTTGCAGCATCCCACAGAAGTTGTGGCTTTGTGTTGTTGTTGTCATTAGTCTCCATATATTCTTTGATTTCTGTTTTGATTTGATCATTAACCCATTGATTAATTAGGAGAGTGTTGTTAAGTCTCCATGTATTTGTGAGCGTTTTTGATTTCTTTCTAAAATTTATTTCTAGTTTTATACCTTGGTGATCTGAGAAGTTGGTTGGTAGGATTTCAATATTTTTGAAATTACTGAGGTTCTTTTTGTGGCCTAGTATGTGGTCTTTTCTGGAAAATGTTCCATGTGCACTTGAGAAGAATGTGTATCCTTTTGCTTTTGGGTGTAGAGTTCTGTAGATGTCTGTTAGGTCCATCTGTTCTAGTGTGTTGTTCAGTGCCTCTATGTCTTTACTTATTTTCTGTCTGGTTGATCTGTCCTCTGGAGTGAGTGGTGTGTTGAAGTCTCCTAAGATGAATGCATTGCTGTGTATTTCCTCCTTTAATTCTGTTAGTATTTGTCTCACATATGCTGGCGCTCCTGTGTTGGGTGCATATATATTTATAATGGTTATATCTTCTTGTTGGACTGACCCCTTTATCATTATGTAATGTCCTTCTTTATCTTTTGCTACTTTCTTCGTTTTGAAGTCTATTTTGTCTGGTACAAGTACTGCAACACCTGCTTTTTTCTCTTTGTTGTTTGCATGAAATATCTTTTTCCATCCCTTCACTTTTAGTCTGTGTATATCTTTGGATTTGAGGTGAGTTTCTTGTAGGCAGCATATAGATGGGTCTTGCTTTTTTATCCATTCTATTACTCTGTGTCTTTTGATTGGTGCATTCAGTCCATTTACATTTAGGGTGATTATTGATAGGTATGTACTTATTGCCATTGCTGGCTGCTGGCTTTAGGTTCGTGGTTACCAAGGGTTCAAGGGTTGCTTCTTTACTATCTAACAATGTAACTTAACTTTCTTGTTAAGTTATTGTAAACACAGTCTGATGTTTCTTTCTTTCTCTCCCTTCTTATTCCTCCTCCTCCATTCTTTCTATAATAGGTGTTTTATTCTTTGCCTTTAGTTAGAATTTGGATGGTCTGCTTTCTTTGCTATGATTTTATTTTCTCTGGTGACATGGTTTTAGCCTTAGATGTTCTTCCATCTAGAGCAGTCCATTTAAGATATCCTGCAGTGGTGGTTTATGAAAGGCAAACTCTCAACTTTCGTTTATCTGGAAATTGTTTAATCCCTCCCTCGTATTTAAATGGTAATCGTGCTGGATACAATATTCTTGGTTCGAGGCCCTTCTGTTTCATAACGTTAAATACATCATGCCATTCTCTTCTGGCCTGTAAGGTTTCTGTTGAGAAGTCTGATGATAGTCTGATGGGTTTTCCTTTGTAGGTGATCTTTTTCTCTCTCTAGCTGCCTTTAATACCCTGTCTTTATCTTTGATCTTTGCCATCTTAATTATTATGTGTCTTGGTGTTGTCTTCCTTGGGTCCCTTGTGTTGGGAGATCTATGAGCTTCGGTGGACTGCGAGACTACTTCCTTCCCCAGCGAGGGAAAGTTTTCAGCAATTATTTCTTCAAAGACACTTCCTATCCCTTTTTCTCTCTCTTCTTCCTCTGGTACTCCTATAATGCGAATATTGTTCCGTTTAAATTGGTCACACAGTTCTCTCAAATATTCTTTCATTCCTGGAAATCCTTTTATCTCTCTCTGCCTCAGCTGCTCTGTACTCCTGTTCTCTGTTTTCTATTCCATTAGCAGTCTGTTGCATCTCATCCATTCTGATGTTAAGCCCGTTGATCGCTTGTCTGATTTCTGTATTGTCTTTCCTCAGTTCCCTCACTTCCTCCCTCAGCTCTTGCACATTTCTCTGTAGGTCCATCAGCATGGTTATGACTTTTATTCTGAAATCTTTTTCTGGGAGGCTGTGCATTTCCATCCCTTCAGACTCCCTCTCTGGGGTTGTCTGGTTGATTTTGGTCTGAACCATATTCCTCTGTCTTTTCATGGCTATATAATTGGTCACTGATAGTTGCCACGTATGTCAGCTGGGCTCTTTAAGACTTTAAAAGAGAAGAAAAAAAAAGAGAAAAAAAAAGAAAGAAAGAAAGAAAGAAAAAAAGAAAGAAAAGAAAAAACAAAAACAAAACAAAACAAAAAAAAACAAAAAAAATGCCCACCGGACGTAGATTCTGTGGGAATGCTCTAGGTGGCGCTATTGCCCCACTATTCCACAGCTGTGACTGTGCTGCTCCGCAGGGCCCTTTATCGCTCTGGCAGGGGTGGGAACGAATAGGAGGCTGTTGATCTCAGTGAGAAGTGTTAAGTATGGCTACGCTTCCTCAGTCGCCAGCTAAGGCGTCTGAAACTCCCCAGGACTCCCAGCCTGCTGGGCTGAGTGTGCTGGGGTGATCCGGCTCCTCCGCTGAGCTCCTGTCTCTTTAAGACCGCTGAGGAAAGCGCGCGCTTTTTTTTTTCCTTCCCGGGAGCCGCTGCAAGCACCCTGGCGCGTTCCCCGCTCAGATCCTGCCCCTCTGTCTCTCCAATCTCCGCTGCACTGCGCAATGTGGGTCAGCGCTCCCCGTGCAGATCACCGGGGCTGGCTACTTCGCGGGGTGCACTTCCACTCCCTCCCGGCTCTGAATCCTCTCCTCCCGCCGGTGCGCTGGGGTGGGGGAGGGCTCAGGTCCCGCCGGGTCGCGGCCCTGTATCTTACCCGCCTCTTGGGATACCGAGAGCTCTCGGGTGTAGCTGCACGCTGTGTGCTTTCCTGCGTATTCTCGTCTCTCTTTTAGGAATAGATGTATTTTCTGTGTTTTTGTAGATAAGTATAGTGATGGGAGGAGATTTCTGCTGCCCTGCTCACACCGCCATCTTCCCGGAAGTCCATATTAACTTTTTTATATGTACTTATTGACATTTTGTTATTTGCTTGCTTGTTTTTGTAGTTCTACTTTCTTTCTTCTTCTCTTGCTTTCCTCCCTTGTGATTTGATGACTTTAATATTACACTTGGATTTCTTTCTTATTTTTTGTGTATCTATTGTAGGGTTTAGGTTTATGTTTACCATAAGGTTCATATATAGCTTTCTGTATATATTACAGTCTATATTAGGTTGATGGTTGTGTAATTTGAAACACATTCTAAAAGTACCACATTAAAAAAAAATTCTCCCCTCTTTGTTTTATGTATATGATTTCAGAATTTATATCTTTTTAATTTGTGTATCCCTTTATTAGTGTTGTGTATAATTGATTTTTCTGCTTTTGTCTTTAGATCCTCATACTTCCTTTGTAAATTATTGGTCTACTACCTTTGCTGTAGGTTTGTTTTCACTGATGAAAATGATTTAAACTTAAAAACATTTCCATCTAAAGATGTCTTCTGAACACATCCTGTAGGCTGGTTTCATGGTGATGAATTCATTTAACCTTTGTTTATTTGGGAACATTTTAATCTCTCCTTAAATTTGAATGATAACCTTGCTGGGTAGAGCATTCTTGGTTGTATCTTCTTTTCACCACTTTGAATCTTTCATGCCACTACTTCTGTCCTTTAAAGTTTCTACTGAAAAACTCCCTGATAGCCTTTTGGGGTTTTCCTTGTAGAAAATGTCTGTCTTTCTTTTTCTGCTTTTAATATTCTCTCTTTATCTTTAATCTTTGCCATTTTAATCACTCTGTGCTTTGTTATGGTACTCCCTGGGTTCTTCTCATTAAGGGATCACTGTGCTTCCAGGACCTGGATGTCTGTTTGCTTTCCCAGGTTTGGAGAATTATTCAGCTATCATTTCTTCAAATAGACTTTCTACCCCTTTGTCTCTCCTCCTTTTGGGATCCCATTATGTGAATATTGTTTTATTTGCTGCCTTCACACAGCTCTCTTAGCATGTTTTCACTTTTAGGAATTATTTTTGTCTGTGTTCCTCAGCTTGGTTACTTTCCGCTGCACTATCTTTCAGCTTGCTGATCCATTCCTCTGCCTCATATAGACTATTATTCATTCACTCTGTCATATTTTTCATTTTGGTTATTGTGTTCTTCAGCTCTGAGTTGCTCTTTTTTATATTTTCCATATCTTTGTTGAAGTTATTGCTGAGATTGTCAGTAAGCATCTCTGTGACCATTATTTTGAATTCTTTATTAGGAAGATTTCCTATCTTATTTCACTTAGTCTTTTTTTGTGGCACTTTATCTTATTCTTTTGTTTGGAGCATAATCCTCTGCTTCATCATTTTATCTTGATCTCTGTGTTTATTTGTATTAGATTGATAATCTACACCTTCTGCTCTTAAAAGTAGTGGCTTTATGTAGTAGGTATTTTGTGGTGCCCAAAAACACATATCCCCTGCTTACCAGAGTCTGGTTCTTTGTTGTCACTGAGCTGTGCCTACAATTGGTGGGCTGTGGGTGGACACCTTGTTTTTGCCTGTTTGCCATAATTGCAGAACCCCACTGCTAGCCTCTGTGTGCCATTTGTGTGTCTTCTGGCATTTCTACTGGGATGTGCTGTGGGCAGGGCTTCCTTTTGCCTGTCTGTTAGTAGTGACCAACTACCACTGGGCTGAGTGGACTTGGTGGGACAAGTCCATGAGATAATGCCAGAGCTGAGCCAGTGAGACAGGTGGAGAATTTTATTTGGCACCTGGCCTGTTGGGCTGAGGGAGGACTTGAAAAATATGATCCAACTGCCCTTTCTCCTCCAGACAGAGCTCCCTGTGACTTTTGTTCCTTTGGCACAATTCCTAAGGCTAGCAACTCTTTCAAATGATTGCCTTTGTGTTGGGTCTCAGAGGTACTGAAAGAGCATGCCATTCCTCCACAAAAGGCGACTCAGCCACCTATAACACACCAACTCTCCTGGTGCCAAATCTTCAAAACCCAATGCAATGGAGCCTTGTCTTCCCAGAGAAGATTCCCAGAGCCAGGTGTGCGAGGTTCCTGAGCATTTATCCCTCCCCTACTCTATGCCTCTCCCTCCTGTTTGTGGGCTTGAATGGCAGGATTGCTTGGATCCCAATCACAGTTCTGCCCTTTTACCCTTCTCAGTGTGGTTGTCTCCTCTTCACCAGGTATCAATGGTCTTCTTTTGTCTATACGTCACCTTCAGAGTTAGTTGTATTTGCTGTAGTTGCTTCCACAGTGTGTATATGGGAGGAGGTTGTCACAGCCACCTCCTATCCTGCCATCTTTCTCTGACTCCTCTGGAATAATGATTTTGAGGCAAAGTAAGAAAAAAGAGACACTGGGGCCATAGTGAAAATTTCTAACATTCATATAATATATAGAAATGTTAACACATTGTCAGGTACATCATAAATGCTCTATAAGTGCTAGTTATTATAAGATTAATAGAAGTAAAATAGTAGATGTGATTATAGTAATATTAGGAAATGAGACTTTATTGTTTAACATTAACAATTGTTTATCATTAACTGTGCGTGTTTTGCAAGCTAATTGGCAAGTTAATATCTAGTAAAAAGTATAAATATTGTTCATTGTCAATGACTTTCTTTACCCTTCTCTTTATGCCCCCTTTCTTTCAAATGCATGTTTGTGAGTTTGATTAAGGTTAATAATCTTGACTTTGTCTGCATTTCAACCTTGAACTTTCTTTAAATTGGCAATGCCACTTCCTAACTATCCCCTGATATTCTGTCTTCCAGAGTAGGAAAGTGAATGACATTTTTAGTCCTAGGATTGAGAGATAGTATAAAGAGCTGTACCAGTCTATTTCTGTGATATCACTAGTTTTCACCTCACATGTACCGATTCTTCCCATGCCTTTTTCTTAGCCACATTTCCTTGGTGAATGGTGGTTAGTGTAAAATAATTTTAAATAAAAGTTTAAGCAAAAAACTCATTATGGAAGCACTTGAAGTAATGAAATTTTTCATTTATTGCAAATTTTATTTAAAACCATTCCAGTTATCATCTTCATTAACAATATAATCAGGACTTAATGTTGAGTTGCTGTTAATTTTTAATGCTACTTATGTTGTTTAATACAGTGTATAATTTGGCACTGAATCTTTTGGTAGAGCTAAGCTTTGACATCCCCTGCAATCCTACACTCAAAACTGATATTTTAAATAAATTCACTCCCCTCTCCTTCCCACCCCCACTTGTATTTCATCTTCAAATGTATATAACAGTGTAGATTATTTAACATTTTAGAGTATTTATAATGGGATTTCACTCTTAGAAAGACAAAATCATTAGAAAGATGGTAAATTTTTCTCCCAGGATATAAAAAATATATGTAGTTATAAAATTTTATGTATGGAAGTAACTTGCCTTCTCAGCAAAGTTTTAGTTATAGACTTTTTCTGTTAGGTGATATTACTGGCATCTAACTTCTTTAAATGAATATTTAGAAGAGTCTGTCCTTTTAGAAAAATCATATTATATATATATAATTGTGAAATTACAGTTCATTTAGATCCTCAGGAAAATGTTTACCAGTTTGGTACTCAGTCAGCAGCTTGCCTACGACTTTCACCTTCATTTAAGGACACATTTCTTAAGACTTAGCTTATTAAGACTAGGTAATGTGTTCAAATGGGTGCATGGCTACTATTCCTTTGGGAATATGTGGCTGCCTGTCCAGTCTGGGTTGCAAATGACCATAGAGAATCATAATTATAGTATAGCTGTAGTTTCATGAATATTCAATCACTCCATAAAATGAATTAACTTGACCCATAGATCAATTACATGAAAGTTGATAAACTCCTTTATCAGGTATGACATTTTCAGGAACAAATTCAGGTGGGAAAGAAATTCCATTTTCTTCCTTTCTTTTTCCTATGATTCAAATTAATCATTCTGTGTAATAGCAGAAAATTTAATTTAGTCATCAGTTTTTATCAGTCATTTTAGGTTTAAACTCCATCAGTCTGTCACCTTTTCTACTCATATCTTTTTTTCCCTGAGAAGGCATCTAAAATCCAGGTTGGTTGGGATGGGTTGGTTTCCATGACTTGTATAATGCTACGGTGTTGAAAAATGTCCTAGCATCATTTTTTTTTTCACCCTTCATAATGTGACTCACCCACTGGGTCCTTGTGTTCTCTGATTATGAATGATTGATATATACTGCCACAAAGTCCATGCTCCTTCTCACTTGGTCACTAGCATTACTGTCCATTCTTGTCTGGAAGGATCTTCTCTTGGTCCCAACTTAAGATCTCCTTGAGATAATGCTATATTCAATGCTGTTGATAACCACACAGGAAAACAAAACAAAACAAAACATGGCTGCTCACTGCAACATACTGGGCTTGCATATAGGTTATGAAAGGCTCTTTTGGGATTTTTAGATGGTGATTCTGCTCTTTTCTCTCATATCCTGAATGTATGGGAGACTCTGTAGGTTGTGTGCCAGACAAATGATAAAGCATAGTTCATCTCTCAAACCTATCTGGGAATTTTATTCCCCTACCCAGCTAACCCTGTATGTCCTTTAGGATGCAGAGCTTCTGATCATTGTTTAACCCTATTATGTTCTACTACAACTCCACTCCCTTTCTAGCTTGTACAGTGTAGGATGGCAGTGTCATGTAGGGTAAGGGGGAAAACAAACAAAAATCCCATGTGTTCTAATCTCTCCGCCTATCTCACAGCTATACTTCTTTGAAAGTTATACTCTGGACTAATAGCCTGGGAATGTGTTGAACTGTGATGGAGTGCTTTGATTAAAAATTGCACCATAGATGATCGTCATTGATGAAAATTATTTGAAAATGAACACCACATTATAACAATGTCAATAATTCTACTCCCTTCATTCACAACCTTAAGGACATCAAATTTTATAACAATTGAAAGTTTATAAAGTTAGAAGAAATGAAAGTAAAGGGGAAAAGAATGCTGGAGCTCTACATCTTGTATTATTTAGGCCCTAGTCCATTTGGGTTCCATTTAACCAGTATTCATGCAATCCACAAAGTCCTCCTTCTTCTCTGACCAATCCTGTTGCATCATATCTACTTATTTGCACAGTCCCCTAATTCATGTTACCTGTGTTCTCCCTTTCTAAAGCTCAAGCACAATGCTCTGTTAACATGTCTGTGTTATTGTATAAGTGAATTCTTGTGTAAATGTCTGTTGAATATTGTATTTGTGAAATGTTCATTTAAATACTTTTTATTTAAAATACAGTTTTCAGGTTTTAAAAACTCATCTTGATGGAGTGTTTCTGCCAAAGAACCTGGTCAGTCCTTTTGACAGAAGTGCAAGGTGTAAAGGTAGTTTGGAGTTGAGAGACAAGAACAGAAACACAAGACTGAGATTGAGAAGTTGCAAAAATTAAAGTTAAGAGTCAGGGATCAAGTTCAAGAGAATCAAAATTTAAGATGAGTCATTAACTCAGAGGGGCTCTGTTTCTTGTTAGACTCTGAGCTCGAAGAGAGCAGTAGTTGAGACAGTGGACATGGTGTTCAAAACTACTGCTCATTCTGAAGTCATCCAGTCATGTATACAAATCCTTATTTTCCCCTTATGACTTTGTAGGCTTAATCAAGTTGTTTTAGCTTTCTGGAATTTCCATTCTGTAAAATAGGAACATTAATAGAACTTATGTAGTAGGGTTCATAGTGAAGCTTTTCCTCTCTTCTACAGCAAAAAAAAACACATTGATTCTCTGTCTCTTTCATGGTTTATTTGGCAGGTTCTTTGGAGATGCCCTGAAGTGGGTGATTAAATCTCTACCAGCCAGTTATGGGTTCTCCCTCAGCCTACTCATCTGAGGGTCTAGCTCCAATTGAAGTTTCCTAAAGCTAACGAAAGAAACTTGGAGACCTACACAATCACGAGCTCTACCCAAAGCCATGAGAGGGAACTTAACAAGATGTTTGCACGTCTATGGTTTTGTTAATTTTAAAAACTGTCTTTTATATTGTTTTTTACAAATCCCCTACTCCAACAAATTCTATGTTTCTAGACCCACATGATCTACTTCTGCTCCTGCAGCAGGCTCTTTTTGCTGAGGTCACCTTATCATCAGGATATCATGGTCTTGGACAACCATAGGCTGACACTGCTTCTAGAGCCAGTCCATGCAATTCAAGTATGTTGTGACACTGGCTACCGTTTTTCTCAAACTCCAGAGGAAGTATATCATCTTCTCTGATCAATTCCTTTTCCTCAATCCCACTCTGTTGTATTGAGCACATGAATAAGATGATTTTACTGGAAATGGGCTTCCTAAGGCCATCCCTCCCTAGGCTTTTACTCCCCTATGGGTAGGGCAATCAGGAATAATAACACACTATCAGTTTCCAAGAAATGTTCTCATGGATTTTCAACTTCCTCTCAGTTTCTCCAACATTTTTTTATAGTGGGGAATGGGAATCCACTGACGATCACACAACAGCTTCTTGGACGCCTCATTTCCAACTCCTACTTTGGACATGTAACATCACAGGAAGGTGGAAGGTGCTTGTGGTCTTCATGCCTTTGATGAGCTGAATGAGTTTGCCAACATTTTAGCAACTGTTTCACATGTGAGAGACTTAAAGAATGCCTAGCAAATAGTGAGAGTTAAAGAAAAATAGCTATTATCATTGTCGGAATGCATACTAGAAATGGCTCTGGGTCTAGAAATTACTGTATACCCCTGAAATGATGTCTGAATCATTGAAAAAATCTTATAGGAAATTAGAGGAAAAAGGCAGAAAGAATGAAAAGACAATTGTTATATGTAAAATATTAATTTTTAAAAGATTAAAGAGATTTATTTTTGTTTGAGTAAAATTAAAATAATATTACAAGCAGAAAGTCATATTTCTAATCTTGGAGCATATAATTTTTTAAAAAGTAATTCTGTATTTCAAAGTCGAGTCACAGGTTATTTTTAGAATTTTTTTACATCTTATTTTGGATAATGATCAGATTAACATAATTTATTTGCTCTTACCTATCATAATTTGATCTTTCCTGTTACAAAAATAGGGGTACAATAAAAAATAAAGTGATACAGCTTGTACAGACATTAAATTAGTTTTTTTATTGTTTCCATTTTAGGTAAAATGTGAAACTGTAGTGTTTCTTTGTAAAATTAATTGCACAGAATTAAGTACATTTAAATTCACAGTAACTTGATTTTTATTGGGTAAAAGAAATAGAGGCTTCTAGAATTTAAGAGTAGGTAGGTTAGATTGAATAAGCATTAAAAATATTTATTTGACCCCTTATTCTTTAGCACAATATTCATTAACATAAAACAAGATGTGGGTGGGTTGTTTATGAAATCTGAAAAGCAACATACATATATTTCAGCTCTAAAAGTGTAAGAAAGAATTTGCATGTCATTTTTCTTAAGTTATGAAATACAAGTTCTTGAGAGTTTATATTCTCTATATATTATGTTGTCTATTGTGTATGTGTATGTGTTTTTAAAATGCTATATTTTATTTTGTATGTTTAAATTATATTGCAAAATTTCCTGTATATGTTATATATATATATTGGTGTCGCATTTTATATTTAAATAGGCGAGAGATAGAGAATCTAGTGAAAGTTTGTGTTATGGCGAAAATTTCACGAATCAAGCTGTATCTGAGGGTTTGAATCCCAGGCAAAATAAAGATGACGATAATCACAGCCATAATAATAAAAGTAATAGAAATAACCATAATGGATGTAATTGGAGTTCTGTCCAACTTTATTTCCTTTAAGATACTGCAACTCTTTATAAGGATCTTGCTCTGTCCATGTGATTTGGCTGTGTGAGATCATAGGTCCTGCCCCAGAAGAAGAAATTTAATTCAGACCTTATCACCAGGAAGACCAATCATAGCCTGGCTACGGGATCAGTTTAGGCTACATGTACCAACAGACCAGAGTTTCCTAATTCTTTTAAGAAGCTTCAAAAAAAAAAAAAAAACACCAAGTTGTTTATCATCTAGAAACTTCCAGAAATTAGGGCAAAATAGTCACAAGCTGCTAAAAATCAATGTTCCTACCATGTGAAGAAAGTCCACTCAATGAAGCCAGCATGGAGGAAAAAAGAACCTAGAAAAAGAGAGCTGGAGACCAAGCGGCACCCTAATGACAGTTTGAGATTTAGATACAGCAGAGCCTAGAGCTAATTCTGTTCTCTGGTGTGTCTATGTGAATAAATCAATTCGTTTTTTTTCTTAGTCCAGTTTGAGTTGAGTTTCTTGCACTTGCAACTAAAAAGGTGGCCCTGATTGGGGAACAATTAATTGCTCTCTAGAATTGTGTTGTTTACAAAAATTTCACAAGTCTTAAATCTTTAAAGTTGGGGAAACAAAGAATCAAAGTGACTTGCTTAAAGGAGGAATGAAGTCAAACAAGTGAACATACTCTCTTAACAATCAGATAAAATGAATAAACTATTGTTGTGTGACAGCCTCTAGACCTTTTATCTCTCCATTTCTATAGTATACTACAATGATACAGCTGTATTATATTTCCTGCATTCTGTAGCTGTCCTTTTCATCATCTTCTTTCTCCATGTTAGGCAATAGGAACTGTCATTGTTCCTACTTCAAAATCCCTGAAACATTCTTACTGCTCTTGTGTCTACCTTAATTAGTACTGAAAAACTTCTTAAAAGTTAAGATATTTGAAAATAGACTAGAATTGACCAAAATATTACATACTGCAGTGCAGGCAGTTTTCTCAATCTGTTTCAATCAGTGTGATCATTTCATTGAATGCAAAAAATATGTCCTTTATTCTTTGTACTTTTTTCTGAGTGATTATAAAGTATTATTTGATAAATGTTTCTAAGTAATGTTTAATACAATAACTTTGGGCTTTGAAATAACTTTAGACTTACAGAAAAGTTGATTTCTGGTACACGTATCATTATTCAGCTTAATGTCATCATCAAACATTACTATGGGACATTTGTTAAAGCTAAAAAGTTAACATTGGTATCCGCTATTAACTATAGACATTATTCATATTTCATATGTTTGTCTGCTAATATCCTTTTTCCTCTTCCAGAATCCCACATTATATTTAGTTGCCATGTCTTAACCTCGTCTCCTCTAATGTGAGAGAGTTGCTTAGTCTTCCTTGCTTTTCATGATTTCGCACTTTGAAGAATATTGGTTACTTATTTTACAGAATATATCCTGCAGTTTGTGTTGGTCTTACATTTTGTCATGATTAGATTGAAAATATGCATTTTTGGCAAGAGTAACATAAAAGTGATGTGCTTTCCTCAGAGCATCCCCATCATTGATATGTCATGTTAGGTGAAATTAACTTTATTAACCCAGTGAAAATGAAGTTTCTCTGCTGTAAAGTTACTCTTTTTTTGTCCCTTCTCTGTATTCCTTAGAATGAAGTATCTGTATGAAGCTATCACTTCGGTATTTGAGCGTTATGCCACACCTCCTTGAGGGGGAAATGTATACACATATAAATAAATACACACATACACATGTGTACATATGTGTATATATTTATGTATGTGTGTGTATATATATATATATATATATATATATTTGTGATTCTCCATGAGATATTTGTCTATTCTCCCTCATTTATGTCTTATTCTATCATTATTTATAGCAGTATTGACCCAGGGATATCTATTTTATGCTTATATTATAATCCATTATCACTTAATTTTGTTCAGATTTTCCAGCATTACCATTACCATTACCACTCTTTCAAGTGCCTCCTGTGTCCCTTTGATTTATTCCCATTATTATACATTTTAAGCACTCTTTTTGGCATTAAGATAAATGTATTCCAGGCTTACTTTGCATATTTTTTACCTCATGTCAGAAACACCCATTTCTACAAAGAGCTCATGTGTTTTTTATCAGAAAATTTTATTAGAAAACAAAATGTGGGAGTTACATGTGCTTTGTGCTCCTGGGGTATCATTGCTTCATTAGGGGACCACTTAGCTCATAGGTTAAGGCAATGTATGTGGATGTGGGCATACTGACCCATGTATATACATATATTAACAAATCTTTCTATTTATAATCATATGCATATATATTAAGGCAACCATGAATTTATACTTATGTCTTTAACTCTAATCCATTATCCTGTGTGTCATTCTAACCTACTCCCTTTGCTTATGTGTAAACTCCCATTCTCACAGGGATACTCTAAGACCTCATTATCAATTATCCACTTAATTTATTATTCAATTCCAGTACATACACTGGAACTAATTTACATACACATACACACACACACACACACACACACACACACACATAGCAGGGGGTTTCAGAATTGATAATCCATAGATTCATGGAAAATAATTTTATCAACTCAAGTACAGTACTTATGTACAGTTCCTTATGCTTTTGTCTTGCAGATTTCATTTAATTTTAGTGTTACCTAGGTCAGTACATTTTCCCCCATCCCCTTCAGTGAGATGGTTTCATACATTTGTAATACAGGTATATTTTTTTGGTCATAATTTGATTCAATCCTAAAATCTCATATCTAAATTATTTTTTTAATGATCTTTTTAAAGTTTGTGTACATTAAAGTTCAATCTGTGCTGTGTAGTTCAGTGGGCTTTCACAAGGGCATGGTATCATGCATCCATCATTGAAGTATCATGCATAATAGTTTTACTGCTCTAAAAAAACATTTGGATGGCTCCTTTCCCTGAACTGCTAGCAACCACTTACTTTTTACTGTCTTTATAGTTTTCCCTTTTCCAGATTGTCATATATCTGCAATCTTACAGTGTGTAGACTTTTCAGACTGACTTTTTTCACTATTAGTATGGATATAAAATTAATCTATGTCTTTACCTGGATTAATGATAGTTCCTTTTTGTCTCTGAAGAGCATTCCACAGCATGGATGTACCACATCTGTTTATCATTTCCCTTAATGGAGTTAATCTTGTTTGCTTCCAATTTTGAACAATTATGAAGAATACTGCTATCAACATTTGTGTATATTTTATGTGTATGCATGTATTTGTGTACATAAGTTTCCAAACTGGTAGGGTAAATATCTAGGAAAACAATTGCTAGTTGTATGGTAAGACTGTGTTCAGCTTGTCAAGAAACTTCTATTTTCCAAGGTGACTTTATTTTGTAATCTTACTAGCAGTGACTATGATTTCTGTTGCTCTGCCTTATCACCAGCAATTAATTTTGTTAGCTTTGTGGATTTCAGCTACTTATGTGTAATGATATCTCTTTGTTGCTTAATTTGCAATTTCCCAGGACAAGTACTATTGAGTATCTCCTTATATACTTATTTGTCATATGTATACCATTATTGGTGAGTTGTCTGTATAGATATTTTGCTGATTTTTTAATTGGGTTTATTTAATTTATTTCCTATTGTTGAGTTTTAAAGGCTCTTTATATATTTTGGATACCAGTCCATTCTCAGATACATGTTTCTCAAATATTTTCTCCTAGTCAGCTGCTTGATTTTCATTATTTTAATAATCTTTGGCAGAGTGGTAGTTTTAAGTTTAACAAGGTCCAGTTATTTAAATTGAGTGTATTTATGGGCTCTATTCTTTTCTACTGATTTGTGCATCTAGTCTTTTGCCAATATCATGCCCCCTTGGTTATAGTAAATTTATATTAAATCTTGAACTTGAGTAGTATGATTTCTACAACTTTGTTCTTATTATTTATTGGATCATTTATTCTAGGTCTTCACCTTCCATATATACAGTAGAATCAGTTTGTAGACATCAGCAAAATACCTTGGCTGGAGTTTGACTGAAATTACTTTGAAACTATAGATTAAATGGAAAAAACTGACATCTTCATAATATTGAATCTTCCAATCCCTGGACATGGACTATTTTTCTATTTATTTAGCACTTCTTAGATTTATTTTTGTTATTTTGTGTGTGTGTGTGTGTGTGTATGTATAGAGTTAAGAACCATTGTGTCTGTGTTCATAAGAGCCATCAGTGTATAGTTTTCAGATAACACCATTATGTGCTTTTGTTATTAGACTATTGCTGGCCTCATAGAATGAGGTAGGAAGTTGTTAGGAAGTTTATGTGTTAGAAAACACATAACATAGCAAGACTGACTACTTATCTTTGGAAAGATCTGCTTATAAGTCTGTTCCTTGGTTGGTCTCTGGGAACTTGGGTTTGGGAGTTTTCCACCATTCCTAACTGATGTGTAGCTCACTGTGCCTAAATTATTTGTACGAACAATGTGGTTTATGCTAAACACCTGCTTTCATTCCTGGAGTCTCAAATTTTGGTATTTGATTAAAAAAAGGTGCCTACATGATCAACTCTCAATGAAAACCTTGGACATTGAGTCTCTAATGAGTTTCTCAGGTTACAACATTTAACAAGTTGTCATAACTCATTGCTGGATTGAATTAAGCGTGTTCTTTGTGAATCCACTGGGAGAGTTCCTTTGAGAGATAATTGTTCCTGGTTTCCTCTGGACTTCATCTCCTGTGCTTTTTCCCTTTGATGAATGGTATCCTTCCAGTGTAATACATCATAGCCATGAATATATGTTGAGACCTATGATTTTTTCCTAGTGAATCATCAAACCTGGGGTAGTACTGGAGACTTCCAACACATAAGAGTTCCTCTGTTTGTATTTTCTGAAGCAATTTTAGAAAACTGTCTTACTGTTCTCTTAAATGTTTGGTAAAATTTACCAAATAAACCTTGTACTTTCTTTTTGGAATGTTTTTGATTCAGTGTTTTTAGTAGGTAAAGGGGTGTTCATATTATCAACTTCTCCTGGCATTAGTTTTGGCGGTTTGCATCTTTCAAAGAATTGGTCCATTTTCTTCTTCAATTTTGATTATTTTTATTGGCATATAATTCTAGTTTGACAGGATTTTTTTTTTTGGTTTGGTTATCCCTTTAAGTACTTTAATGATGTCATTCCATTGTCCTCTTACTTCTCTAGTTTCTGAGAAGAACCCTGGTATAAATCTGTTAATGTATATGTATCTTTTCCCCCATGTGCCTACCAGCTCTTCTCTTCATTATTGGTTTTCAGCATTTAGAATATAATATGCCTATTTTTTTAAGATATGTTTGGGGTTATCTGAGCTTCTTGTTTCTGTGATTTAATTTTTGTCATTGATTTGGAAAGTTATCAAACATTATTTTCTTCAACTATTTCTTTGGCTTCACTCTGCCTTTTCTTCTGAGATTCCTATTAAATATATGTTAGACTGTTTATTTTCCCACACCTATTAGATGTTCTATACTTTCTTCTTCTTCTAATCATATATGCTTTGTATTTCAGTTTGGGTAGTTTTCATTGACATATCCTCAAGTTCATTGGATTTTCCCCTTGGCTGTCTTGTCTCTACTGATGAGCCCTATAAGGCATTCTTAATCTGAGTTACAGTATTTTTCATTGTTAGCTTTTCCATTTAACTCATCCTTATAATTTCTAAATTTATTGAAATCATTCATTTAATGTTGAATATTGCCCATCTTTTCCATTCAAGCCTTTAACTTATTGATCTTAGTTACTTTACATGCCCTGTCCACATATTTGTGCCATTGCTCAGTCTGGTTTCATTGCTTACATTATTTATTGCCACTGTGCTGTTTTATCATTGAACCACTGGTTTCACATTCCTCTAGTGATGCCTTGTGTTAGGGTGGAGGCTAGTTTGCCAGAGGGTTTCTCTCTATGTTTGTCTCACTCTCAGTTTTAGGTCTTATATCTGTACTTGTAGCACTCTTGCTTCTCTCACAAAAATATTACACTGTTACTTGTTATTCATTGTTTGTTAGCCTGATTGTAGCGGGGAGGGCAGTTTTCTGTTGTTCTGACTTAGCCTCAGACTTAGATATTATATCTCTGGTTCTCAGGACTATGGCCTTCTCAATGTTCCTGCCTCTCTCCCAGCTATATATCTAGTCTTAATACATATTTGGATCCCTATTCCTAGTGGTGAAGATTTTTTTTTTCTATTTCCTTCTCCTAGATCAGATCCTTCTCTAGATGCAGTTTTACCAGTGTCCTAAGATAACCAGAAACCACCTTCCCACCCCAGTTAAGATTTTTGTTCTGCAGAGAAAACAGAGCAGGAAGATCCAGGTGGAGTTTTGTCCCTGCTACAGTGGTTCCTCTTCCACTTCCCCAGGCCTAACCATGAACAATGCTTTCTCAGGACTCTCCCTGGTGATTCTTGTGTATGCAGTGGGACCTTGGGGGAAAAAAATTCTAATATATTTTTGACAACCTGGGCTTCACACAACTTTTACCAACCTGTGTTTTGTTTCCTTCAGTTTTTTTTTAAACTCTTGCAGCTGAATTCTTTTGACAATTTTCTGCTGAATTTGCTCTGGGAAACAAGTACTTATTCCCACCTGTCCCTGTACTAAGACAGATGTCTGTTTAGATAGGGGAGCAGCGCTTGGTTGCCCTGTGATGCCAGCTCTCAGTTAGGGTGAAGGAAAATTGTAATATTTCAGGTTTCCTGGCTTAATTTTTGTCTTAATATATAGATGGGCGCTATGCTCTTTCTAGCTCTCAACATCTCTTAGTGATCATCAACATATATCACTTTTAGGAGAAGAAACTTCAGATGTTCTTGGTTTCAAAGTAGTGGCATAATTTTGTGGTAAACAGTCTCATTTCACAAATCAAACAAAAGACATGGTCTAGGCCTTTGATACCAAATTAAACAGAATATGATGAACTTCCCAAGTGAATCCTAACATATTATAGTAATAGAACCATAGAAAATCCAAAACTGTTTGTCATTATATTGTTCATATGAGATAGATATGCTCTCACCAGAGCGCTGAGTTTATTATGTGCCTGACCCTGTTCATGTGCTGTCCTACCTAATTCTCATAGCAAACGAAGGAAGTAGGAAACAGGAAAATGAGGTCTAGAATGGCTAAGAAATTTGCCCAGAGTTGGGCATCTAGCAAATAGCAAGGACGAGATTTGAAAACAGTTTAACTTCAGAGCATTTGCATTTAATCACTGAACTCCTCCTCTTGAGGAAAGGAAATAACTTCCAAACGGTCATATTATTTAACTTTTCGTTTCATTCACAGTGGTGAATGTGAAAATAAAACCCAACATCTACATTCTGAGTCATTTGGCCACACTTTGGAAGGTGAATAGGAGATGATTTTGTCTGTTTTACAAACAAAAACCTGCTTCTGTGAAATTTTTGAAATGACTCTTTGTTCATTTTGTACTGGTCCAACTAAGCAGCTATTCTGTTTGGGTGTACTGAAATAGAATGTGTATGTCAATCTAAAATATACTCTTAGATTCATTTGTTGGATCTGAGCTAGGTAGTCAGCCTTTCATTGTTATGGTGAATGATTTCTTCACTAATGTGATCTTCAATTGTGTAGGAAAATACTCTGGATAAAACTTCAAAATTTTAATGAGTAAAAGTGACCAGCATTTGACCTCTTTTCATACAGTCTTAATTGAACAATAAGTAGTTATCCTAAAATAATCATGGATTCCAATGGAACTATGGTTGAGATGATAATTGCTATATTAGGCTGATTGATTAAGGTTATGAAAAGTTATTAGTGTGAGGGTTAAGGATCACAAATTTACCTTGTCCTTAGTTTAATTTTAATTCTGTCAATAAAAGGGGAAATAATTATGGTACTCATATTTTATAAAAAAATCATTTTCTCTTCCAAGTAATCTCTTTTCATTCGCTAAGCAATTAATCCAAAAATAATGTTTTGCCCATAACCATAAAGAGCATTGTCTTATAACATTTTCTAGGTTTTACTTTTCTTAGTAAATTAGTCTATTGACATAAACTGCCACTGACTAAATGTAAAGAGACTAAAGCCCAGGATTATTTTTGTATAATTATTCAAACTTGGTTAAATGTTAGTGGGGAAGGAATGAACACTTATTCATCAATTATTATATACTATAGAATGTTCTAGATATTTTACATTTTACTATAATAAAATTTGACATGACAAGTTTTATTATCCCCTTTTATAGATGAGGAAACCAAATCTCAGGAGAAGCTATAAAACTTGGACAAGTTCACACAGATTTTTAAGTGTCAGTGAACAGAGTCTCATCTGCTCTACTTCATATTCACTCACTAGGAAAATTACAGTCTAGCCAAAATACGTTCCAAAATTCGTTTTCATTATTGAGTTTAGCCTAAATAACCTGTTCATCTCTTCAAGGTTCCTAATCAATACTTCATCAAATAGTTATTGTATAGAGCTCAACATGGTACAAAACTGTTCAGAAAACAAATGGAATTCATTTTTCAGATGCCTCAAATTATATAGGGTGGTTACTTTGTTATCCCTTACTCTTTCTTAGCAAAACTGTAAGCTATGTAACATGTGACATTCATGACTAAAGGTATTAATAAGGCCTCTTCAGAGGTTTTACTATAATTAGCAGTAATTACCCAGCAACATAAAACCAAACAAAAGTAAAAAAAAAAAAAGAATGAGAGAAAGAAAGAAAACTAAAAATACAAATAGAAACAGAAAGGAAGGAGCATTTTGGAGCCCCTCAGACCTATTTTCAATTTCTGGCTCTGACACCAGTCATATAACCTTAAGCAACCAGCTTAATCTCTAAGCTTGCTTTTCTAAGTCATCAAGAGGGGCAATGTCTGTTTTATCAGATATTTGGAACATTTAATTACACAGATATTCCTAGCATAGCTCCAGCATCAAATGAAGACTCAATAACTATTCATTTCTTCTTTTCCTTATTCTTTTTTTCCCCTTTTGTATTCTTGTTTAATAATCAGTATCAGTTCCAAATTGTTCTTGGAGTTTGGTGCCAGGCATGGGGCAGTGTTTTAAACCCTATAGCCAAAAATAGCATGGACCCAGGGGACAAGCTGTTTGATGTGCTAATGGTTGAAGCTGCTGATGGCATCTGAATTTATACTAAAGTAAAAATACAGAAATCCTTCAGGATGATGACTCTTCAAAGCTTTTAGGAAGGATTATTCTCCATAGGAGAAGAGAATTGCTTTACATTCTTCCCTTTTAATGTGTCTCATTACACCTTTCAAACATATACATTTCATTACACTGATTCCATTGAAGTATCTCATTACAACTTTCAAATATGTGCATCTCATTACATCTCCTTTAAGCATCTTTACATATTTTCCATTTGTGGATTTCATGAAAGCCTTTCCCTTGTATATCTCATTACTAAATTACTTTCATGTATGTTATTATAACCTATATTTCTCATTACATTACTTAAACATGCACACCTCATTATACCTTTCTATTTATGCATCTCATTACACTCCTCAAAAATGTGTGTCATATTATGTTTTTCTCCTTTGCATATCATTACATTTGTCCAATTATGCATCTCATTATGCCATTTCATTTATGCATTTTATTGTACCCTTCCTTTTATCTATGTTATTTTACTCCTTAAACCCAAGCATCTAAGTAAGCCCTGCTTTATGCCATTTTATACACCTCACAGATACTATCTTCATTTTTGCCTTGTACGCTTTTTTGTGGTACCTCTTAAAAATATGAATCTCAATCTGAGAACTGATGACATGCTTATTAATTATGTACATTTCATTTCATATTTATCATATTTTAGATAAATTTTATACTTTACACTTTAAACTATTATTCTTCCTTTCCTGTTGAAACCTTTTAAGAAAGTGACTCATGCTCTCCTTGATAATGTCATATAATATTTATCACCACACCCTTCAAATAGCAACATCTCCTTTTTTATGACTTCCTTGCATCCTGTTTTAAACATTTTAGTATTCTTTTCAAATATGTGCATCTCATTGCTGTCCCTTGGATATACTCTGCTATTTACCCTTGACCAATTACATTTCTTTTCCTTCCTTAAATCATCTCTATTTTAGATGGTTGGGGTTATAGTATCATCTGATCATTATCCTCAGCCATAAATGGAATTTCCCCTGTTGTTTGCTCTTCTCTAGGTTATTACTTTTCCTTTATACAAATATCCTCTCTCCCTGAGGCAATAGATGCCTTTGGAATACATTAAGGAGTCAAATATAACCAAATGGTCCATGTGTTACTTTATGTAAAATCTATTTTATTATCAGAGCATTTTTGTTGTGGTGCTATTTAAAAGCATAACATTGTTGAAATGTAAATATTCACCATGCTTTAATTTTTCAGTTTTGTTAGCAATAATATAATAAGCTGTACTGGGGCATTTAAAACATAGATATTATAATCGAGATTTTACCAACATGAAATTCATTGTAATCTAAATAATATATACAGGGTTCTGTAAGTTTGAGTATAAATTGAGATACTTACTAAGTATAGTTACTTGAGAACATTCATAGATACTGTCTCATACAACCCAGGTATACCTCAGTCACCACAAAGAACACTGATTATATTACGTATGTTAGGCTTATTGTTTCGGTTCTCCATTTCACTAGTGAAAATTTTTACAACAGGGCAAAATTGCTTAATTTATTTGAGTCAGTTTATCAAGGCATCAAGCTAACTTATACATGTACATGTATAACCCATAAATGTGTGTGTATAAATAATCTCCTATAAAACATAAATTTTTGGTCAGTCCACTTTTTAGGGTAGTTTGTGACATTTTGGAATTGCTTGTCATTAAGTCATCTTTTTTCATCCAACGATTTTAAGCATCACTTACATGCCAGGTTCTGCTCTGAGTTCTAGGACTACAGCAGTGAACAAATTCCAGGTCTAATGAAATACATATATTCTTAATGAAGAAAGTAGAAAATAAATAAAGACATAAGAATGAACAAAAATTAAGATAGAGGGAAATATAACAAGGAAAGTGAGGAGGAAACATGGCATGTTGAGGCATCTGGAGACAAACAGCAAAGGCGTTATGACCCCAGGTTGAAGGAGCAAGAGAAGAGGATATGGTGTCAAAGGAACTAGTGAGAGCTAGAATACGGAAGACTGGCTGCCAGCTAGGAGCTTTGGATGTAAAGGGAATCAGCCGTTGTTAGAACTATATAACTACAGAATGAAGACAGTAAGAGAAAAGTACTCTGAGTTTCTGGTGCTCATCCTCTGACCTCCTTATGGCATTACACTGTCTGAACCCAAAAGGAATGGAGCGAAAACCCTTGTGACACATGCAGTAGCGAGAATCTTGGCTGTATGATCTGTATTCGTTTCCTAGAGCTACTGTTAAAAATTACTACAAACTTGGTGGCTTAAACCAACAAAAATTTATTCTTCATTGTTCTGGAGGATAGACATGTAGAGCCAAGGTATCAGCAGTGTCATGAACCTTCTGAAAACTCTGGGAAAATCCTTCCTTGCCTCTCCTAGCTTATGGTGGTTACCTTAGAATTCCTTGGCTTGTAGCTTCAAATTCTGCCTTCATCTTTACATGACATTCTTTCTGATATGTGTCTCTATAGTCCTCTCTTTTCTTATAAGGACAATAGTTATTGGATTTAGGGCCTACCCTAATATAGTGTGACACCATATTAACTAATTTTTCTGCAAAGAACCTTTTACAAATATAGTTACATTCAGTGGTTGTGATAGGATGAGAATTTCTGGGGGAGGACTTTTTCCAGCCAACTTCACAGTCCATGTAGTAAATAGTCCAATATAATCACTAATAAAAAAATGTTTTATAGGAGAATGTATTTATTCTCAAAATTTCAATTGAAGAATTTATTTATGTATCATGCGTATGATCACAAGTTCGATCACACGCCCAAGTGGGCGAGTTGCAATGGAAAGCACTCGAAAGACTGAAGGAAAGACCCAGAGACACCGTGTGAGACATGAGGGTTTATTGGGACTTAGCTACAGAGAGTCCAGGAGTGGCTGGCTGGCTGGACAGTGAGGGGACTTCTTATATGGGGTTAGGAGCAAAGACTACATACATGCCAGGGTCTAGGGGACAAAAACTATGTGGTATGCTAGGACATATCATTCTTGTGCCACCAGCATCCCAAGGAAGAAACCTTCTACAGAGGGATCTGCATTCCAGTAAGATGTATCCATCGATAAGCTGTAAGACCCAGGCCATTAATATACCACATACTTAGCTTACCGCCTGAAGGAGAGGACCATGTGGAAACATGATTATTCTGGGATAGATTACAAGTGGACAGTGCTTATTCCTATACCACATCAAAATTTTGCCAAAATCTATGAGCTCAATTGAGGTTAATGCTGCCCTGTTCTGTCCAGATCTGCTTCATTAATCCACAGACAAGACAGGTTACACCAAAGGGAGAGAGCTTACACTGATCTACATGGCCCTTTATTATCTGTCTGTAATCTACTCTCCAACATCTCATAATTCTCCCCTTCCACCTTATGTCTTTGCCACAGTGATTGTTTTTAAATTCTTCAGTAAATCTGGGATGTTCCTGTCTCTTGATCTTTGAACCCTATTAATGCTTTCTCCATATTGTCCTATGGCAGAATCTTTCTCAGTGTTTATGGTTCAACTCAGTTATCATCATTTTAAAGTGATACTCCATGAGCAACTACTTATCTCGTTAATCTCCCACCCTCTGTCTCATTGTGCTCTTAGGATTTTTTTTTTTTAAGCACTGACTACTTACTACGACTTGTTTACGTTATATTAGTATTTTACCTGCCTCCTTACTGTACTGTAAACTCAACAAGAGTTTGTTTCCCTTGTTTATCACTGAGGCCCAGTTACCAAAAATTCTTCATAATACTTATTAGGTAAGTATGAATTGAATGAATTAATTAAATGGGGGAATGTTTTTCCTAAATTCTACTACTTAGCCAACCTGCTTAAGAAAATCTGTCATCATAATCTACATAATGAACAAGATAATTCTTTTTAAATTTTAAAATGGATGGAGAATATATGCCAAAATGATAGTAGCCATATTTCACATGCCTTGCTGTTGCCAAGAAGTATTAAACAGTGCAAATACAGTGGTATAGATACATTAGAGATTCCATTTAATGTGGTTTAATTTTACTGCAATGATATAGAAGCATTTTAGGTGGGAATAATTTCATTGTTGTTTTATGCAATGAACAATGTCATCAAAGTTTCTTGACTATTAAGCATGTTATAGTAGTTACTACTTGTATTTTAGGAAAAATGGCTTTATACATAAGTTATAAATTTACTCAGTGGAAAAAACACTGCATAAAATGCTAACTTAATGTCTTTGTCTTAGGATATACACCATAGCATATTTAAAATGTAACATAAGTTTTTTCCTTCAGTGACTAATGTTTTATTGATTGCCAGATTATCAAAACAGAGTAAATCAAAACTAGAAATTATAAAAGAAATAAAGAAACCTGGAGCCATCATTTTGCCCTCATATTTTTTTAAATTTATGGTACAGCTTATATATCAAAAAAGTTGAAACTTAGCCTGGATAAAACAATGAATGAACTCTTTCAATAATTGTCCAGAGACTTTCTCCAATAATTACTCTAAACTAAATTTTAAATATTTTAGAAATGAAGTTATTTCTCTATTTTTTAAAGTTCTTATCCATGGGTTTAAAAAAATGTTTTTTTATTTCCTAAAACTTAGTTCTCTGTAGTAAGACTAATATATAAATAAGTGAATATTTCTACTCTTTAGAAAAAAAAATTTCACAATGGACAGATGAATGACATATCTGAATGAATTCATATTTTTGGATGCCTAGGGTAACTGAGGTATAAAAATAAACAGTGACTCTTGGAAGACAGATGTTAAAAGAGATCTGTACATGGTTTTATATGCAGAACACTGTCTACCATATACGCAGGACATGCTCATCAGAGATGTAAAAGAAATGTGTAGACTCAAATCAGAGATATATAGCAACCTTATCTTTTCAAGATAAGGTTACCTAGAGAAACCCCTTGTGGCATACGTGTTAACAATGTATGCTAACAATTCCACATTCTTTTTAATATTAAAGGAATTTGATTTAGAATTCAAAGGAACCAGAAGGACATACCACTACATTTACAAATGCTGTCACCCACTAAATCAGCCCTTTTGCAAACACACCAAACACAACATATGAACTTGTCCCAAACCTAGGTATGTTTTGTATCTGTGTAACTTTGACTTCTTTCCTGTTCTTGAAATACGAGTACTCACATACATGTGCACAGGTGCACATAATGTCACAATTCAGGCAAAAGCATTCAGAAAATTCTAATAAGTCCTAAATATTAAAATGAAATTGGCACATTTTTGCATATTTATATAATGACCAGTATCATTTACTGAGCAATTACTATGTTTGGCACTTTGCCATGGACTGAGTCTGTAAGAGTTATACAGTTATTGGCTACATTTCTGAGAGTGATGTAGAAACTTAAAAAAAATTACATATCTGAATTAACAGAGCTAATAAATAGAGGAAGTTGGTTTTAAACCAAAGCAATCTTGACTCCAGAGTATGGCTTCCTAAACCATACTATATCCTATGTATCATTAACTTGTTCTTAATTTTAGGAATCCCTAAAATAGCCTTCTAACCTACTGACCTCTAATAGAACTGTATTCCTTTGGTTGAAACACTGTTTACTTAAAATCATTCCTTTTAAAATTCAAATAATCCTTAAAAGATTTAAGACTTCAAACTTCTATTTATTTGTAAGATGCCTACTCATTAGAGCAGGTACTATGTCATATTCATCCTTCAACCTCCAGGATCTAACCTAGCACCCAGCCTAAACTATGAGTATTTAGTGAATAGATAATGCATACAGAGGTCTGAAACAGCTACATGAGGATGCCAGGCAGATGTGAGTGTGAGTCTATGTGTTTTAAATGTGTATGGAAAACAAAACAAAAATTAATTCTGATATAAAGAGTGTATAAGAAAATGAAAGCAAGGATGGTATTCTATCTTTCATAGGAACTTGAGGAAATGCTCTTATGCTGATAATTTTTTTAATCCAGAAATAAAGCAAGGGAATATAAATAGAAAATAATCATTAATGTATAATACTATATCTATAAATTCATATTTGAGGATATGGATTTGTTAGCTATAATTAAAAAGTAAATTATACAAAATAGGATATATTAGCTTATGTTAGAAGATGATTTGTATGATGAAAAAAATACTTAGAGCAGGGTAGGAGGGTTGGGAGCATGGGAGGAAGGAGTACAATTTATGTAGGATGAACAATGTAGGCTTCATAAAGAAGTAGTATTTGAGCAAAGGCTTTCAGTAGGTGTGGGAGTTATTAAAGTGGATATCTAGGTATCTTCTTTAAACTCTTATGCTAGCCAGAGCAAACTTCTAGATCAAAAATCTTATTGCAGAAATGTGTCTAGCCTGTTCAGTGAACAGTAATAGAGTGACCAATTTGCCTTATTTATCCTAATGTAACACTGAGTGTCCTGTAGACTGAGCCCCATGTTAACTAGGGCAGTTTGTCACACTGAGCCCAGCACAGAGGACAGGAAGGCTGAAAAGAGGAGTGGGCATAAACAACATGATGGGGTCAGAATGGTCATAGGAGACTATAACGTTGGGGCCTTGGGCATTGTGATAACGCTTGCTTTGGAGTTTTGAATGAAGGAAAATATAATCTGACATATTTTAAAAGATCATTTTGTAGTGGTATAAGAATGGAAGCAGAGAGACTACTTAAGAGGTTAGAGATATCATTCAAATGAGAGATTATGGTGGATATTGTTTAGTTTGCCACGGCTGCCGTAAGAAAGTACCCCAGACTGGGTAGCTCATAACAACAGAAATTTATTGTCTCATGATTCTGGAAGCCAAAAGTATGAAATCAAGGTGTTGGTATGGCAGTGCTCCTTCTGAAACCTGTAGGGGAAGGATTAGTCCTTGCATTTTCTCAATTCTGGTGGATTGTTCACAATCTTTATTGTTCCTTGGCTTGTAGATGGATGTATTACCCCAATTCTCCATCATAACCTGATTATCTTCCCCATGTGTTTGTCAGTTTCTGTCTTCTAGTTTCCCTTTTTTATAAAAACATCAGTCATATTGTTCAAGGACCTCACTAATGATTTTTTTTTCAACTTGATTATCTCTGTAAAGATTCTATTTCCAAATAAAGTCATACTCTGTGCCACTAGGAGTTAGGACTTCAATGTATCTTTTCTGGGGGATGCAATTCAACCCATAACAAGTATAAAAGTCAAATTTTATATATGTTTTGAAGTTAAAGCAAGCAACATTTCCTGACAGGTTAGATTTGGGATATGAACAAGAAGTAGTAAAGTTATCTTTCAAGATTTCTGCCTAAGAAACTAAAATAATTGTGATCAAGTGAGATTGGAAGGGCTGTGAGTAGAATAAATTTGAGGGAAGTTCAGAAGTTCAGTTTTAAACATGTTGAGGTTGGAGTATCTGTTACCTTCGAACTGAAGATGCAGAGATATATAAGTCATCAAGTGAGAGAAAGTGAGAATGGGGAAGGAGAAGCTGTAATTTGAAGATATATTTCTTGTTATTGTTTTTCTTTTACCATCAATCCTGTTTATATAAGCAGCTTAAGTGGTGGAAATGGAAAGGGGTGATAAGAACAGCAAGGCCCTGGTCTCTTTGACAGGGCCAGATCCAGCCAAGACGCTGCCTATGTGATCAACGCTGACTCATCCATCATCTGTGATCAGTCTTTTCCTTTGAGGAGAAGCTGTGAGGACAATCTTGGTAGAGGTGAATCATGCATGAGGGTAGGGCTGGGGCAAAGTGGCTCTCAGATCCTTTGGACCCTGTAAAATAAATGCCAGTGGCACATGACACTCTTGGCTAACACTGCAAACTAGCTCTCTCTGTGCTTGGAACAAAGCCATATTTCAGAGAAGGAGCCAGAGTCCTTTAAGGACTTAAGTCATAAGGCTGGGAAGTTCCCAGGTGATCAAGAGGAACCCTATTTTTCCTGAGTCAAATGGTATCTTTTTCTTCTCTACCACATAGCTCTTACAAGAAAAATGCTGAAGATAGAATTGGAGTAATGATAAAAATTATGTGGCTAATATAACAAAGCTGTATAGAATTTAAATGAAAAATTACTTGAAAAATATTCAATTGTTATATATTTTCAGGCATGATAATATGTTAATATAGTGATTCAAAAACATGATCTTTCATTACCTAGGTTATTTCCATTTATCTTAATTGGTGCTATGAAATTCATGGAACAAATACTTGCTTCATTTAAATATTTAAAAGCTCTATAAGATAACCCCAAGGAAAGGAGATACTGTTAGAGAATGAAAGATTGAGATATTCTCCAAAAATTTTGGAAAGCACTAATTTGGAAATAAAAATACTTTCTTTAACTGAAAGATAAGATCTTCAGCATAAAGGTCACAATTGCCTTCAAAATTTCAGAGTAAAACTATTGAAACTCACTGTGTTAAAGACTGTCACAAGAGCCAACACGGTTAGTGTTTCTAAGATAGTGTTCTGGCGTAGAACTCTAGTTGAGTATCTTTGGTATAGATTGGCATCATAGTGGATTAGCTTTTCAGTTTCTTTCCAGCTCCTTTTCTCATCTACATATGCAAGCTGTCTGTGCCTCCTTTATTTCTATGGAGCTGGAGAAAATTAGCTGAGGTAAAGGAAGAGGGAAAATTGACAGGGAATATATTCCTGACCGGCATTTGTTGTATTCTCTAACACGTAGCGAAATGTATCAAAGGATGATCAAAATGTGTAATCTCTCAAGACACAAATCGTGTCTTGATTTGGAAGAAGTTAAAAGTAATCTAACCTTCAGAAAGTTATACTTGGATCTAAGGTTTGAATGTCTTCCAGTCCCACATGATTATCTTTCCAACAAAGATCTAGAATTTTCTACATTTACTATAATTCTTTTTATTCAAATGCAGAGAGATAAAATATACAACATCAAGTTTATTCTTAAACATTTTGAATATCCTAATATAGGATTTTTTCAACTTTTTCAACTTTAGAACTATTAACGCTTGGGCCAAATAAGTCTTTGTTGGGAGAGGCTGTCCTATAGCACCCTCAAAATGTGATGACAAAAATATCTCCAAACATCACCAAAAGTCCCGCAGTAGACAAAAGCACCCCTAGTGTAGAATCTTATAGATTCCTATCTAATAGGAAGGCAAACTTATATTGTCTTTATTTTTATTTTTTTGTTTACACTCTTATCCTCCTCTATTTATCATGCTTTGTACTGATTGACTTTTGGAAGTCTTTCTTTTAAATATTATGCAGAATTAAAGATCTATTAAGAATTAGTCTTTCTGGCTTCCTACTGAAACTAATTTCCTATTAGCCAACTACTTCATACTTATCAGTGCAATGACAACTGGTGTCTATAATAAGCCCAAAGCCCTGTGAAATTCTCAAGTGCCTTTTGAACAGCCAAAAGAAAATTAAGTTTCATTAAGTATGGTTTTAAGGTTAAGTTTATTTTATTCTATTCAAATTCTTTAAACACTAGGATTGTATTCATATGATAACTTCCCCCATTTTTTGACCTGGGCTTAATACAGAGGTTATACTGTTAAATCCCTTTCAGAGTGACCAAATTATTTAATGACATTAAGATATCAGCTCAAGTTAGACTATAATACTTGTTTATTTCTTAATTTCATATACCATATTATAGAAGCAATTGCCAAAGTCCAAACTGTGTACATTCCTGTGTTATCTTCTTCAGGAATTAATTACAAGTTAAAAAACACAGGGCCTTTGACTTTCAAAAGATTATAAAAAATAATTATAACTGGCAGCACAAAGCTAAGCTGTGTACCTCTAAATGGGCTTAAACATTTATATAATACACTGGAGTTTTAATCTGTCTCAATTCCGTGATGAAGCTCTCAGAAATTACTAAGAAACTCAAGCACTTTACCTGGTACTTGTCAAAACATCTTGAAGGCCTGCGGTATCCTAAATTATACCGTGTACTCATTGAACACAGAATGGACTGGGAAGAGAAAAGTAAAATAATTTTAAATCATAGTGATTAAAAAATAAGGTATCAGTACTGTTCAGGAGAAATATAAAACAAATATTGAGTTATATAATCAATGGATACTTATATTTTCTTAGGAATACATGTATCAAAATAAACTCAAGTAATTACTATTAGATAAGTTCTATATCAGGTTTTTATGTCTTTATCCTAATAAGAATTGTAAGGAATGATGTGTTCTGTGTGCCTGAGTATTTCTAAAATATGTATATACTGGAATAGAAAATAATGGAATGAGGATTTGGAATACTATTTTAGCTAGCATTATAAAGTGGAGACTAGCATGTGACTTTTTGAATGAAGTAAGTTAGCCATCCATGAGAAATTCTGAAGATCTGAAAATCTTCTAGTTCCTCAGGCAATGGTATTAGGAAGTGAAAGTCCTTAGGCAAAATGGAACATCTTAGGCTTGTGCCAGGAACATCAGCTGGCCATGATCAATAGGGAAGGTGAATGAATCAGAAAAGCAATTAAAAAATGGGCAAAGGATTTGAACAGACATTTTTCTTCTATGTATTTGAATTATCACCTGGTATCATATCCTTGCTCAATATAACCTCATTGCTTCTTCCTTAATTTGTGCTGTTAATGTCATATAAATTACATCTTTATATCTATTAAGTTTAATGATACAATTTTTTCAATAATACAATTTTATAGCTATTGCTTTTTACCATTAAAAATCAGCTAAGAGGAAAATGGAAAGCAAAAAATATAATTGTAATAGATATTATAACTCCTTTCCAATTACATTTATTGGCATTCTTTATTTCACATGTGGATTTGAATTACTGTCTTGGGTCACTTCCATTCAGCTTGAAGAATTTCCTTTAGTATTTCTTATGAGGCAGGCTTGCTAGCAACAGATTCTGTCTTTATCTGGTTATGTCATTATTTTGCCTTCATCTTTAAAAGATAGTTTGCTGGGCTCTGGGTTGACAGTTGTTTTTTGTTGTTGTTTCATTTAGTTCTTCTTTCTTTATTTCAAATGTTATCCTGACCACTGACTCCTGACTTCTGTTGTTTCTGATAAGAAGTCAGCTGTTAATCTTAATGCGGTTCCCTTATGAATGAGTCTTTTTTTTCCCTTGATGCTTTCAACATTTTCTCTTTGTTTTTATCTTTCATCTTTGTTTGATTTTGATGTGTCTAGTTGTGGATATATTTGTGTTTATTGTATTGGAATTTGTTAAGTTTCTTAAATGTGGGAAGTTTTTCATCTAATTCAGAAAGGTTTTAGCCATTATTTCCTTGGGCTTTTTTTCTGCGCCTTCCTCTCTCATCTCATTTTGGTATTATCATTATACACATTTACATGTATATACATGCATACATATACATCTATCAGTTTGCTTAATATATGAGGTTCTATTCATTTATTTCTTTTATTTTTTGTATCTCAGATTGAAATGCCTCTACTGATTTATCTCTAAGTTTAATTTTTTCTTTTGATCAAATCTACTCTTGAGTCCTAATATTTTCATTTATTTTATTTTTAATTCAATTCTATTGGCTTCTTTTTCATAATTTCTATCTCTTTACTGATGTTGATGTTTTTTATTTGCTAGGTTGTTATTGTCACACTTTTCTTTCATTCCTTAAACATATTTTTTTTAGTGCTTTGTACATATTTATAACAACGAATTTGAAGTATTTGTCTAGGTCCAACCTCTACAAGCCTTCAAGGCAATTTTTATTTTATTGCCTAAAATATTTTATTTTTATGCATAAAAAATCTATGTGGGGAGGTACTTTTAAAGTTTGAAGTTTTTACAGGTGTTTCATTAATTCAGCCAGTGTCTAATAGTTTACAGGTACCCTCTTCCATTGTTCCTGCATGAGCATAGTTTTGTGCAGGTACTCAGCCTTCCAGACCACCAGGTATGAGTGTAATCTTAGCAGGGGCCTTTTGGCTATCTCTGTCTCTGGGTCACTCTATTGGATTTCTGTCTGGTGTGCTGTTTTGTTTGTTTCTGCTCCTATCATGGAGATGATAGCCTTCTCTGACTAATGACCACTGTGATCTCTATGGTTTTTTACAACACTCCTGGAAATTTTTTTTTTCCATTCTATGCTGCAAATGAAGTCAACCCAACTCCCTCAGGCAACAGCACTTGACTATTTCTCATAGTCTTTCATGCCTACCTTATACAGAACCTCTGCAACACAGAGTTGGAGCTGTCAAGAGTAATAGGGATCATTGGTCCTCATAGGTTGCCCTGGCAGTGCCAGGAGTGGAACTTATACATGCAGGGCTGGAGGGAGAGTATGGCCACTACAGGTCCTCTTGACTGCTCCATCCTGTGCAGTAGAGAAGTTTTGTGACATGGAGTTGGAGTGGAAGAAGGAAATGTGACAGCTCCTGGTGTAAGTACCACAGACCCCCACTCTTTTTACTAAGGTTCAGTAGATTCTCTTGAATAAATGCTTCCCAATTTTTAAAAACTATACCTTTTGTTTAACTTCCAGACACTAAAAATGGTTGTTTTTGGCAATTTTGTCCAGTTTTTATCTCTTTTTGTATAAACAAAGGGTTGGTCAAGCTCCAGTACAGTCATTCTGGTACATTTTGGTTTGTTTTAATACAAGTACATTCAAGGTATGTAAAAGCAAAATGGCAGAATGGATTTGGTGACCTGTAAGTTCTCTTTAAATTCTTGTTTATGATTCTCTGAAGTAGAGAGATTCCTTCACCCCTTACGGATTATGACTCCTTCTGCTGACCTCAGTATATTTTCCATCAAAGAAATTGACCACATAAATGCATTAAATTACCTTGGGGTTGATGATTTGCTAAAACTGACCAAAATTTCAGTTTTATCTTGAACGTTAATAAATATGAACATGTACAATACTTAACTTTTCCTCCTGTGCCTTTATCTAAATTTCCCTCTACCAAAACATTCTACATTACTTAATTATGGAATGCATTACTTCCTTTTGTTTTTCCAGTGGAACCAATTTCAATCATGCAAGCAACTCAGTCCAAATAGTTAAGAGAAAACTATAAAAATTTTGTGTCTCAGAAGGAATCTTTAAGATATGCACATAAAAGGGGTTCAGTTAAAATAGCTATTAAGGAGAAAATGGTATGGCTGATCTCAGCCAGTTTACAACAGTTTCTTTTCATTTTAGATTTTTCATCATTTCTATTCCCTGAACCCTTAACCTCTTCTTTAATCTCAGTGTTCTTTTTGCTATGTGCAGAATATCTAATACATATCGCCTAGGTCTCCATTACTTCTCAGCCATTATATATTGCTAACTATGGCATAATGCACAAGAATTTCTATGATAGCACTAATTAATGGTTTTTTTTAAATTAAGACACCAAATACTTGTGATATATAGATTTTTAAAAGGCAATCTTAATTCATCAGGAAGAAAATTAACAGGCAAATACTTTATAAAATTCAATTTATGGGAAAGTAAATCAAAAAGGTTTGAGTTGAAAATAATTAGGAGAGCATATGCTATCCAATATAGAACTGAGTGCTTGGAGTATTCATAATATGGCCAATCTTAAAAAAAGAGCAGCTCATTATTTGGCAGACAGCCAAAGGAATATTGGCAAATATAAGTAGTCCCTGAAAAGTATACAAGATGTAGGAATTAATTATCCTCAACTAGTTAATTGTTTCTTTCCACTCAGGGCATGAACCTATTTTTGATAACAGTTATTAATTAATTTCAGGGGGGAAATCTATATTTAAGGTCACAAGAAATCTTCCTTGAATACATAACAGGAAAAAAAAACGGAAACATTTTCTCCTGTTATTATAAAATGTTCCAGAAGGGGTAGTGCTTGATTGACTTACTACCTGAGAATCAGAATTTGAAATATTGACTGTATATAGATTTTTAAAAAGTGGAGTGTTTTGTTTTAGCCTGGGTTATAAGCAGTGCCCAAATCCACACTATAATAAGATTCAACCTAACATATAGTTATCTAGAAATAATACCCACTGGGGTTCACCAGAACCTATTTCTTAGGGTCTTGGAAGACTCTTACTTAATGTACTAAAACAGTAACTTTTGTAATATTGAATCTGGGTTTGTTTTTTTATTTGCCAGATTCTGGGGCCTCTTCTTGTTCTAATTTATGCCAGGATGCCCACTTTCTTACAAAAGCATCTTTATTATTGGCGTAATAACATCATCACGCTTGGCCTCTTCAGTGTCTCAAATGTAAATTTTTAAATTTAGTTTTTATTCAAGTTCATTTAAAGGTGGTTGCTATCCTTCAGTGATCTCCACAAAGCACCTAGTTTTGGTTTCTTCTTGTCCATCTGCTGAATTGCAGTTCTGCCCTGTCTTTATGGGCGTCTGAGTTGGTGTCATGCCTTATTCTCTATGACCTGTAGATTCAATATTTGGTAGGCTCTGCTCTGGATTGTAAAGCTGGGGCATTTTTCTTTCTTACTTTCTTTTTCTTTTTTTGTAACTCCAGGAATTCTTTTTTTTTTTTTAGAGCTAATACAGCCCTAATTGTTTTTTAACTACATGTAAATCATCCACTGGAAGGCCCCTTTGATTTCCTACTGGACACTTTTACCTTCAGAGTAAATTATTTTAATGTCCCATCATTCAGTGCCTTGATGTTTAGGCAATAATTTCTAATTTCAAATTCAAACAATTTCAAATGTATACACCTTATAAATTTTATTATGTAAAGAGAGTCCAACATTACTTAGACAATCTATTTTTGGGGGTCAAGAGAGAGAAATGTTCTTGATGCTGGTAAAGAATCTATCTATGATTTATTAAAATATTTTGCATTTCTTCTTGATGTATGTTGGTAATAGGTCAGATAACTAGCTTGATATAAATATCTAATACCTTCACTTCTTTTGCATATTAAAACAGCATGTAAATATTATCTCCAGTATCTAGCAAAGAATTTAACCTAGAATAATATTTCACAAATATTTATGTAAATGAATGCATCCTTTAGCTACACTAATACATTCAAATGATCATTTTCTTGACAAAGAGAAAAGCACTATGAATGGAACATACTGGATAAGTTTTAAGGAGAGTTCAGGAATATTGGTGGTCCCAGCACATAGGAAATTACATGAAGTTAACAGAACTTCTCTGACTGTTGAAACATAGACCTATAAGCAAGGGTTTGATAGAATGCTAGGGAATGACCATGAGATAGATTTTTCCACGGAAATAACAAGGGGATATTCAAAACCACTTTTGCATTATATTAAATTTGCATTCTTCCATTGAGATTATATCCTCGTTGTCATCCAAATTTGTAATTTGAAATGCTGATCAAGTCTTCTTATTCACTACATATGTTTAACTGGACCCCAAACTGTGTTACTGTGACTTTTTCAGAAGGTTCGTACCGCTACCAGATTGAACAAAGCAGAATCCCTTTAGTAGCCTCTTCAAAACTGTTCCTGACTCAGCCACTTTTACATCCAACCTGCCATTCTGACATGTTGTTCAAATAGTCTTTAAATGCTCTTTTCTTTTTCAAACAAGCAAACAAACAAAAAAAATACCCATCTTTTCAAAACCATGAATTGCATTCTGGTTGTAAACAGCAGTCTACAATGATTAGCATAACCTTATCCCATTCTACCTTTCAGCATGTCTGCCTAACAGACATTCTACCTTTGTTCAATTATTTTCTCTGCCGTTAAAAACAGAAACAAAAACAAATCCTCTCCTACTTCTGTGAACTTTATGCCCTTTTTCATCCCTGTAGGAATGTATATTTTTACCAGTTAAAAAGTTAAATACTCAAGTTGAAATATACAAAGATCTGTTTTCCATGAAAGATTTATTGACTGACCCTTAATAATTCTCTCCTTTGAAAACATGTAGACTTTTTTGTATATTATTCAATTTAGTTCTTGACTATAAATGTTCTTCTGTGTCATTTCTTTATCATCGTGTTATATTAGTCTTATCACCCAGTTTGGAGGACTAGCTAAAGGGGATTTTTAATTATCAGTACCTAGTTTTACATGTCTTAAAGTTTATGATGGCACTAATATGAATTTGATTTATTGCATAGCCATTAATCCTATTCAGAGAGTGATTTTTAAAAATATTCTTTCAATCACTTGAGTGTTATAAGAGATCATAAACAACTCAATATTGTATTTTAAGGCTACTAAGTTGCATTTGTATGTCCATTTCTTATCAAATTAATGCACTTAATTATCAAGTCTAACAAATAAGAGGATTCTTAACTTTATTCCATTATTTGAAAGATTTTTTATGGGCAACTAGGAAAGCCAGAATGAAGAATTATTAAACAATGCTGTCCCCATTCACATAATACCATCTGATGGAGGAGTTTGAAAGTCAGTCAGTCTCAATAGGCAGGATCATAATTGTTGCATAAATGCTTTAGTGTTATCACATTCTCTGCACTATATGAACATGCTTGACTGACATTGTCTGCTCTTCTCTAATGGTGCATGGCTTGTTCATTAGCTGCTCGACATTGTGCCTAGGGAATCAAGCTGAGGCTCTTCATCTCTTCTTTGCATTTCCCTTTTCAATATAATTTATTTATTATTATAGAACAATTCATACAACTAGTAATACATTTCGGGCCATCTAAATACAAATTTTATACCACATAGTTCCAGATTTTCTATTCTAATGCCCTTACTCTCCTCCCCACCCCCCAAAAATAATAGCAGAGTGAGGGTGGATCCTAATTCTTGAATCACCATTTTTACTATATCTTTAACAAGAAAATAATAAGCTATCACAGTGTGAGCTTAATTAAAGTAAACGGAGAGTTTAAAAAATGGAAGAATCATGTTGTTTCTTAACTGTGTTGTATTTAACATATAATGCTTCTTTCCAAGTCACCCCATATAGCCCCATCAGCATTTGTTGCATGTATTTTAGTACAAGTTCTTAAGGAAAAAACAAAAAAACAAAAAACCCTCCTTCATTGTTTATTTCAGAACTAAACCCATAATCTATCGGTGAAAATCACCTGTATACTACTCTTTAGGATTTTATTGATTTCCAGTTTGAGCCACATGAGAAGTAAATGGATGAAACCACACTTTTTCATCTAACTGGAGATTGTTCTTATGTTGCTTTTATCTTGGTTCAAAAGGTAATTTTAAAAAGAAGTTATTCATAATCAGACAGTTCATTACATTTTTTTTCTAATAGTAAACTTTGTATATTTAATGGCTGCAGTGTAAGAATTAAAAAGAATGGATAACACATGGGAAAAGTATAACTTGAGATTAAGAATCTGTATAAAAGGAAGATAGAATGCTATAGAAAAAAATCCTCAATATCATTAGGAACACAGCTGAAAAATAGAGGCAAACCAAGAACCCAGGGAGAATGTAATCAAGTGGACCAAAAATATTCCAGGTAAGACTAAATCCTTCCAAGTACTCTGGCTTCAGCATTCACTAGCATTTCAGTACTCTGTGTGTACCCTTTACTAAAGATATTTTAATGGACAAATCTACATCCAAATGAAAGCCTCAGAAGTCACTATCAGAGTGAAACCCATTCAGTCAGCTTTTCCTAGGGGGAAGAATCATGGTGAACTTTGAATGCAGTTTGAGTGGAAAACAGAAAGTGTCCTCATATGGGGGAAGAGCTTGAGTGAGAAACTGGAAGGAAGGTCTGTGTCTACATGCTCTTAAATATGTTGGGCAAGCAACTGCCTGTCCTTTCTCTCATGTGATATAAAAAGCAAAATGTTCCACAAATCCGCAATGGAAAAACAAAACCAAAATCATAAGAGGGGTTAAACTACAGAATCAACATTAGTAACATAGCCCTGGAAATAGTACCAAATGTGACACTATCAGATATTTAGTCAACAAATATTATTGTCTGTCTTCTTACATCTGGCACTGTGATGATTGGTGATTGATGAGAAAAATAAGTCAAATGGTGTTTCTATCTATCTAGCTATCTGTCAAGAGCACTGTGAGAAGCATGGAGGAGGATTTGGGTCAAGAAGAATCAAGAGGAAGAGATTCTTTTATGAGCTAATTCTTTAAAAATGAGAAATATGTGCCTCATCATTTCATCATGCTTAGTAGAGAGATACTAACTCTAAATTCAACTTTTTGTCTTAAAGTCTTTGATTTTTCATAAATCAGCACCTTTATGCTAATAGGCACATTATTATGTTTCCATATCAGTTAGTTATGTTCTACATGATGGAAATTTTAGTGAAAGAATAGTAGTGGTCATCTTGACCTGGTTTGAGGGGGTTATATTGGGTTCTTTAAATGTTTGTGAAGATTCATAAAGATGTTATAAAGAGCAGGTAAGATATATGCTACTCTCTACTATTTAGTAGAAATTTATTCGAAGAACCAAATACTGTAGATTTAAGATCACTTTGGGTTATTACTAGCTATTCAAAATTAATAGTTCTTTTTAAACAATCTAAATTTGAATTTTCCATAATCACAATAAACATTCCACTGTTATAATTATAGTCATTTTATAATTATTTCTGGGAAAGAACAATTTTGAGTAGTAACTGTTTTCATAAAATAAAAATTGTAGTCAATTTTTATAATACAAAAGACTCATCCACTTGGAGGATGAAGTACTTTAGCATAGGTACGAAAGCTGTTCATTTCCCCCACAGTACAAGACGGTTTAAAATAAACTAAATTCTTCATCTTAGGCAGAACATACCCACAAAAAAATGTGTTGCTTCAAAAGCTACGAAGCCTTAAACCTATTTCCCGAGATGTGACTCCAACGGGAGGACTGTCGCTTTGGAATATGAAAGGGAGCTGTATCTGATGGTTCTGATCAAAGATCATTTTGAGTTTTCTCTTTTTTAATGGAGATGAAGAAAGCGTATTTTATATGGAGTTTTGTTTTGACTCAGCCTGCCATGAAGCTGTTTAAATCAAGTCTTATACCCACATTATTTCGATTGCCAAAAACATCAAAACAGCAACAAAGGAAAAGCTAACCTTGAATTTTCAGCATGTATTTCAGCCCTTGTAAACAAGTTACCATGGAGATGATACCCAAGTGAGCTACAGGCTTGACTCAGAACAGCCACTGTGTTTGGACCGTCAGCACAATATAAAGTGGCATCGACTCTGTTCATGACAAACCTGTATACATACTGTGGTCCCTGAAAGTTCTACAGCATGCTAGGTGGAAGCTTAAAATTTGTCAAAACAATCATAGGTTTCCTTAAAAGGCAGTAAAATCAAGAAGGACAGACTAAAAATTACGTTAGAATATTACAAATCTGGTAACATTTTTTTGAAGAGAGTAACTTAAGGTTGTGTTCTCTGAGCCTTTTTTTAAGAACATGTATGTAGGTCTAGAAGAAACCTTGGCTATAGCTTTAAAATGTTTTCTAGAGAAATCATTTCTAAGAAGACTAAGTTATGTTAGACAAAAGAAGCAAAATAAACCCTGTCACGGACCATGATTTCTGTCTTTGTACTGACTGCAATCGTATGGAAACCCCTAACAAAGTAAAGAGCAAATTCAGAATTTAATGGCTTAGATATCATGTTCACATTAAAAAAAAAAATCAGAAGCATAGAAAATAGCATACCTATATCCAGGTAGTCCTAACAGCCTCTCCTTCTCTAACTTTTTTTATTCTAGTTCCCTTGTGAAAATATACATAACTTTTAGATTACTTGTTTATAGGATGTTTAACAATTGCATTATATTTTGATTTGAAAAACTCAAATATCTACATTCCAAAGAATTTACAATTATCGTGTTTAGCCTAAGACATGCTGCTGATATATTCCTATTGTTTTTTAACTTCAAGATATATAAAGTGTGTTATATAAAACTTAATATCTGTCAAAATACAAATGGCATATCCATTCTTTAAAATACAATTTAGGTGCAATGGGCCAATATGTTCCAAGATGTATTAGATGTAATTATGTATGTGTGTATTATTGTATGTAAGTTAAATATTGCATACCATTGTATATAATTATAGAATAAAAATATAATTATATATTACAAGATGTAATTTTCCATGAAAAAGTAAGCTGTATAATGATATAAGCACAATTATGATATTTAACTAAATTTTTCTAAAGTGCAAAATAAAATAGTGTACAGATACATAAGTATTTTCAGAAATTCATAGAAAAAGGTCTGAAGACTAAAAACCAAACTGATAAAAATAGTGTTTGTTTCTGGGTGTGCAGAGCAAAGAGATATTGGGAGAGTTGAAAAAGAAAGGACTGGATTGTGGAACATAATCAATTGTTAAATTGTCAAAGAGCATCTTTGGCCTTATTTATATATATATATATATATATGTATATGTATATATATATATATTTACAATTAGACTTTATTAGGTATTACTTAAGCATTTAATTTTAAATTAAAATGAATCTAGGAGAACTATTTGAAAGAATCCTAATCTTTCTTGTGAAATTGTTGTATCATATAAAAAAAGAGTTATGTATGTGAATTGCCCTTAGAAAGGTGTTGCTTTATTCTGTTAAGATAAAAAAGAGCATTTCCAGTGCTTTACCACTCCAAGTATGGTCCTCAGTTCTGTACAATCAACATGATCTGGCAACTTAACAGAAATGCAAACTATCTGTCCCCAACTTTAGACTAGCTAATCAGAAACTACATTAAAAAAAATTCCCATATGATTTGTAGGTATATAAAGTTTAAGAAGCATCATTTTAGGAAACTCACTCTCGCATGCAATTGACCTTCTACCCAACCCAAGATGGTCATCTCCTTGCCACCTCATGTCATGTTATTTAGTCTTGAAAATGAAGTTAAATATTGCATTGATCATCTTGGTACGTCTCAATCAGGAAACCTTTGAAATGCCACTTGTCTTTCTGTTTGTAATCTTTCTGCTTAGAAAGAGAGATACTCTGTCATCTACACTTGTTTATTCTGGAAAGCTCCTCATTAAAGTAACTTAAATTTGGGATTAGAAGCCCGCAGAACTCTTAGTAAATCTCCACTAACCAGTGATCAGTGAATGCTTATTGAATCAAAGTGCCCCTCATAAAATACGGTTTGCATTTCTACAAGGCCACTGATAGTTTTCCCTGTTTTGAGATTCAAATGGGCATTTGGACAAAGTAAGTGCTTTTAAATCAAACCTCAGTCAGAAACCTGGTTCTTTTTTCAGAATTCTTAATGAAAGCATTAATGACATAGATCAGGATCCCTCCAGACGGGCACTACTGACATTTTGGGTCGGATAAGTCTTTGTTGTGGAGATTGTCCTGTGCCATATAGGAAGGCTAGCTGCACCCTGGCCTCTACCCACTAAATACCTGCAGCACCCTGCCCCACAGTCCGGTTGTGAAAGCCAAAAATGTTCCCTGGTGGACAGTATCCCCAGTTTAAAGCAAGTGCAATAGGTAAACATTGTTTCAGTTTTTGTCATCATATTGGTATCAACAGGCTTGACATCTATAACCTGGAATTGACTTCCCCATTTTAGATGTAAAGAACCTGACAAAAAGGCATATGAGTAATATGTACTAAAAAGACACAAATGCCTGCCAAGTTCTACTCACGAGCTGATTTTATAGGATTCATGTTACCTCTAAAATATTTGTGTCATCCCATATTCATTCTTTATCTGTTTCCTTGTGTCCTGCAGGCTCTTTCATCCATTTTAATTTTCCCATTTACTTTTATCCCCTCATTGCATTTACTGCTGTTATTTTTCTTTCTCTTAGAACATACCCATTTATCTTTTCTAATGCAGTCATATTTAGTGGATTTTAACCAATGTTGCTGTTTTAGTCTTCATATTGGCATTTTTAGAAATAGTAATATCTGCCTCCACTGACAGCAGAACAAAGAATGACAGCCCAGCAACACAGGGGATGGTGGAAGGAGACGCTGCTGTAAACTCCCCTAGAATACAATGAAATCAGCCTATCTGAAAAGGATTAAAAATAATAAGTTTCAGGACAATTTCAAATACTGTTTCACACTTTTGAATTAAAGATAATAGAGTGAGAAATGGAATATCTTCTCAAGGAGGTACCAAATACTTCTGCTAGACTTGCCACATTTTCTTTTGCAAAATAAAGTGTATAAAGTAAGCATTTTTATAGGTTATTGGTAGCATTAATGTGAAAGGTATAAGCTTTATATAGCTAAGCATTTGAGATGCAAGGAAGCTCGGTCTGCTACAGAAATTGGAATGACCATGTGGGCTGACAGCTCCCCTGTATTATAAAATAATGCAGACAATATTTTTTCACCCCAAACAAAATTGGTTAAAATTACATTTTCCCAATTCATATGGAAATGCACTAATTTCTAACTTTCCAAAGCCAGCACATTTATGCTTCAGAGATACATAATTTAGTAACAAACAGCAGACTGAATTTTGAGCAGGTTTTAAAAATGGGTACAATAGCTCTCTCAGACTTCAAATGAACTTAGAAAACTATCTTGGTATTCTCTCCCTCATGAAATTGTAAGGATAACATTCCCTTGAAGTTTTTTTAGCAATATACAGTGAGGAAAAGTGAAAGGTCTTGCATATTTGTATAACATGTAAAGGCTCCAGTGATTAAAACAGCCTTCAGACTTAATAGCAAACATTTTACTTTAAAGGCAGTAATTCTCCAAGAACCTAGAGGAAAACTACATTACTGTGCTTTTTTTTTTTTGGAACTGATGGCTACATTATATAAGGTAGGTAAGGTAAAGCATGAGAACAAGCAGTTCTGATGGGGAAAATGTTAATGGAAATTTCTTCTTTATTTATTTAAGAAGAAAATATCATCTGGATTCTCAACATTAAAAATCAAGAAGACCAATACACAATTTGTTAGTTAGCCCTCCAACTCACAGCAAAATGTACACATAGATTTTTATAGCAAAGGTGACCTTGAGAGATAGTTTTGCATCTATTTTCTAAATGATTTTATAGAATATAAATAGATTGACAAAGCAAAGATATTGCCATAAGATTTTATTATTAACATGATTTTCAAACAAAAGGAATAAAGCACTTGTTTGAGATGTTCCTATGAGTTCTGGGCACCTGTTTTCATCTGTTCCTTTCCTTTATAAATTTTGCTTATATTTTAGTGTACTTAATACTGAAGAATGAAAGCATATTTTGGAATAATTCATAATTTTTATTTTTCTTTGCCAGTTAATTGTTTTAAAGTTATGATGACTCTTCAATCTATTAGGGAAAAACAAAACAAACCTATTAGTCAAAAAGAATAAATGTATACTCTATGCAACCCTATATATTTATAGTTAGACTTCATAAGTCTTGGAGTTTTATTTCCTTAGGGAAGATGAAAAAAATCCCAAACTGAACAAATGCTCTGAAATCATTTTTGTTTTCATTAATGTTCATGAGACTTTAGCAGGATCTGTGCTGTTTCATTTCATTATTGACGGGTGAGGAGCGATTGCAGGGATCCCACCTGAACTGTTTTCTGTGCTTCCTTCCTGATTTGCATTTTAAATGCGTGAGTCTATTTAACGACAGGATTGCAACATTGGATCACTGTGATTTTGAATCAGTAATTGTGCAAGAAGTCTTATTTGCATATATTTTCAAAAAACTAATTTGAAGTCCTGAGTTGCTGACTGAAGTTGACCAGACTCTTCATACATAAATAAATAAAAGGCATACAGAAGGCATGCTAGGCTTCAGATCATCTACCCATTACCCATTTGTGTAAGCACCCCTAACGTATCATGGTTATTGGGAATAAACCATACTTTGTAGTGACTGTCAAAGGAAAACTGAGAACTCCTTATCATTTGACTTTAATCATCAAATATGAACATCAAAAAATAATGTATATGTTTTTTTCTGTAGATAGTATAGACACAGAACTACATATTTGAGGCATTCAGAATGTATATTACCTTTGCTGTCAGCAACTTAGAGAGCTTTCTGAATGAGATCAGTGATTTTCACAATAAGTCTGTTAATCAGGTCAAAGACAGAGACCATCTCAAACATGGACTAAGGGGGGAAAATGTTTTTGGTTCATCTGAAAAACTCAAATACAGTTCTGGCTTTTGGTTTCACTATACCTGTCTCTGCAAATGTCATCAGATACCTACCCCTCCCACCACTCAGTGTTTTTGTTTGTTTTACTTTATTTTTGTTTCTTTTCTTAGAATATGGTTACTGTGGGTAAAATGGCAATATTTCCAAAATCTCTTGCCTGGCTTTAGTGCATTTCCTTATCAACAGGTGTCTCCATGCGGTGGAAAGGAGTAGTCCATCTCCAATATCAATGGGTAATTACATGGGCGAGTGAGGGCTTATATGGACCAGAGAGGTTGGGGGGGGGTGGGATTCACTAGCTTCTGTCCAGCAAGAGAGAGAGAGAGATGTGGGGTGACTGCTTGTAAGCAATAAATGGGTTTTAAACTTTATTTCTCCCTTTGACTGATTTTGGTTTCAAAGGAATTTTGCCCCAGGGTTTCCCCTCCCTGGAGTTACAGTTACATTCTGAGAAAGACTGTCCAAGTTAGTCAGTGATCAGCTCAAAGCTTGAATCTAGTAGACTAAAGAATACGGCTTTGCTGCAAGCACTGGTATTCATTCTAAATCTTGCTGGATAAACCTGCATGCCAAACCGTGACACTCTTACTTGGTTCTCAAAGTGTGGGGCAGTGGGGAGAACAAATTTAGCAATTTCTGGGGACATTTTTGGTTGCTACGATGGGGTAGAGGTTGCCGCTGGCATCTGGTTGGTAGAGACCAAGGATACTGCTAAATATTCGACAGTGTGCAGAACAGCCCTGACCCCATAACAAAGAATTACCCAACCCCAAATGTCAGTCATGCCACAGCTGAGAAATCCTGCACTAGAAGTTGTACCAGTTCATGATGTCCCACAGTGGGTCATAGAGATAGGAGAAAGAGAGGTTTATCCAAGAAAACTGCTGAAATCAGGAGAAAGGACAGTAAATGCTGATTAGGCAGCAACTCAAGCAAATAAGAGGGAGTATTTTTTACCCTTAAGCTATGAGTAGGAAAGCAAAAGAAATAGGTAAGAATCAAAAATTTTAACAATGAATTTTTACCTAAAATGTAACAGCAGAGTTCATTTTTCTGATCTTTTTGACTTGTAATTGGTCCTTGCTCTTGGCTGAGTTCATTGGTATTAGATAATTTGCATTTTGCTAAGTTAATTTGAGTCAGAAATTCTGCATTATTAAACATTAACTGGTCCCCTGACTTAAATAATTTGAGGAAAAAAATACTTTTAAAATTATTTTTATTTACAATAATTTTATTGTTAGATCAAATATTTTAGCTGAAAATAATTTTATAATCAGAAGGGAAACTTAATTTTTACTCAAATGGCAAATGCTAGTTGCCTTCCTCATTTTTTGCTTTTTTTTTGTAACTTGAGGATGGTATTTATTTTGCTCTTATTTAGTTAAAGTGAAAATGTCTATATGTTCATAAAATAGGTTATTGAAAGTAATAAGAGGTGAGAAAACTTTTAGAACTTTATGTTTATTTGTTTTAAGGACTTTAGGTAGTTTATTTTGCAATTATTATTTGATTTGAAACAGTCCTATCAGCCCATAATAATCATTTAAAGTATTTTCTTTAGGAAAAATAACCAAAACAATAATGCTGACGGTTGTTTGAACTGTTCCTTTGTGTTTGTGTGTATGTGTGTGTGTGTGGGTTAGAGAACGAGTGTGTGTGTTCAAGGAAGTCATTAAGCTGTTCAAAGTAGCAGGAAAGGTTTGATCCCAAGAATCTGGAACAAAAAAATCAGAGAACACAACTTCTAAAAGTAAATGCTAAATTACTGTATGTTTTATGGACTGATATGTGCACACATACATGCACACACATCTGACCATCAATCAGACCCTCACTTCCAGGAAAGTTGAAAGAGTGTATCTCACAGGAGAGGAAAATGCATTTAAAGTTACTGCAACCATAAAATAAACTGACATAACACAAAGCAACAAATAATGGAGGGAAAAATTCTTCTGGGGCCCTGTCTCTCTTTCAGTAAAGATTTTTGACTTCTGTTTTTATTTCTTGTCAGTGATCCTGGCTGTGTTTAAGATGACATAAATGCATTTATTATGCCCCCAGATTCCAACTGCTTTATCCTGTCTTGTACATTCCTCGAGAAAATCCAGACTTCTAGAATAGAGAGCAGATGTAAAAGCAAAATGACAGCTCTTGTGGGATGTTTGGTGGCTTAAAAAAAAGAATCTCTTAAGCAATTTTCGCTATTGCGTCATGCCTGAAAAGCAGCTTAATTCCTCTGTTATGATTAAAGTTGATTGATTGAATTGATCTGTGATGTATCCTGTTTCCCTAGTTTACAGAGATCCTCAGGAAGAGTGAGAAAGCTGTCTGAACAGGATCCAAGTGCTTAATGTATGCTGAGGTCCCACTTAACATTTATTATCTGTTATCGAAGGTAGGAGAAAAGTGTGTAAATTATATGGATGTCTCTGATTCAAGGAAAGGGAAAGATAAATACTTATGCAGATGCTCCATGATTTTCATCAACCATTTTCTAAAACATACCCCATCTTTTTTTAGACTTATCAGGAACTTTGTAAGAAGCTTTTCTTTTGCTGGGAAATTAATCTGGTTTTACCTTACCGTTGCTTGCGTTAGTAAAGAAATCTGAAAAACTTCAAACCTGACTATCAAGGTTGCTTAATAAGTATAATTTTCAATAAAACTTAGGACCCTCAGGAACCTGGGGTACTTTGAAATTACTGTCTTTATTAGTTTTTTTCCCCCAAGGGAAAAGATATATTAAAGAAGAGAATCATTAGCACGTATTCCATCTAATTTTGGGAGGGTATGAAAATGAGGTGAGGCAATAATTTTAGGTGTCTACTGTGAGGTGCACAGTTTACATAGGCTCTGTCAGTAGATCAAAATTTTAGTAAGTACACAATATTTAATATGTAGGGGAAAAGTGTTAGATTAAAGTAGACTATGAATTGACAAATTATAGTTTGATCTATTTTGAGGAGTCACCTTTCCCTTCGACAATTTAGAGAGCCATTGACAATTTTTGACTAATTTTTTTTGCAGTTATGTTCTTATTCCTTTGGAGGTCTAACGTAAAAATGGAATTAGCAGTGAACTTGTGAAGGACAGAAATTTTTCAAATTTTCTTTATTGCTTGGAAGCTCTGTAAGGAGCTGGCTTTGTAGAGTCATGTATCTGCATAATTGCTTTTCCTTGTTCTCACAGAATTGAACACCTTGTTAAGGAAACAACCAAACCTCCAGGTTTTAGTTAGTTGCAGCTACTATACCTATAAACCAGACGTAAGTGTGATGTAGTAGTAATACTAATTAAAACAATTACAATAACTACAAACAGAATATTGGTACAGTAGTTAACAACTGTGAGCTTTTTATGTGCCAATCACTCTCTTAAGCACATCTATAATTGTTATTTTATTTAATCTCATAACAACCCACAAGGCTGATACGATCCACGTCTCATTTTATGGGTTAAGAAGTAAGGTACAAAGAGCTCAACTAATTTTCCTGTTCTTACAGACTTGCTTCTGCTCTCCCTGCTCCCATGTCAGGTTTGAATTACAACCTTGCTTGACTTCCAGAGCATATTGTGTATTCTGTGGCACGACAATAACAAAAAAAATTAATGATGACATCCAAATATTTCATTTTTTATTTTACATTGCTTCAGGGTCACAATTAGTTTAGCCCTTTTCAATATTTCCTCTTCCCTTTTTGTCCTTTATAATTCAAATTCAGATGTTTTAAATTTGGTATTAATATTTGAACATAAATGGCCACTGTTTTTTCTGAAACCTAGCACTGCAGAAATAAAAATGAAAACAAAATAAAAAAACTAGGCAATCAGGGTTGTCAGATATTATATAGGGCATTCTCTTAAATTCGAATTTTAGAGAAATAATGGAAATCTTTTAATATAAATATGCCCTATGCAACATTTTTGACATACTTATAAAAATATTTTTTATTTATCTGAAATTCAAATTTAACCATCCATTCTATGTAGTTTTCATTGCTACTTAATTATATTTCAAATGCTAATCTAGGAATACTATTTAATAGCATTAGAAAGCATCCACTTCAGGAACATGAATTTTCATTGTCATTAATATCCTCTATCTGGTTTTAAATATTTATTTCTTTACATTAAACTTCTAGAATTGTGTTATTTAAGCATGATAGATAATAGCTTAACCCCATCTAATGTATGCACCCTTCTTTACCATCCTAGATAACCCTTTCTTTCTGCCTGCCTTCCTTTATTCCTTACATCTTTTCCAAATACACTTAGAAATTTAATGCTTTTCTTCATAATAGAATTTAATCTTCCCTAAATTGTTTTTAGAGATTAAATAATCCAAATCCTCACTGCCCTCCAACAAAATAAAAATGTTTAATGCTTTGTTTTTATGACACCTCTCTTAAAATTCCTTAGCTTTTCCAAGTATGACACAGTATTAAGTCTCAGCAATTTCTTCCCTAATTTTTAAAGGTAGACTGAGGAAGACTTGTCTTACTGTTTTCTTTTTTATTCTTTATTGGCAAGATTCTCCCATCATGAGCATGAACAATCATTGCTTTTATCCTAGACGCATGCATGTACATCAGTATTATATCATCATTTTACAGATAAACTGATTTATTTTTTAAAAATTGGACCAGCAAAAGTCAACAGATGGTCAGATTCTACTTCTGACACATATGGCAGTTATCAATGATTAATCACCATCCTATTTTCCTAAAAGTAACATTGATATCCTTCTCAATACATTGCCCCAAAGCTACCACCATTCAGATGTTCATACTAAAATAACATTCTTTGTTCTCCTCAGTTGGGAAAGATTTTTCAACATGTGAAATTTATCAGGATGGGATATACAGGGATCATTTTGGTGATGGAACTACAAGGACAAAAGAAGACTGGTGATAAGAACCTGTCCATTGAGACAAGCCATTAAGTGGGTGGTTATGGGCTGATTAAAACCTGACAAACATGTTGGAATGCCTTTGGCTGTCAAATAAAAGAAAACCTGGATTCATTAGACTTTAAAGAATGAGAAAATGTGTGTATAATAAGAAACTGAGGATTGATTAATTCCCAGTTGAGCTGTATCACCAATATCTTTATCTCTATTTTTATTTTTTCTCCTATATGCAAAATTTCAATTTGAAAGTGAGATGATATTTCTCAGACCCAGCAGACAACTTTTATCTTTTATAGGTCAAAAATGCTTATTGTCCTTTCTTAAATCAAATGGTTAAGGGGAATGGATTAAGTTGGCTGGTTTGGATCAGTCAGGACATGGAAAGTGATTTTATCCATTGTATCCACTTGAGGCCAGTTTCCTGGAAAAAAATTAACGTTCCCTCATCAAGTAAAAAGGGGGTATGCAATCACAAGTGTTAGTATACATGGTGTTTGAGGATAAAGAGCAAATGGTTAGCTTTCTAGAAAAACTTACTGGAAATGATGAAACAATCTCAATAATTACTTGGTCTTCAGATTGTTTGCCTATAGAAAATAGAAGGAAAATGCTCTCTGGCTAAACTGTAAACTAAGTAGGCATACTAACTAATCATTATAGTATGTGTGTGTGAGAAATGCAGAAGTGGCAGCAGTTCTTAGGCATTTTGCCTCTGGCAGAGTCTACCATCACATGGCCAGTGAGTGGCCCATTTATTAGGCAATGCAAAGTATTCTCTGTCTCCAGAAGGTGAATTCATTGCCCAGCTGGCCTAAGAGCTTTGGACTGAATTCCAGCACTTTTGTTTTGCAGAAACTTGAGCCACTATTCTAAGTCAGGACTTTCGTTTTTCCTTCCAGTGACAAATTTTATTAACATCAAATAGGAGCTATTGCGAGGTATTAGAGTATGCAGTACTAAAGCTGTTCGTTGCTATTACACTGATAAAAGTATTTCATTTAAAACAAATGGAACAAGTAGTCATTGCTCATTTAAAATTAGTTTTGTTGAAAGAATTAGAACTGTTTTATTATTGATTCTTACACTTTTGCTACTCCATCCCTGGCTCAGGAGTTAAGCCATTTCTACATTCCAGTTTCGTTCTTTTCATGTGATTCTTCAATATATATTTGTCTTTGGTAAAGTGTGGAAAGTGCTTTGCCTAGATCCCTTCATAATTATTGTTTTATTGTTATCACTTTCATATCTTCAGCTGGGAGGGTTTCTGATGTGACTTTCAATTCAGTGAATTTGAAACTCATGTGAAATCCATATTGTAATTTACTTTAATGACTTCATTTAATTCTATAGCAGTCTTTCCTTTTATATTATGGTAAAAATGAACATACACAACCACAAAAGATTTGGCTCTTTATTATTATTTTTTTTTGGTCAGCGTCATTGAGATATTTCATTGAACTATGTAATTCACATACCATACAATTCACACACTAAAGTATGAAAATAAATTATTTTTAATATATCCACAATTGTGCAACTATAACTGTAATATCATTTTAGAACATCTTCATCACCCACAAGACAAACTCCAGAGTATCCACTCATAGCCTTTGTCCATTTGTCCCCCACAGCCCAAGTCCTAGGCAACCACTATTGTACTTTCTGTCTCTATAGATTATCCTGTTCTGGACACTTCATATAATGGAATTATACAAACTCTGGTCTTCTGTGACTGGCTCCTTTCACATAACATGTTTTCAGGATTCTTTCATGATATAGCATATTTTAGTACTGCATTCCTTTTTATTGCCCAATAGTATTCCAATGTATAGACATGATTTGGCTTTTTTAGCACATCTCTTCAAAGTTATTTAATATAACATCAAGATACCAAAATGCAAACTTAAAATAAATATTGGAAATATTAAAATAATTTGTGCAAAGTAGATTGGCATCTACCCACAGTACACATCCCACCACATTGAATAGAATGTATGCTGGAAATAAGAAACATATGTACAAAATAATGACATCATACTGTATTTTATTAAAATCACAGTCAAACATTTTTTTATCCTATTAATTTCTACCTAATGACCTTAAGTGACTCATCACAGGTATTTTTTAACAGACCATGTTTTACTTCTCGATTCCCTAAATGCCCATTCTTATAGAAAATAATCAGTTCCTTTGTCTCTTGTAGTAATCTAAACTATATCCATAGGGTCATGTCCTTATAACAAATATACTTATTAAAAGTATATTCTTGAGTAATGCCAGCACTGTTGTTGAGAAGAATTTTATAGATAATTAAATGATTATTTTTTCTTCCCACTATCATATATATGTGTGTAATATGTATTGCTGTTGACTATCTTCTCTCTCTCTAAATACACGAATATATGTGTATATATAAATATATATATACATATATTCTTACATGTGTATCACCTAAGAACTTATGTATAATTTTAATATGCCTTAATATTCTAAATATAGAGATAACATATATACATATATGTGTGTGTATATGTGTCTGGGTATGACTATACCTATAATTATGTCCTACCATATAGCTGATTTGGAAAACATTTCAGAATTTATTTCTTCTTTAAATGAAACACTAATAACTAACTCAGTATATTAAAAAAATATGGGAAGATAATCCTGACATTCTTTAGACCTGTTTTGGCCAAGACAGAACTTAGAAGTTAAGAGACTTATGTAATCTTTGGCAAAGTTACAGATTTTACTCTTCTGGAAAATTTTTAGTTTTAAATTGCAAACAGAATAGAAGATGTGAAGTAGTAAAAAGCCCAAACTGGGAACTATAAGGTAATTCAAAGAATCTTTAATAGAGATAAATAGCAAGATAGATAGGTAGATAGAAAGAGTGGATGCATACATGTATAGACATAGAGATCATAGCAGATAATTGCCCAGAATTAAGAGACATGTATCCTGAGATAAAATACACTTCAGAAATCAAGCAGAACAGATAAATAAGTGCACACCTAGAAGCTCCACAGTAAATGCTGTTAAACTATAATCCATAATGTGGTAAATGATGATGTAAAGAAAATAAACTAACAGTACATATAAAAATATATTTAAATATAGAAAATAAAATTGAAATGAAGAAAAATATTGCTCAGTGCTACTATAGTAGAGCATGAAATATTTACATCGTTTTAGAACATATTATGCCCTTCTTATTAATGTATAAAACATTATTATATGCCTTTCTTATTAATGTATAAAAATACAGCATCAGGAATATAGACAACAAATAATTAGTAAAGAGTACTTCTAGGGAAAAATAAGGGACAGTAGGACTAGGGAGGAGTTCATAGATGGCTTTAATTCTACCTCTAATTCTCTTATTCCTTAAAATAACAGAAGAAATTATGTTTATGAAAATACATGAATTCTTTTTGGTTGAATATAGGAGTTCATCACTGTTTATCATGCTCTGTGTTTGAAAATTTCATTAGGAACAAAATCCTAGAAAAGAAAATTGTGTGGCATTTGAAGTTGTCCTTCCAAAACATGGCATTTTAGAGCACCTTTCAGTGTCCCTGGTTCCTCACCTGTAAAATAGCCATGTTAATTGCACATACATAACAAGAGCACTGAGGCTTATTGTGCTGTATACATAGAATGAGCACTTTATAAATATTAGCTAAAATCATCCTTCACAAGCAATGGAATGACACTACTGTGCATGTAGTATGGTAACAAGTACAGCGAGCTAAACAACCAAACAAGTAGGAAGTGAGGCCTTAGCTGAAAATGTTGTAAGAAGTCAGTTGAGTGAGGCAAACTTATATGCATTGTATAGTTAAATAAAAAATGAAACTGTAATTACCAAAGTATTACGTGATATTGGGCATATTATATGCTGTCGACCTAATAGCTATGTCTGCCCCCAAATTCATATGTTAAGTCTTAATTTCTAATATAAGGATATTAGGAGGTGGGGCCTTTAGGAGATAGAGTCCTGAGGTAGAGTCCTCACAAATGGGATTAGTGCCCTCAATAGAGACCCAGGGAGCTCCCTTGCCCCTTCCACCATGTGAGGGCACAGAGAAAAGATGGGCATTTATAAAACAGGAAGAAGACTCTCACCAGACATCATTTCTTCTGGCCCCTTCAACTTGGATTTCCCGGCCTCCCAGATCTGTGAGAGATAATTTTCTGTTTACAAGTATCTCTGTCTATAGTATTCTGTTACACAGCCTGAATGGACTATATAAACAAAATGGAACTCTCTTTTTCCCTTATTTATTTAAAACAATAGAAAAAAGTGAAACTTATGTATTCATTTATGGATTGAGCCTAATTTACTTTTTTCTGATTGACATATGAATGTGAACAGATGTAAGACATCTGTCACATCTATTGTAGTTATTGCATGCCAGGTAATCTTAGTTTTGTTGAATACTTATTCTCCCTGCACGGGACTAACATTTCACAAATGTAGTTTCAAACATCCTACACAATTTGTTCCATGAACAAATACCTACTTAAGAATTCTTGTCTCAGAAGCTAATTTAATTGGTGAATTCTAACTACTATTGCTTATTTCACACTTCAGTAGGTAAAGATGCATTAATAATCGAAGTTTCAAACTGTAATTAACATTAGCTTTAGGCTCCTGACAATGAAATGATTACATTTTAATATAGGGTTGATAAACAAAGTTAATCTAACATATGAATAAACAGC